>MEJB01000020.1:1446310-1461021 GCA_001752375.1 Rhazya stricta | reverse complement strand
TACATAAAAATACTTTTTTGAGTTTATAATTATTACTTAATAAGAAATTAGTTAGTAGTGCTCAATACTTTAAATTATTCAATAGTCGTTCATGCCAGTTTTTTTACTGCCTAGTGTAGATTATAAAAATCTTAATAAGGAAATAAGTTTAGTACGTTCTCAATAACTATGAAATTATTAATAGTGTCAGTTTGAAGTTTTAACTGCCTAGAGTAGTTATAAAATCTGTTCTTCTATTTATGGTGCTCTCTATTTTAAAACCCAATTTAGCGTGTTCGGGAAAATGTACTTACATATAGAAAAACTAGTTCGTTACTAGGTAAAGAACTTAAACTGTTCTTACTAGGTAAAGAATTTAAACTGAAGTAATAACTAACGCAGAAAAAAATCACTTTTGTTAAGGATAAAAACTTCTGTATAATATACCACAAGATGACTCTATTTTCCCCATAAGTCCTCTTTGCTATTACTTAAAAAATGTGAGTCATCAATTTAAGTACAAAATACTATTATTACTGTTCCAACAATCAAATATCATCTCAACGATCCAATTGCAAAAACGAAACTTTATCAACTAAGCTATATCCCCCGAGCCAAGTGTAGCATGCAATTTGGGAGCTTCATTTTGACCAAGTGGCCGTGGAAGTTTTTACTCGAGGTCGGKCTCTCGGCCAATCGTGTTTGAAGGAGGGAATTTTTTCACATAAAACGAGACTTTATATGTTAAAAAGGGAAAAAATGCGCACAGCCAGTGGCTTGTGCAGCTGCGTTGCCGCTTGCGCAGTTCCATTGGCCATTGGATTACAGCAACAGTGCACGCAACTATACTTTCTCTCTTTTGTTTTTTTTTTTTCTTTGGCTTTATTTTTTTATAATTTAATTGTAAAAGGGTTTTAATAATTGTTCACCTGGGGAACTTCTAGACTTCACATGATTACATTAATCAAAAGGAAGTCAAATATAATTGAATCAAATTTTTAATTATTTTTTAGGTGGAATAAATAAATTTTTAACATTAATTTCAAACTCCATCGAGTATCATTTTTTCATTCATTCGATCATCGTTTTAGATAATTGAATGCACAATAATAATGTTTTCATGGAGGAGAACACAAATCCATTTTTATTATGCACAATGTGAATATTAATCTACATTTTTAGAAATATWCCTAAACATGACAATGGCCCCARTATTTTGCTTCATGGTCATGTTTAGACATGATTTTACTTGGATTTATTCATTCTCATTATATATATATAAATGAATTCATATCCTTCTCTGCGAGAACATCATAATTATGTAATCAATTGTTCAAAATCATAATCAAATGAATGAAAAATTAATGATCAAAGAAGACGTTTGAAATATTTATTTAGAAATAAAATTATTTTATGACATATAGAAAAATAACTAAAAGATGGATTCATTTATATTTTGTTATCTTTCCATATAATGTTATCATGGGGGGTCCASAGGTTCTCTACGTGGAYAYTARTTAAATATCTTTTACAAAGAGAAAAATAGAGAGAGAAAGTTATGCCCTTYTCTGCGAGAACATCGTAATTATATATTCAATTTTTTAAAATAATAATCGAATGAATGAAAAATTAATGATGAAAGAAGAAGTTTAGAATAGTTACTTAGAAATAAGATTATTGTATGACATATAGAAAAATAACTAAAATATGGATTYATTTATATTTTGTTATCTTTCYATATAATGTTATCATGGGGAGTCCAGAGTCTTCACGTGGACACTAATTAAATATYTTTTACAAAGAGAAAAATAAAGAGAGAAAGTTATGTGCCACGTGAATGAGCATTTTTAACCATTCAAATAAATTTTTGTTAATTTTCAATAATTTAGGGTAGATTAATTTAATTCTACACAGAAAATTTTTTAAATTAGACATTATAGATGTGAAAACAAAAAGTAATTTTTGCAAAAGYATAAAGTAAATTTCCAATATCTATTCTTGGAAAATTCAACAAAAGAAAAAACAAAAATTAATTCAAAAATATCAAGACAATTCACCGAGCAATTTTGTTTTCCATTCTTCTTAAATTTACCGTAGCAATTGAATTTACTGCTTTGTCCCACGAAAGAAGAAAGCAATGCTCAAGGAGAACTCCTCTCATTCCCCATTCTCAATGTCGCTATAAATGGTAAATTGTTGCAATTCACCACTAACTTGGCAGTTAGAACTCCAGCTCAAGAGTCGAGACTCGATACAGTTTAAACTCTTGKTTTATTTTGTGGGTCGGTGGCTTTCGTAGCCTCCCCTTTCCAGCTATAGCAAAAACGTGGCTTTGGATCTCTCTCTTGCTTGACTGTAATCTTCCACTCTGCATACTTGCACTGAAAGCGTAGAATCCCATTACAGCAATGGGCTTGATTTCTTGAATTCTTGAAATTATAGATATGCAGTGGCATGCATTGAGCTCCCATAGTATGCAATCATATCTTGAATCTCATTTGCTATTCCCTGTATTTTAGAAGATTGAATATGAGGCGCAGAGGATCGGATTTTCGACGGCCTGTGAGACGAAGATTTTCAAATGTGTTTTGGTTAACTCTTTGTGGGTTGCTAACTTTGCTGCTCATTCTTTTGCTAAGCAGAGATAGCAATGACCCCACTTCGAGATCGGCATATACCAAGGTAAATTTTGGTTAAAGTTCTCTCGATTCTTGTTGGTAACTGCTCTGGAAGTATGCCCCAGGGGAAGAACTCTTATAATCTGTCTCTATTTTGTTTGGTTTAGATAATTTAACTGATTCTTGGATGGTTTTCTTGTTCTTTTGTTAATTTTGACACCTTGATCTCAAAGGAATTGAATTAGGAATTGCTTTAAGCTTAGAACAAAATCAGGGATTGCAATTCAGAGGCACTGAGGCCCTGAGTTATGTCTATAATTTATAACTGATTCTTGAAAATGTTTGCAGACATTCTGCCATGGAATCCTAGGGCAACATTGTGTAGGACTGTTAGGGTGATAAGAGTTTTTAAAATATTGTCATTCACTATCAGATATACTTGGGAATGCTGTAATGTCATATTAAAGAGTAAATGAAACCAAAGGTGGTTGGTTTTCTATCTGTAATGAAAATATACTTGTTCAATGTGCAAATACTGGAAYAGAATGCCTTAGGTTGTTAATTTCGCAAAGAATCTCAGGTGGTTGGCATTTGGTTTTATTTGCCTAAATTTTGTGGAATTCGGAATTGGAAAAGATAATTTAGAAACAAAAAGGACAAGGTCTTTTTGTGATAAAGATTTGAAGTATATTGATACTAGTACATAAACCTTGGTCTGGGTTGATGCAAATCTATGTCCTAAAGGTTCAAAGGTAGTCCAGTCTTGAGGGCAATTGCTTGCAGAGAAGAAGGGAACTATATGAGTCCCAAGTATATTTGTTTGAAAATCTCTACTGAAGTCAAAAGGTTCCTGGAATCTCATCACTATGCATCTGTACATAGGTTAGAATGGATCTAAAAGGAGGAAACACAAAAGGGAATGATACTGCTGAATTTGACCCATTTCTTCTTGATGTGGATGGTTAAAAGATTGAGTCTTTATTTCATGCTAATATGATGGTTCTTTCTACTCAACGTCGTAGATCTTAAAATAATTTAACTGCTGCTTGTTTAGGCATTTGATGCATGCTTCTTTTTCTTTGTATTTAAGTAGTCCTTTAGAACTAGATATCAACGTCCTTTACTTGGCATTATGGTTCTTATGCTAACTATCGTATAGATATTTGATAGAATGTGTTGTTGTTCTGATTACTTCTTTAAAGCATTGCGATGTTTTCTCTGTCTTGCTGAATTTCTTTTTTGCCAGTGAAATACTTATCTTTTTGTGTGCTTTGTATGCGCATCGGTCAGGCCATTATCTTTTTGGTGGCACTTTGACACACTTTTGTCTCCCGGTCTTTCCACAGGTTGGATATTGAGGACCGTCTTGGTTCTTATTGATTAGAACTAATGATGCAAATCAGTATTGCCAATAGTTGAGTGGGGCAGAAGATATGTRGATATAATGAAGACACAATCTCTTCTCAAAACAATGCTTAAATTTCAAAGTCAACTTTTTGTGTTTTTTCCAAGTTGGTGGTATTTTCAGAATTTATGGTTTAAACTGCAAAGGAATTATAGTTTGCTATASTGTGCACTGAATTTTAAGTAAGCTGTCTAATGATCTTTAAAAAGTAATAAATGCATTTTATATGCAGAAAATATGAAAACAATTCATAAGTTCTATCTATCAAATGACTCTTTTTTTTTAAGAAGTTAACAAGCTTGAATATTCTTTTACACTTATTTGGTTATGTAGCCAGAAGATTACTGGTCCTACTAACAACTTCAATAATAAAATAAAGCTAAAAGAGAGATAGAGTTATTCCTCTTTAACATATCTATATTGAGAGTTAGCCAAGAACAACAGATATCTGTGACTTTGTGGTTTTCTATCAAACACTTAATAAAATAAAAGTAGAAATTGATAAGAACGAAACTAACTTTTACAAATCAGCAACTGGTAACTGAGGGATGTTCTCAATTGTCCTTGCTGCAAGACTTTAAAAGTTTCAAGACTTTGAAAGCGAGCATTAAAGGATGAACAGGGAAAAATGAAAGATGAGAACTCCAAATGGTTTCTGAAAGCCCTTAAGATCTTTTTTGAACTTTTTCTGYATTCTGACAGGTGACAAAATTATCTTATCTATAAGGCCAAGAAATTGCAAGAAAGCAATAAAAATACTATGGTAGGTATTTTTTTGTTTGAATTAGCTGAGGTAATATTAGCTACAATTGCATATGAATATAATCAAGGAAACCTGAGGATACTGATAAATCACCTGTTGGACTTGACCTAAATGTCATTTGTCATTTTTGAGAAATTTCTTTAAGTTTAGAGGATCTGGAAGGAAAAGGATTAGAGTTTTCTGCTATACCAGATCACCATTTTAGTGGAGTTAGTGGTGCTTGTGTTTTGCTATTCTCTCTTTTAGTTGTTTTGTCTTGTAAATATCAGGTATAGTTGAAGGATGGATTTGATCATTTAATCAAATGAGTGTCAGTGCATCCTGACGGGCTAGGTTTCTGTGGAGCTGTTGGGCTGGGATCTGGGAAGCAGAAACACTTCTAGAATGGATATAGTGTCCAAGGATCTGTTGGAGGCATGACAGAGACACACAAAGGACATGTTGAGAGCAGGTGTTTTTTTCCAAAAAGAATGAAAATATGAAAAAGGTTGCAAAAAAAATGTTACTTATAATATGACCTGCAAGCAAGATCATTGGTAGACTAGTCATAACTCATTGAAGCTAAAGCAGGTTTGTGTCAACTTGATGTAACGAAACTTTGTAGTGTGCTCTAACATCTTTTGACCGAACTTTTTGATATTTTGAACATCATCAGTAAACCTTTTGTGATATCCAAAGTACCTAAAACATATTTGCTTTAAGGATATTGGGAAGATCTATTCCTAAATTATGTCACACGTCTACAAGTTAATACTGAAATAATTTAAGATTAGATTCTATTTTCTTTCCATAAATGTGATGAGACCTCAAATTAGTTTTTATTTTCTTTCTGTAAATGTTTGATGTTAGAACACCTCGAATTTTTGAGAGCTATACTTCAGTAGGTTGAATCCAACCCCATGGAAACTAACCTATCTGGTACATAATAATATCCTGTAATCAAGTCCACGATGTGTCATGACTGACAATTTTTTAGAAATGCTGCGTCAATCTACCCGTTGTTGTGTTGTAACAGTCTCCTCTGTGCTTCTTAGGCTGAGATAGGTTACACTAGGCTGGCCAAAGAAAATTAGGTACAGGTACCATTGGTTGACAAGAGGGCGAGGAACGGGCAAATTTAACAGAATTCTTATGTTGTGACACTGAGTATATTAGATTTAGAAGGGACAGATTAGTACTTCATATTGATATGTGATATAACTGATAGGTGGATCTTTGATTTGACTTTATCTTCTGTTGTATATTCCATGCATCTCGAAGCTATGTGCCGCAAATGTATACACTTGTAGAGTAGTTTATGAAATTTTATATGTACATTAATTGCACTTGCTCATATATCTTTGGTGACGAATTATTTCATACATACATACCCATGTATATAACTTTGCATTATTAAACTAAATCTTTCTTTCCTTTCTCATTTTATTAGTTTAAGATTCAGAAATTTTGTTCCTTTGGCTTGCAGAGACCTTATAGAAATGACAGAATTGTAGAAGGCCTCAACATCACTGAAGAAATGTTGTCCCCTGATTCAATTGTGAGACAGCTTAATGACCAGATTTCTCTGGCTAAGGCATATGTTGTAATTGCAAAAGAAAGCAATAATCTCCAATATGCGTGGGAACTAAGTGCTCAAATCCGTGACTCGCAAATCCTTCTTTCGAATGCTGCTTTAAGAAGAACTCCCTTGACAAGTGGGGAATCAGCATCTGCAATCCGTGATATGGCCCTCTTGCTCTACCAAGCCCAGCAATTTCATTATGATAGTGCCACCATGATGATGAGACTGAAAACCAAAATTCAGGGTCTTGAAGAACAGATGAATTCTGTCAGTGAGAAGAGTTCCAAATTTGGACAAATAGCTGCTGAAGAAGTGCCAAAGAGTTTGTATTGCCTTGGTGTTCGACTAACAACAGCATGGTTCAAAAACTCAAATTTACAGAGAAAACTTAATGAGAAAAGGCAAATAGCTGAGAAGTTAATAGATAACGATCTTTATCATTTCTGTGTGTTCTCTGACAATGTTCTTGCAACTTCAGTTGTCGTGAATTCAACAGCTTTAAATTCTAAAGACCCTAATATGGTTGTGTTCCACATTGTAACTGATGAGGTGAACTATGCKGCAATGAAGGCTTGGTTTACCATAAACAGTTTCCGAGGAGTAACTGTCGATGTTCAGAAAATAGAAGACTTCAGTTGGTTAAATGCTTCTTATGTTCCTGTCCTCAAACAGCTTCAAGACTCAGCAACTCAGAGTTACTACTTTTCTGGAAGCAATGATGATGGACGAACTCCAATTAAGTTCAGAAATCCAAAGTATCTCTCTATGCTTAACCATCTCAGGTTCTACATTCCTGAAGTTTTTCCTGCTCTGAAGAAGGTGGTATTTCTGGATGATGATGTTGTAGTTCAGAAGGATCTTTCTGCTTTATTCACGATTGATCTGAATGGAAATGTTAATGGTGCAGTTGAGACATGCATGGAGACATTTCATAGATACCACAAGTACTTAAACTATTCTCACCMTCTCATACGTGCACATTTTGATCCTGATGCTTGTGGTTGGGCTTTTGGAATGAATGTTTTCGATTTGGTTGAGTGGAGGAAGAGGAATGTTACTGGAATCTATCATTACTGGCAGGAAAAGAATGTAGATCGAACTTTGTGGAAACTTGGAACACTTCCTCCTGGATTATTGACCTTCTATGGATTGACAGAGCCACTAAATCCTTCTTGGCATGTATTAGGTTTGGGCTACACCAATGTTGATCCTCAGGTTATAGATAAAGGGGCCGTGCTGCATTTTAATGGGAACTCTAAACCGTGGCTGAAGATTGGTATGGAGAAGTACAAACCCCTATGGGACAAGTACATCGATTACGGCCATCCTCTATTACAACAATGCAACATGCACTGATTCAAAATGGGGATATTTGTCTTCTTGACAGTATATTTGGCACTTGTAGAGGACAGAATTTTGTATACAGAATATCTCTCTAGGAAGATTTATGTTATCACGCAAGGTCWGTGAGTACACTTTTGGTATGGTGTAGTTATCCCGATTTGTTGTTGTATGATTCCTTCTATGGATTTCAGTCTGATAGTTTGAATTTCACCATCATATGTATTCTTTTGTCATGTTTATCCAGTGACAAGAATTACATACCAGACAGATTCAGCTATAGGCACTAACAGATTCCTGTTATCATGAACTAATTATACCAGTTATTCAGTGCAAGAATGTTGAGTAAGATGACTTGTGTAGAACAATTGCCTTCGCTTCAGCTAAGACTTAAAGTAGTCATACTACTAGTTGGTTAGCATTGGGGAAGAAGCAGGGATATGTTTTACCCAATTCTTCTCCCATTTTCTGTCATTTTCCTTTGCAAGATTCTCCTGTAAAATTTGTACCAGTATATTGGATACACAACTCCCTTGTTGCAAGAYTTGTCTGTTGTGTTCTAATGGCTCAATAGGCAAGGTCATAACTCAGTGATTCAAGAAATTAGAGTTGGAAAGTTTGATTCTCCCTTCCCTGAATGCTAAAAAGAAAMGACAAACTTGAAATGGTCCATGACTTTAGAGATTTCTTTTTTGTTTCATTTTCTAACTACTTGTGATTCCATTCATCAAGGAAAAACTAGAAACAAAAACAAAAAAGAAACTGAGATTTTCAACACTCATTTTTTTGCCAAACGTCACTTTCCATCTGTGTTTGATTCTCAACACTCAGTTTCTCAAACCAACCGTACATCAACTTGTAACTACTTAGCTCCTACATCAATGGGCACTTGGCAWATCCCTAGCAACCCATCTCAATTATCATACTCTAACAAATGCCGGTTAAGCTAAACAACAGAATCCTCAAAGATTACTCTATTCTTATCAAAACTTCATTGGTGTCTCCATCTTAACCTGTTCATGTCATACCAAGTCAACAATCAATAACTCTTATTCTGTCAGCAATTGCCTAGGTGTGATTGGTATATAGGACTCGTTTCCTTAACCTATTCCTATTCTCTTCRATGTTGGACTTTGGACGTGAAAGGACAAAACAGTTTAATGCAAGTTTAAGAAACCTTGCACCATCATGTTTGGCCCTTTCGAGTATCAAAATCCAAGACTATTGCGGTAACTGCCGGCTTGATATCTACTTTGCCGCCAGTTTTCAAGAGTTTGTTTTTCTTCCCAGTCAATATCGCTAACAACCAAGAAGAAATTGAAATTTCTCAAATCCCACAAATCTCTCCAATACATCTTCTTTTTCTTTTTTTCTCTTTTCTTTCCCTCTCTCTCTTTCTTGTTTCAGTGTATGTTGTGTGTTTTCCTCATAATGAAGAGTCAGGAAGGAGAAACTATGGGGTTTGATCAGTCATCGAAACACAGGAAGCCGAAATCTCGAGGAGTTAGTTCAAGATTTCTTCTTTCACCAAGTTCAACACCAGTTCAGAGTGGAATCCAATCTCCAAATGAYACTCTTTCTCCACTTAGGCAAAAGCCCAGATCTTCTCCTGATACCAGAAAGCATAAAAGCCTCGGAAATGGGTTTATTGGAGGACTTTGGCCATCAGCTTCATCAAATTCATCAGAAACTCCTAGTTCAAAGCTTACTAGGGAAACTCTTGCTGATCATCTAGGAAATGAGAGACTAATAGACCTTGCACACCATAAAAACCATGAAAAGACGAGTGGTCCAATGTTCCTCATTAGACAAAGAAGTTGTACAGAGTTTAGCAGGTTTGAAAATGAGAAAGAGAGAACGAAGGAGAATCATAAACCATTTTTTGGTGCATCAATGCGTTATACAGGCAAGCTCAGGTTCCCCCGAAAATCATCTGCTTCATCTTCATCATCCTCATCCTCGTCAAAATCTCCAAAAAGTGATGATTATGTTGTTCCTGGTAGATTATCAGTGGATGCAACTGCCCTTAGGAAAAGGTATGGTGGACGAAAATCTGATTATCTATCAGATCTTCATGCAGAGTCAGAGTCAGAACAAAACGATGTAATTTCAGGCACAAGTTTTGGTTCTCCAGTAACTGGAAAGAACTTACCAGCATCATATATGGCACCCACTGCTAGTTCAAGAAAGTCTGGAGTTGAAGTTCCATCAAAGTATATGCAAGATTTATCTTCTAGGTCTCGAAGATGGAGTGCAGATTCTAGTCCACTTCACAAGCAGATAACATCAGATAACTCTCCCAAAAGATCATTTGCATTGAAGAGTGAAATAAAGAGGTCTAATTCTGGTATTGAGACATCAAAATGGGGATTGTCACCAGGGAGGTCAAGCTCAGCAACAGTGATGGGATCATTGAAGCCTCCAACAAGTCCTTCAAGGGCTAAGGCAGTAGGAAATTTTCTTACCATGGGCCTCGAATTGTTGAAGGGCAAGAAAAATTCTTCAAATGCCACATCACCTCTGGGGCCGACTATGGGGGAGAATGTTCACCAASTAAGACTGTTGCACAATAGGTTGGTACAGTGGAGATATGCAAATGCGAGAGCTGAGACTCTTAATGAGAGTATCAGTAAACAAGTTGAGGTTTGTATAGTTCTTCTGTACCTATAATTTACTTCTAAAGAAAACTATTTTAGTTCATATGAAAACTTACACATAACCATAGAAAAATGGATTAGAAGTATGATTAACTATGAATTGGTGGCCATTCATAGAGGCAACCTTATGTCATTCAAAGAGCCGATACCACTTTGTGATAATTTCTGAGAATGTAGAAGGAAGAGTCTGTTCTCTGTAATTATATGCATAAAGTCTTATATCTAGACAAAAACTTCTTTAGAACTTTCTATAAAGACTTATATTTTAGGCAACTRAAGAGTTAGACTAATCATGATATTATATAATTAGCTGATTTCAGAGAATCAATATAACTATCTAGAAGTAGATTTTTAGATGGAATTATGGAAGAATTTTGCATAAGATGTCTACCTTCAAAGATCATGTGAAATATGCTTCGACATATATTATAGAAACCAGATTCCTAATTGAAAAAATAATGGTCCATCAAGCTTAATTTGTGGAACTAGATAAACAATTGCAATTTTCTGCTAAGTCATTTGAGATGATACTTTATGAATGAACTCATACTCAACCTTTTTTGCCTAATGATGGTCTGCAATCGGTTAATGACTGGTCTTGTCATGGTTTTGCAGAGCAACTTAATGTATGGATGGGATGCAATAACAAAATTGCAGCATTCTGTGAGACAAAAGAAAGTGCAGCTAGAGAAAGAGAACCTTGAGATGAAATTGAATTACATAATTCATTCCCAAGTCAGTAAAACTTACTCAGCTTCTATAAATTATGTTTCTCTGTTCGTTCTTAAAATTGTAACACCGAGTATCAAAATAATGACCAAAGTCTCGAATGATTATGTATGATGAACAGATCAAGTCATTGGAGGCATGGAGTGATATGGCAAGACAACATCTATCATCRGTGAATATGACCAAAGATTGTTTACATTCTGTTGTGTGCAGGGTACCTTTGACTGAAGGAGCCAAGGTATGTAAAAAATATATGGCTTTCTAAAGGTGGTTGTGTTTACTTTATACAAAATAGGAAGACAAACAATGACAACACATTTCTGTCTGCAGGGGAAACCACAATCAGCCAGTTTGGCTCTKCAAGATGCATCAGAGGTTACTGTATCTATCAAGTTGATCTTATCTAATTTCCCTCATGTGGTAAATGAAACTTATTAATCTGTTTTAAGAACTTCTTTTGCTCCTTCCTTTGCACAAATATGTGATAGTTGCAAATATGTACAGGCTGACAAGACAGCTGCAGCGTTTGCAGAATTAGCAGAGATAGTAACACAAGAAAAGTTGCTGTTAGAAGAATGCCTGGAACTTTTCAAGTTCATTTCTGAATTAGAGGTCAGAAACATTATACAGCTGTTAATGGAAATCACTAAGCATTATTTTTATAATTTTTATCATTAAAAGTTTCCASAATTCTCCTGATAAACCACCACCACATAAGATTCCAGAATTTTCTTTAGTCTTGCTAAAAGATAGGCATCGAGTTCGCCTTTACTAGAAAGAATGTAATTCAATTATCGCTCTCTGACTAACTTCTTTCTGTCTGCATATTAGCAGATTCAAGAAAGGAGTTTGAAGTGTAACTTAATGCAACTGAAGTTCAGATCAGAACAGCAGACTCTCTATCAAGAACATCAAGAGACCTCTGCGGAACTTCTGTATTAGTATTTCTTTGCTTGTTCAGCTAGATTTAGGATGAAGTGGCAGACTTACTAAGAGTTCAAAGAAATGCACAGAGAGAGAGAGAGAGAGAGAGAGAGAGGGGATTTATTAAATGTATATCTTTCCAAGTGAATGATCTTTTAGACAATAATGTACTCACCAGCCTCCACCCCCGTCAACTTTTCTTATAGGTTACAGGAATTCTCATCCATTAGTTGACAGTTACAAGTATCCTATGGAAGTGCTGTGATCATGTTAACTCTTTCACATCAAGCTAATTTTGACATAACAGTTAATAAATAGAATAAAAATTACCTCCGATATATAATGTTGACATCCTTTGATATTGACCATGACATTTATTTTCTTTAAATGAAATAATTTTAAATTCAAGATTTATCTCTACATAATATATAAATAGCTTTTAAACTCCAAAATTATTTCCAAAAGTAGATAGTGAGCTCGATACTATTGGCATGACAGATCCTTTATGATGTTAATATGGTAGCATGGAGATGCTATCACTCAGTATCCACCTTGGGAGATGTTGAGAGTCATGTTGCGCAGATGCTATCACTCTGAATAAAATGAAAGCCAAATAAGGTGAATTTAATAATTTCTTATTCGTCCATGTGTTTTTTTCAAAGACAGTATGCATATCACACCATCGATATTCAATTTCCACTAGCCTAATTGCCTTATCGATTTCAACGGACTAAGTCAATCTGAATTCTAGGTCGTTTTCTGAAAAGACACAGACCAATTGTCAAAGTGAAAGAAACCAGTAAAACTTTCCACTTTTATCGTATGTCCTTAGGTTAGTTTGGATTGGATGACATATGATAATTACCGCACTCCTCTAAAAATAGTGTTCCTGTTTTACCCAAACGATGCATCCAAATTATATCTTAATGAAGGCTTTGTTTTGTTTTCCTTCTCTTCTTTCCCCTGCTCATGAAACTAGCCATTCCAGGGAGAGAAGAAAGAAGGTTAGAACAAGGCAAAGCCATTCCAGGCGAACCTGTTTAGGTTAAAAATAGGGGGGAAAAAAAAAAAAGGAAACAACGAGTTGCAGCAGAAAGACCAGCCAAGATGAATGATCTTTTCTCTCATTCATTTAAAAAATATCAGGACCTGAAGCGTCAGGTTCAGATGGACGACATCGAGGCAGGCCGGTCAAGCGAGGATGCTGATCTCGATAGGTTTTTTGATGATGTAGAGAACGTCAAGAAAGACATGCAAGATGTTGAAAGTTTCTATAGGAGGCTGCAGGAATCCAATGAAGAGAGCAAGACGGTGCACAATGCCAAAACGATGAAAGCTTTGAGGTCTAAGATGGATTCTGATGTTTCTCAGGTTCTAAAGAGAGTTAAGATCATCAAAGGAAAGCTTGAAGCACTTGARAAGTCAAATGCAGCTAATCGGAGGATTCCTGGTTGCGGTCCAGGCTCCTCCACTGATCGAACAAGGACTTCTGTTGTCAGCGGATTAGGCAAAAAGCTGAAAGATCTGATGGATGATTTTCAGGCATTGAGRGCGAATATGAATGCAGAATATAAAGAAACAGTTGCAAGAAGATACTACACAGTAACTGGAGAGAAAGCAAATGAAGAATTAATTGAGAATTTGATTTCAAGTGGTGAAAGTGAGACATTTCTCCAGAAAGCAATCCAGGAACAGGGACGAGGCCAGATTCTCGATGCAATTTCAGAAATCCAAGAAAGGCATGATGCAGTCAAGGAGATCGAGAAAAATTTGCTCGAACTTCATCAGATATTCCTAGACATGGCTGCCCTCGTTGAGGCACAAGGCCAGCAGCTGAATGATATTGAAAGTCATGTTGCACATGCAAGTTCATTCGTTAGACGAGGTACTGGCCAGCTCCAAGAAGCTAGAGAATACCAGAAAAGCTCGAGGAAATGTACATGCGTCGCCATTGTTCTTGGACTTTGTCTCCTACTCATCATTCTCTTCCCCATTTGGTCACATTTCCTACTCAATAGAATATAGAAAATTAAACTGCAAGTTCCAAGAGACMAACAAGTTCCTGTTGGTGTTTCAGAAACCGAAAACAGGTTTTCCCTAATTCTGATAGCACAGTTCTTCGTTACAGGTCGTCTTGGAAACAGCCTRTGACATCTTCCCTTCTAAAAACTCCCTTCTTGTAATACATTCTGTAAATTGATTTCAAGATATCTTTTCTTTGCGGAAATTAAGTTTATGAGATTATTTTCAAGCCTTGCGATCTCCATATATAGCTATAGAGGAAGAACTGCAGCATTGGCTGCAAAATATGTTGTAATTCTTAGTAGATTAAGGTTTCTCTTGTCTCTAACAATGTGAATTTACAGGAATCTTTGAGTTCCTGGGTCTTATAATTATGTCTTGCCCTTATCCCTCATCATTTTGTCTCCTATTATGGCAATAAAATCTGTTTTACATAGTTTTTCTAGGTAACTGCTCACATTAAATAAGTTAAACATCAGCAAAACTTGATTTTCATACTAAAATATTATGTTTTCTTACTAAATAGGGATTTTTATTAGGGTTTTCAAAATATAAAAGAACATTTCAAGAATTATAATTGCGAGCCCATTAGATCTCAACATCTTTGGATTTATTTCAATATTCAGGACCTCTAAAATGCTGGAACATCATGGTTACTTTTGCTGTTATTACCACAATCATATGCCAAATGTAGACTACGTTATTATTTGCT
>MEJB01000020.1:1371769-1427665 GCA_001752375.1 Rhazya stricta | reverse complement strand
TTTTTAAAATTTAAGGTCGACTTATCGGGCTTGAATATACTTAGACCGAGCTCATCTCAAACTAAATTCGGGCTCATAATTGCAATCCAACTCGGCTTAGTCCAAGCTCAAACAAGGCCCAACCTGAATAAATTAGGTTGAGCAGGTCGAGTTCAGGCCAGCCCGAACCAAGCGAGACTCCTAGTGTCAACACAGAAGGAAGCCCAAGGTCGACGCTGCATAAAAAGGCCCATAATATAAAGCAAGGTAGAATATTGGAACCCAAAAATCAAATAATTAAAGCATCGTTTCGTAAAAGTGAATTCTAAAGTTTGAAAAATAATTGAGTTTCTAAATGTCAAAAATTTACTTTACAATATCTAATATAAATATTAAATGTGGTAATCTAACTTAAAATGTATCAATATATTAAATCACTCAAGCCTAGTTTGATTTASGAGAAAGTAAAGTTGTAATGGGAATCTTAATACTTGAAATTATAATTCGCAGAATATAAATTCTTATAAATTCCTTTGTCTTGTTTGGGAGGTAAAAGAATATCAGCAAGAAAAATAATAAAAATTTCTTGTAAGTTTTTGATGTAACATAATCTGATTGGGAATGGAATTTACATTTATATTAGATTATCTAAATTAACCCCATGAATAAATATAACAAGTGGTGAAATATTAAACGATTTTCACTTAAAAAAAAAAAAAAAAGTTGACGATATCAAGCTGCCTCAACTTGCAGCAAATGGAGGGGCAGCATGTGATCAATAAACGTCACAAACAAGTTGGGAAAGAGAGAAATGGAGTATGCACTTCCAATGATACTTCGAGTTCGCAGGATGCAATTTATGGGGAGGAATATGAGCCCTAGTTTGATTTCATGAAGTCTCAGCTACAACAGAGKTATTTAGAGAAATCAAAGAGAAAAGGTTTGAAGGATGAGATGGTAGAACTGGAAGTGGTTGATGATACCAGTAAGGGGAAAGAGAAGGTTGATTTGTCTAGGGATGGGGCGAAAGCTTGATGCTAAATTGGATTTGGACAAAAGAGGAGGGGAGAAAGCATGAAGAGGAGGGTAATGGTAAGCGTAATGGGCTAAGGTTTAAGGATTTAGGTGGAATGAATAAAGTAGTTGATGAGTTGAAGATGGAAAGTAATTGTGCCTTTGTACTATCCACGGCTGCCTCGACTCCTTGGAGTAAAACCAATATCTGGGATTTTGTTTCAGGGGCCACCAGGGTGTGGGAAGACTAAGTTTGCTCACGCTATTGCTAATGAGACTGGACTTCCTTTCTATAAGATTTCTGCTATAGAATTGSTGTCTGCCATTTCAGGTAAAGCTTTTCACTGAATTATTTTATTGATACATCTGCAATATATTACCTAAATCATATAGCTAACTAAATAACTTTCTGWTTGTAAGTTCCATATTGTGGGACTTCTTTGGACTTTCATAGTAGATAGTGCCTATCTGCAGAAACTTCAAATGCTAATCACCAAACGTGGACTGCAGCTTTCCTATATTCTGTTCCTTTTCTATTCCAAGGGGTCATACATATTTTAGATATTTTAGAATAAAATTTAACTTCGTATCAAATTAATCAATCCCACCTCATGATTAATATCTTAATACAAACATATAAATGAAATTAGATTCCTGCTTGTTTATTACAAGAAAACAACTACTGAAGAAGTTCTTTGAGAAATTGCCCCTTCCCAAAATCTTCAATAGTAAAAAAGTAAATCAGCATCCTTGAACAGTATCATTCCAACTTTTTGTCGTTCTAAGAATGATAAACCTTCAATTTTGCRAAGTTCATAGTTAAGCTTCTGCCTATTCTTAATTTTTGTTTATCAGGAGATACAATAGTTTCTATCAGTTTAGACAACTGATCTATATTTTCTTTAAAGTGACTAGTAAACATGTCAGTCATGCGCTCCAACCCCAAAACCAATCTATCGGCATTTCTCCTTCATTTTCTATGTGTCTTGTTAGAACTTCCTTCACATATTTCTCAATCTTGAGTAGTAATTGGTTCTTGATTATTTGAAGCATTCAAATTCTCTTTGTAAGAATCTTCTAAATTACCGTCACTGGGAGTTTCTTGCAAATTCTCTAGTACATCTTCCGGTGCTTCAACTTCCTTCTTGGTGGCTCTATCTGCAACCCAAATGATAGCTAATTCATCACAGTAATGGAATGACTTATTTCTCATAAAAGAACTATCTAGATGACTCTGAAAATTCATAGAAAATGTTAGTTTTATATAAGTRTTTACACGAATCTYTCGTCTATAAAATATAAAAATAGAAAAATAAGAGAAATGCATAACAAAAGAATTAAACTTATAAATTTGATAAGAAAGTRCTATAATCTTTTCTCAAGTCAAGAACTCGATCTGTTRATTCTTCTCATTAAAATTTTTCAAAGGCTTTGCAGCTTGATTTYAGAATTTAAAGAGAAAATTTAGTKTTCTTTTTTTCAAACTTCTCTCAATCTAAATTTTGGACCTCTTACTTATATTTTGACCTTTATTTATAGGCAAAGYAAATTGATTTGATTGGTTGAAGTTYCATCTAGGAGCAATRTGATATTAGTTGATTCACTGAGATACAATTAATTTTCATTRGTTGAACCTTGTCATCTTTGATACTTGTCAATCTTTCATTGACTAAGATGTTAAATACTTTTCAATTTTAATGTTAATTATTTAAATAAGTTATAAAAATTTAATTTAATAAAGCCTTCATATCTACAAATTGTCCCTTGAAACTTGTTCACGAATACAATTCAAATGTGGATCTCGAGTAGACAAGTTCCAAATCTATTTATGCTATTTGATCGATGTCGCAGTCTAATAACTTGAATTATCTCCTTGGACCTTTAAATATTGGCCCCTTCGTGTTTCTTTTCTTCCAAGCATGTGGCCTCCTTTTTTTTTTTTTTTTTTTTAACCGTGAAGCCCTGCTTCTTTTTTCTTTCTTCTTGTTGAGGACATTTTTCTTTAACATTCTCTTTTCTTTCTCTTTTTTTATATTTTTATTTTGAAAAGCTTCTATCCTAGATTTATACAATCTAATTTCAATAATCTAGATTAAGATATAATCTTTCATATTGTATCTTCTAGATCATTCTCTTTCTTATCCTAATACAACCTTCTTTTTTCCCAGATAATTCCTTCATACTGATTTGTTACCGATGGTTGATTTCTTTATTATTGATATGGCATTTATATTTTGCACTTAAGAAGCGCTCCAAGAGAGATCCCTACAAGAGAAACCGAGATAACTCCAAAAAATAAAAAAAAAACCAGTTAAGCTTTCCACTTACTAAAAGAATTTTGAATGAGTGAATGAGTTTTATGCTTATGCCTACGTTTTTTTTTTTTTTTTTTTCCCTCTAATCATGAAAATCTCCCTTGTTCTTTTTTTTTTTTTTTTCACGAGAATTCGATTTTTCTTTCTTCTCTCTTTTTTTTTTTCATGTTTTGCTTCTTTTTTCTTCGCGCGTGCTTTCGTTTTGTTGGCTTTTCTCTCTTTGTTTTTTTTTCGGCGCTGCTTTTTTTTTTTTTTTTTTTCCTCTTCTTGCTGTTTTCTTTCAGGCGCGCGTGGAAGCACAGCGCCAAACGCAGCAGCCAGATCTTTTTTTTCTTTGTGGGCCAAGTCGAGGCGCAACTCAAACCCAGCAGCCCAAGTCATTTTTTTGTTTGACCATTTTTCTTTTTTTGGGTTCTCTCCTCTTCGTGGGCTAGCTGGAAGGGCAGCCCAGATCTTCTGTTGTCCTACTTTTCTTTTGGTCTTCTTCTCTCTGCAGGCAAGCTGAGAGCGTAGCCTGCATCCGACCGCATGTGCATCTCTTCCCATTGCCATTTGTATTGGTTTCACGGGTGGAAATGCGGCGACGGYGGCGTCTTCAAGCGCTGCAACGACGACCTCTGATTTTCGACAGCGGTGTCTTTCTYCAGCCGCCAAGGCATCAAGTCTTTGTGGCTGCCGTTGATCTCCTTTTTATGCAGATTTTCACCGGCCGGAGCTTTGTAATGGTAGCCAACAATTTTTTGCCTTCTGTTTCTGCTTTTGAGATCACCTTCACCATCATCGCTGGCAGGATAGCTACCAGTCTTTGCACATCCCAATCCTGCCATACCACATCTCTTCTATCTCTATATAACCACTCTAATTTCTGGGAAAGAAGGCAAAAGCTTTGTGCAGGTGGTCCTTTTCCARCAAGGGTGGTTTTGTTCCCCAGTTCCTATCATGATACAGAGTAGAGCCTCAACAAAGTCTAGTGCATCCGGAAGCGGTCCTTTACAACTGCCTGAAGCTCCAATGAACTTGACTTAAGAAGTTCCTGTACTTTATTTATTTCAGGGGTAAGTGGAAAATCACCCTTTTAGCAGGACTATCACTATCAGCAGCATCTTGGGCGTTTGAGTGCAATGTGCTAGCGTCTGGAATGAACAATTTCCTTTTTCCTTTTGAGTTTCCATTAGAATGGCCTGATTCTTGATCAGCAGCATCTTGAACAGTGACAATGCTTAATTTGGGCACTTTCGTCTTCCACATTGATACCACACTCCTCCTGGTGATCCACCGCAATCTCCACAGTTTCAAGGGAATCAGCACCCAAAGATGAAAAATTTGAGTCTCCAGTGACTGGAGACTCATCTAAGAGAGCTAATTGCTTCCTCAAAATCTTGCACACTTTCTCCACTGCGTCTGGTTTGGCAAAGCATGCAATGCGGACACGAAGAGGAGGTTGCTGCATCGTTAGAGATTGGAACTTTTTCCCACCGAAAGAGAGTGAAACAGAGCTCATATTAGAGAACCTATTAACTGCCTGGTTTTGCTTAAAAGAGCAAGAAAAGGCAGGGAATGATCCTGTGACGGAGGCCATTGTTAGATCAAGAAACAAAAGAGATGGGAACCGATCTGAATATTTGAAGGAGAAATGAGAGAGAGAGTGGCGTAGAGTACACAGAGTGTGTACAGGGAGAGAGAGAAAGAGAGAGGCACTGCAAGCTTTGGCAAAGTGATGGCTTTCCTTTTGGCTGCTGTTTGAATTGGACTTAGGCAAAGTGATGGCCTTTTTATCCTTGGGCAGATGTTTGAGTTGGGGTTTGGGTTTGGCATTATTTTTCATGAACTTACTTCCTCCTTTTTGTTTTCTTTTTTCTTTTTGCGTAACACATAATTGATCTTGGGCTTGGATCGTTGCATCACTTTTTTTTCTTTTGSGCCATGAACTTGCTGGGTCCAGGCATCACTTTTGTCCACTTTTTTTYTTGTTTTTCCCTTTTTATTTTCTTCTCTTTTTCCATGATTTTGTTTCCAATGTTGCTTTTTCCAATTTGTGGAACTCTCTCTATTCTTTTGCAATCTTTTTTTTTTTTTTTTCGCCCCTACTTTTCCATGATCCTTTTTTTATGCAGCTTTTCTATCTCTTTTTTTCTTTTTTTTTTTTGACAACTTCAACATTCTTTCCTTTTATAAGTCTTAAAACATATATGCTTTTGATATTTTTTGAAGATCGTACAATTTGAAGTCCCTAGAAAATGGAGATCAAGAATTTTGAGAAGCCAAAGCCATATATCTTCATCTCAACAATTGAAGGGGATCTCAATCTAATCCTATGACTTTGGATATTCTTCCGATGGCATTGAAATATTTAAATGTGTATCAATCTTCCAACGAGACAAATTACACATTAGTAGATAGTCTTTATTGTGCTCCAAAGAAGTAATTGACTCATCCCCCATCTCACCGCCCAAAAAGTCCCGTCTTCAACTCATGATGCGAATACAAGCTCCAAAAATATTTATCTTCCTCTTGTAGATTCAACCTCGGCCAACCTTCTTGGAATGCCCCGTTATGAACTTTGACAAGACAACTTATACATGAACTACTGGGAGTGGCTGGAGACTATTCTCATAAAGTATAAGAATTTACTTCGTGACTAAAAAATATATRATGTTGGTTATGYTTCTTTGTTTACATATGATCGCTTTAGCAATGTCATGCACGACTTTAGCGAGCTTTGATGTCCTTTGGCAAACACATTGCACACTTCAATTAACAAGTTATCCATTTGACTTTGGGACTTAAGGAGCCTTGGTGGTCTTCCTATTCATGGCTCGATTTACGACGAAATGATCCCGTATACCAAGGAGCATTACGAGACAGACGACGAAGGCAACTACCTGCTTCCTCAAAGTTGTAAGTTCATTTTATTTGCCTTTGGAAGGCTTGYAAATAGTGACTCACAAAAAATCATCATCACTGAAAGTTATTGCCGTCATATATGCAACTGAATTTAAGTCATCCCTCAACTTGCACAGGACAATCCCCTTGCATTGAATCATTTGGAGAGGAAGGACTAGAATCATTTACCTCTATTTCACCTGTGGCAAACAGGAAACAATTTCAATATTATCAGTTGATGTTCTTGGAAATAACTCTCCCAATGTAATCGGTCGCCGGTACTTGTTGTTGTATGAAGCCTTTAACTTGTTGATGACTTTTTTAGGAATAACCTTATTTGATTCAGGTACATTTTTTCTTATTGACTTGATTCCTTCAATCACTTTCTTATGTGCATGTCTCTTTTCATGACTCCGTGGTGTTTCACCATTTGTCCAACCTTCACAATTGGAATCGTCCACTTTGCCACATTCATGAGAATAGTCAACATTTTTACATGACTTTGAAACTGCTTTATTCATTATGTTACTAAACTTATGATTGAGTTTCAACAAGGATTTCATGTTGAATTTCACCTCATCGAATTGCCAAAATTTGATCTCAACGAAATATTCAAGTCATCATAAGATATGCACAATATTTGCATCAATAGATCTGGAGGAGAAAGTATTTGGTGTAATGCTTGTTTGATTAGTAGCCACATTTTCTTCCTCTAGCAATATGTGACCCTTAAGAGTCAATTCTATTACTTTATCCTTAATGATAAAGCATTTCTCAATTGGGTGGCCAAGAATATGATGATATTTATAATAATTTAGATCTCCAAGTTGTCATACTTCTTATGGCTGCTTCATTTCTAGTCGTTCGATAATGCAGCCTTTAACATATCATCAAACATTTCTGAAACGTCAGAATCAAGAACTGGGTATTCCTTACTTTGCATATTCTTCAAAGTCATGCGTCTTCTTCCAAGATCTAGATAAGTATCCACCCTCTTTACAAACTTTCTGCTTACTTTTGTAGGTATCCGGACAGGTGTTGTAGTTGTTATGWTGGATTCTTTTGTGTCGGAATTGGAAGATGGCTTACTTGTTTTCTTGAAATYGAACTTTTCCTTTTTTCATGGCTCGAGTAACGAAATTCCTTGATCTTCGTTTGCCGTAATGCTCAACTCCATATCATGTGCTCGTGTAGCCAATTCTTCAAAAATTCTTAGTTGGATTCCTTCCTAAATATATTCGAGGCTCTAACACACATCTTGATTGCAGATTGTTCGAAGAGATGATCTCTATAATCTAAGCTCAAACTTCTCTATTGATTGATGTAATCAATAACGAGCTCATTTTTCCATTGCTTAGTATGTTATAGTTCTGACACACTTACAATTTGATGAGTAATGCAAAAAGATTAAGGAATTCATGCTTAAGTTTGTCCCAACTGTAAATAGATCTAGCTGTGAGATCTATGTATTAGTCGAATGCGTTTCCCTTGAGAGATCGAATAAGTTGCTTAACAAGGTAGTCACTATACGTGCCATCATTTTTGCAAGTCTCAACGAAATGTGCAACATATTGTTTAGAATTTCCCTTTCCATCAAACTGCTAAAATTTTGGAGGTTGACAACTTACAAGCATCTTCAAGTTATCAATCCTCTTGGTATATAGTTTAGAATATGCTAAAGAAGATTTGGTACTCCATTCATACTTATCCTTTATGGTGCCCATAATGAAATTCTTGAGTTGATCAACAGGGATTAATCTATMTAAGGAGACTTGAATTGTTGTGGTTTCTTTTRAGGCTCTCACTTCTTTCATGTCTTCGAATTCAATTTCGACTTGAGATTCCTTTCCTAAAACWTTTGCAAATCCAGACATATTTGAAGGCTCGGGATGTTTTAGAGCAGATTGGCTTGTTTCTCCATCATTGTCAATCTGAATTAGTAGTTGAGCAATTGAGAGATCTTGCCTTGAGTGTGCTTTGCAAGACTTCCACCAATTTCATCAAATTTGAAATATGTTCTTCGACAGTTGAGATGTTATCCATCATAACAGGCATAGTGGATGAATTTGCGATTGAATTTTCATGAACCATCATATTGAGCTTCGGATCCTCTTAAAGAGTAGCTRGCGCCAAATTTGAATTAGATCTACCRTCAGTATATTTTGATTTTTGAGTTTTGGTCTCTTTATTCAACAAAGACATAGTTGTTCCTATAGCATAACCGACTTGCTTTTTTCCTTCTTGAGAAAGAACATCTTTCAACATGGGGTTGGAGTATTCAAAGATCTGATTATCTGAGAAGTACTCTTGTACTTCTTTCTCCGCAGCAGATGGCRCCCTACTTGACGTCATAGTCCTTCGTATGTAGCCGACATGGTTGAGTTGGCAGTAGCACTAATTGTTGCAAATTTGATAGGCGTAGCCTTCGAGATGTTGTTTTTAGGGAACATTGATGAATTTGATTTGATTTGATTTGAAGAGAAGAGATGAATGGTAGAGATAGTCCAACAAAATATGTTCATATGAATCTCTCATCTGCAAAATATAATAATAGAAAAATAAGAGAGATGTGTAACAAAGAATTAAACTTATAAATTTGATAAGAAAGTGTTACAATCTCCGAAATGTTCTTAAGTCAAGAACTTGATCCGTTGATTCTTCTCTTTAGAATTTTTTGAGAGCTTTGTAGCTTGATCTTGGGATTTGAAGAGAATTTTGGTGCTYTTTCTTCTAAGCTTCTCTCAATATGAATTTCTGGATCTCTTCCTCTTTGGCCTCTATTTATAGGCAAAGCAACTTGATTTGCTTGGTCAAAGTCCCATCTAAGAGTTACGTGGCATTACTTGATTCGTGAAGTTGTATCATTGATTGGCCGAACCTTGTAATCCATGGCACGTGTCAACTTTTTATTGGTCAACTTTTTATCCTTGTAATACTTTCCAATTTTAATGAAAGAATTTAAAAATTAACTCTTAATTTTTTAAATAAGTTATGAAAATTTAATTTAATAATGCTCCCATATCTATAGTAAGGCTTATATAAGTCTTCTCTTAAAAGAAAAAATCAAAATTTATAATGATTTACCTTCAAATGATTATCCCACACGTCTTGGCTTGCTGTTATACATTTTTTCTCATCATCCCAACCAAAACCACTTCATATTCCATTGTTCCGCACATCATAAAYAGCATGATATTGCTTCTTCAACAACTTGCATCGAGATTTAATGTGGGGATTTCTTTCAAATCATGTCCTGGCAATTTCTCTTGAAGCATTTTTTCTATTTCTTTTAGATAGGCTTTCTTAAATCTGTTATCATTTTCACCATTGAAGGTTCTTTTTTCTTTTAATTCAAGCAAAGCTTCAATCAGTTTTGCATCTCCTTCAATGGTCCAAAACATGATTGCCTCTTCTGGCTCGTTGAGACCAGTTAGTCCATATAATTAGACATTTAAAATTAGTAATAGAGCGGAAATAACATTCATATGCAAAATTAAAAATGAAAACTTCTCTCGGTATTACGATAGTAACACTTCATAAGATTACTAACAATGACATTTTTAATAATTCTCCTAATATTCATAATATTATTATGAAAAATGAAATATTTCACATAGTAAATGCCATAAACCGAGATTAAAGCAAAAAAAAAAAACAAAACATGAGAAGGTGCTAAACACCATCTAATAATAACATTGTTTAAATATCATTTACAATAACTGCAAATTCGGACGAAAAAAAATCTGCCATCACCTTATCCAACTAAGCATGTCTATTTAGCAATCCCGATTTTGGAACATCTTCATTGGCAAAATTTTGCTCCAATGTTGTCCACTCTTGAGATGTAAAACTCCCAGATAAGGAACTGTTTCTAACCCAGGGAATAATTAATAACTTACTCATAACCTATATTAACCTACTGTAGAAAACCAAATTTGAATATAATTTTTATTTGTAAAAGGTTATAAAAGTTTTGGCAGAGTTCCCTGAATACAACTTTATCCCCGATAAACAAATCAGAAAATTTTCACAAAACAATTTTCATACTCATATATAATTAATAAGTGTTCCAAACTCAACAAACATCCAATATGAAAATAATCTTCCATTCCAATGAATCTTTTACCAACTTAACACTCATAGCATAATTGGAAATTCTCCCAAAACTTGAAAGAATTAATGCATGACTAGATAGAACCATAAAATCGAAACAATACATAAAATCCTTTCTATCAACCATTTTCCTCACTCACTAAAATTTATTTAAAACATCACTTCGGGGTATCAAGGCTTGCACACAAACAACCTCCACTCACCATCTGCCTACACATCACTTGAAATGCAAAATGAAGGAAATAGAATGAGCTATAAAGCTCAATAAGCAAATCCCGTGCATGAATGCATTTTTAACGCCCTATATGTCATAAGTTTTAAAATTTCACTTCCTCAATAAAAATTTTCTGATCATTTTCATTTCATAAACTTTCCCATGAAACTTTCATTTCAATATGTAAGAACTTTTGAAAACCTTTCCATTTCATTAAAGTCGTGAGCTCACTTGATGTAATGCCTAGCCATTAAGCTTGCAGTGGACCATTATTCTTTGAAACCTGATTACATTTTCTACCGATAGAACCGCAAAGCGATTAACATTACTTTAACTTTTCCTTTCACTTTTTCACCTCACAAAAGGTAAACATTACTTACTTTCCTACCCTACAAGAGGGTTAGATCGGGTGCGCCTATCCCCTATGCCCTATTTTCCACTCACATCTTTCATGGCTAGGTTTACACCCCTTTCCAAAATCTTAACGTTTTTTGAAAATAATTCATTCATAAAATTCCATTTCTTTTCAAATTTTATTTCCTAAAACATTCACTTTCTAAGTGCATGAATGGCTCATGTCAGGAATGATGTAGGATACTATAAGTACATGCCCATGACATGAACTACATAATTTTGTATTTAAACACCATTCAACATATTAACGGTGGGAAACATATTACATAAACTAAACCAATATGACCACAACTATCTTGCTCAATACAATCCAATAAAATCACAATATATCCCACAACACCATCCAATATAACCACAACTTTCTTACAAAACATCATTCAATATAACCACAAACATATTAAACAATAAAATCCAATATAACTACAACATAATACACAAAYGGGATAACATTGATGAGTATRGGGATTTAYTTACTTGAAGTCTTTAACGTTAGAATTCTACTTTAATATAAAATGTTTTAAAGTTGGACAATCATGTTAAATGGATTTCTTTTTTTGTAATAATAATTAGGCTATTTTCGAGCACATTGACATTGGATCCATATTTATATTTCAAATTTAACAACAAAACATACCGAACGTATAAGTTATTTCATATTTTAAAACTTCCTCTAACAAAGGTAGTGTCAATCATAATCACTTTATATTCCTAAAATACATTCCTCATACTAATTTAAATACAACCTTAAATTGTGTATAAACAAAATTTGCATTTTCATAAAATCATCAATATCAAATACAATTAAGTAATTCGTTTGATTAATGAAATCAAAGAAACATGGTTTCACCTTTAATCTTGCGAATCCTAAGTGCTGTGTATGAAGTTGTTTTGCRCCCTAGCATGCGCTTAGGTAGCACACGAGCAACAGCGTTGCTCGCGCATAGTGCCTGGTCACCTGGGCGCTTGGTTGCCTGGGTGCCTGATGGGCTTGGAAATTTCCTGCTCCTGGCCGGACTCAGCTGACCAGAACAGAAGCCGATGCTCTGTTTCTAATCGAGCTTCTAGCTGCACGTTGATCTGACGGACAGTTTGAGCAGGGCATTGTGAGCTCCAACCGAGCAATAAACCAGCAAGCTCCGGATGAGGAGGGCTGGTTAAACTCGGATCGAGGATGGTGGACCAGTAGCATGTAGTGGTTCGGCTCGAGTGACACGGATGGCTTGACGACTGCAAAGCGGGGCAACTGATCTTGAATGACTCCAGTAGCTCCAATCCAATAGCAGGAGAACAATGTCTGTGTCCAGGCTATGCGGAAGCTGATTTGGAAGGCAACAGGTCACGCGACTCTAGGTAGACAACCCCTGGTCGGCAACGGAAGAGGACCGACGAGCAGCAACCGATGAACGGCCAGATTTGCAAACTCATTTCTCTGATCAAACAGTGAGCTACGACTGGCGATAGTGCAACGAATGATCAACCTGAGCAGCAAATGGCAACATGTTCCAAGCGTTATTCTGTCTTCTAGAGCAGCGATTTCGGAGAACAAACCTAGACTCCGAATGGTGGTGCGGTGACAGCAGTGACTTGGCATGGCGTCGGCGAAAGGAARAARGCGGTRAGTGCAGGGGGGAAAGAGGGTGGCCGCRACAAGAGTGAGAAAGAAGAAGAAAATTGTTAGGGGTAGGTTTAGGGTTTCAAATTGTCTTTTTYTTTTTTTYCTTAATTCTTACATATGAGCCCTAACCAAAATTCTTTGGGCCTTCTCATCCCATAACCAATCCAGCTCAATAAATTAAATTCTAGGGATTTTCTTTGGGTCATAATTAGCATTAAATTAGCTTTTAGTTTTCAAATAAAGAAAGAATAGGTTCTAACAAGTCCGGCCTACATTAACTAAACCAAAACTCTAATTTAATTAACACGATAATTTCATAATTAACTAAACGTACAATTAAATAACGATCACATAGAAAATTTATCAAACCCTAACTGGCATATAATTCATATGATCATACAAAATTCATAAAAATGAAAAATAATATCATGGGTGTTACATGAGATATTTGAATAGTGGTAATTTGTTTGCCTTCTAACTCAATGTCTTCGTTCTCTTCATTCTTCTCATCTTCTAAATCAGCTTCTAGTGGATCTATRGGCATTTCTCTTCTAATATAATTGTGAAGAAGACAACAAGCTAGTATTATTCTACCTTGTGTTTTATTTGGATACCAACTTCTACTTCTAAGAATGCCCCATCAAATCTTTAGGGATCCAAAACATCTTTCAATCACATTCCTAGCTGAAGAATGCTTCATATTAAAAAGTCCTTGAGAGGTAGTTGGTTGGTGGCCCACCCTCCAATCATTAAGGTGGTATCTTTGACCTCTATATGGTGCTAAACATTCTTTTCTATTTGTATATCTTGTGTCCACTAGATAATAATATCCTAGAATAGAAAATAAAAGAAATAAATTTAACAATAATTTAGAAAAAAAGAAACTTAACTAAAGAAAAGTAGTACATTAGCTATTATGTTCTATGCATCATATTTTTATAAAATATTTACCATCATAAACTTTTATACCATTTATTYTTTCATAGCATCTCGAAGGTTTCTCCYATCTGCTGYTGAGTCTTTGCACCCGGAGAGCACATATATGAATTGCATATCTTGGGAACATACTCCAAGCACATTGGTAGTAATATCACCCTTTCTATTTCAGTATCTAGGTTTATCAGCTTCAGCCACATGTATATTAATATGAGTGCCATCTAATGCTTCCAAGCAATTTTATGATTAGAATTATCATAAGTAAATAAATGTTAAATTCACATTTAACTTTAACTTGCAAAAAATATCATTTACCTTAAACCATTTTCAATTTTTGTCTAAAGAATTCTCTGGAACTGGTTCAAGTGATTTAAGCAACACTCCTTGTAATCTAAGAACAACCATCAAGATTTCATTGAAGTATCTACTAATAGTTTCTCCCGACCTTAAAATTTTAGTTTTGATTGTTCGATTTTTTAGATAACGAGAAAGTATGTAAAGAAACATTGCTACTTGTTCATCAACCATTACATTCTTTGAATCCTTTAGTTGTTCAATCATTCTTAGCATATGACTAAATTTTCTAATTATGTACCTATCCATGTGTAGCTCCTCAAAACAAGCTGTATCACTTGCATATAACCATCTGTGAAGAAATTGAGATCGATCATAATCTCTATTAGAATATGTAGATTTCAAMTAAAATCTACGATGATGTTATACYATGGTAACATAAATAACAAACAATATGATCATTAACATTTTCAATTGCTTCCCTTGCATAGTCGCCAATAAATAGAGGAATATCCTTCTCATAGTCAACTCATCCATTTCCAATATAAATTTCGATAAATTAATGAAATAAATCATATCTTAAGAAAATGGACAGTGTGACCAGAGGAAAAAAAAAAGATGAATCTCATATACCCCAAAAAATTAGGAAATAAGAAAAGAAGATCATGTTTTGATTAATGTCCCAAAATCCTTCGTCTTGATTCCAAAATCCTTTTGGGTGATGACTTGTTATGTTTCTTGGATTCAAGAATCCCTAAGTTAAGTCCCCTAGAAGAATGAAGAAATGAYAGGTACCTCCACTAACTAATCTACTAATCCTAAAAGCCATATCATATATACCATCAGTTTCAATCTATTTATTCTATGCATACAAAAGAAATTGAAACCATTCTTATCCTCCCTTGCTCCTTCAATGCCCCTGAAAAAAATATAAGAAAAATAACAAGAATAAAAAGAGATTATAGGAGTGTTTCTGAGATAAACATGCACTAAAAACAATGATTGTATATCAAATACATAGATAGCAAAATAATTTCAAGACATGATTGATTACATATGAGTTGAAGCTTACAACCCTAGGGGAAGGAATTGAATATAATATATACTCTATGTGGTGCTAAAAAAGGTCATGTTGATTTCTTTCTATGACGTTTTTGAGATTTTAGTGGTAACTGCTTTTCATTCTTAGTTTTTTTTTAATCTATATATACTACGAGAAAATGTGAGAATGKCTAATAGCTATATAGTTCTTATGCTTCGCCCTTTCATCATGTAAGGGCTAATTTCATGAAGAATTTTTACTTGTTCTTCTTTTCTCTTCTCTTTACGTATATGATGTAATGCCAAAAAGGCTAATGGGTTGATTGTAGTTAGAGAAATCTACCAGCAATTGTTGGTGGCATTTGGTCACATGATGAAAATCTACACCTTGAGATGCAAAATAATTTCAAGATATGACTCAGACTGATTACATAGGTGGTCGAAGCTTACAACTCTAGGGCAGGGCATTGAATATACATATATTCTGTATATGGTGGAAAAAAGGTTATCTTGATTTTTTTTTTGTATGAAGTTTTTGATATTTTTGTGTTTACTGGTTTTCATTCTTAGATTCTAAACATATTTTTATCTATATATATAATGAGAATATGTGAGAATGTCTAATGATTGTATAGTTCTTATGCTTTGCCTTTTCATTCTATAAGGGCTAATTTAATGGAAAAAATTGTATTTTGTTTTTTTCTCCTCTTTAAATTTATGGTGTAATTTCTGAAAAGGCTAATWGGTTGAATACAGTTAGAAAAATCTAGCAAAAATGGTTGGTGGTGTTTGGTAGCAGGATAACAGCTTGAGGCTACCACCCAATTCAGGAAATTGTTGTCTACAGGTGATTTTTCAATTTATTTCAAGTCCCGGTATTGGAGTTATGAGTTCTTGTTATCAGGTACCCATTAATTATGCAAGCATATTTGATCTTTTGCATGATTACTTTAAACAGATAAAAGTCCTCTTATTCAAGAAGCGATTTGAGTTGGCGTTGTTCCTCAATTTGTTGAACTTCTAATGAGGGAAGATTTTCTCTTTTTACAATAAGTAATTGAAGAATCTCATATAAATGATTGTTTTCATGTGAAGATTATGAACATTATTTTTTCTTTGATATCCATATTTTATTTGTTTTACAACTCTTTAATATCCAGTTTATAACTCTAGGGGAGGGCATTGAATATACATATATATATATTATATTAGTCAAAAAAAACCAAGAAAAAATGTCATCGCATAATGCTTCAGACTGCTCAATATGAGAATGGCGCATAACTGCTTCTACAGAAATTTCCTAAATTACAACTTACATCAAAATCTTATGAATGCAAAAGAAAATRAAAAATAATAATAAAAGAAATAATATGAATAATCAATCAAAGGAAAGAACAATTACATTAAACACCAAAAGTCATTATAGAAAAAAGGAATCATCTACTCCCACATGAATTTTTCTTTTAAAAAAAAGAAATTAATTAATCAAATCCTTGGACGTAAGAGATAATTACCTCGAGAAACATCGAAAGAGTAGAACTCACCTTGTGGTAAATTGGAAGGTTGGAGAGGCAATGGTAGAACAAGGGTTTTGAGAAGAAGAGTTAAGCATGGGGTTTCGAGAAGAAGAGTTAAGCATGGGGTTTCAAGAAGAAGAGTTAAGTGTGAGAAAAAAAAAACAAAGAAAAAAGGAGAGGGAGCAAAAGAGGCAATAAAGAAAAGGAAAAAAAGGTTATTGAAGGTCTTTAATAATTGGTACATGTATTCTTGTTTTAAAATCATGRGGAAAGTAATAAGAATTCCACCACCGTAGTGGTATTCTTTTTCCCATTATTTTATATCAACTTTTCTTGTTTTAAAAATCTAATTTCTTTCCAAAAACTAAAGTAATGTAACAAACGTAAGAATTTAATAATAAGGAATACGATTACTTTTCTAGGCCCAAAAATCCTTGGCAATCAAATGAGGCCTTAATGTATTAAAACATCCCAAAATTATATTATCAAACAATGTTAAACAATAAGCATTTAATTCRTTTGATTTTAAATGTTAAATTAAATTATCAAACAAGGYCTAGTATTTTGATTCAATCCAAATCGTCYAGCCTACCATACTTCAAATTCCTGAAGGAAAAGAGCCATTTTCTTTACCAAACACACTAGATTTGAGTTACGTCCATCCAAAAAGGAAAACMAAAAAGGTTAAAGTTAACAAACAAAAATAAAAACAAAAACAAATAAAAAGAACAAAGATAAATAAAATAAAATAAAATAAAATAAAAGAACAAAAGTTTTCCCAAGAAGAAAGAGAGTGGCAATGCTCATTCTTTTCGTTTGCTATTTTGGTGATCAATTCAAATAATATACCAAAATTGAAGAGGAAATTTTTTAAAAAGGTGCAATAATTAATTCGAGTAAATTGCATTTGTGATAATTTTTTAGCAACGAAAATTAAAAATAATAATGATATTACAGCAGCCAAACAAAATTTTGAAAACTTGTTATGTTGCTGTCAAACTCAAAAAAAGTCCTTCAAATGAAAACAAAAACCTTCCCRTTTGACAATAATACAACAATTCATGAATCACAAAGAAAAGAGAGAAAATAAAAGAACATATATGACAACAAAGACAAAATCTTGGTCCTTACCTAATCCTTTTCCTTTTTTTTTTTTAGTTTGGTTGATATTAATTACATCCTGCTTGAAAGTAAACTTTAACAAGAAACTCCCTTTCAAGAAATGACCTTTTTTGGTAAACAAAGCTAACTCGTGTGGGTGACAATCTACTAATACCTAAAGGGTTAAAACCTTCAAACTTGTGAAAAGCTCAATTTAGGAAATCACCAACAATAAATTTTCATATTGCTCTTAATAGTAGTTTGTAGATTGTAAGGTCATTATTAAAATTGTGATAAGGGACCCTTAGTTGGAAAATAACTATTACCGCAATGAAACATTTTACGATAAAAAGAAACTCTTATAGTCATACTCTCATAAAGTTATTACCTTAACCGCACATTTCCTCCCTTTCAAATTACAAAATAGAAGGTTAGTTATTGGTTAAATTTTTTTACATAATTTTATTTGGCTCAACCAAAAATTTAGAGTGCAATACACGTGATGAAATATTATGAAAAAGAACCACTAACTTCATTGGGGTGTGGGGGCGAACCTCCGTTATATAGATCTGCTCTATTAAGATTAGGTTTCCCGTACGTCTATATATATATATATCAAATTTTCTATGGTTTCTAGTAGAGTTGTGAGATATAAAAAATAACTTCTCATGTAATAAYCTTTTGATATTAGTGAAACTCATTTTACAACTTTTAGGTTTCCATCATTGAGATTGTGCGATTTTCATTCTCTTTTGCTATATCACGTGTTTCAGCATCAATGTCTATGATGGAATAAAACCATTGAAAATTCATCTATAAGGAACCAAAACATACCATCTAATTAAGAACCCTAAAGAAGTACATAAAGAAAATATTTTTTTTCTTTGCACATACAAAAGAGAGGGTAACTTACAAGAAATAGTAGCGGAAGTAATAGAGACTCATGCTGATGATTAAATAAAGTTTAAAGCCATAGGCTTCCAGCATAAATCCATAGTCTTCTTTTGGGTTTTTGACTAGTTTGGCCCAATTTTTGGGTTTTAAACCACAGGTAACCTATATTATTGGAGTGTGAGCACATATGGCATAGATGCTACTTCTAGTAGCGCTCTGTTTCAAGAAGAAACTACTGCAACTAACACTTTTTTGTTTTCTACAAATCATTTAGATGAATAATAAATAATAGAAGGACACGTGCACTAGTAGCACTCGATTTCAAAAGACGTTATTCATGCCAGTGTCTTCAATTAAATGAAGACACTATTCACGCTAGCGTCTTTGCGTCCATCTCATGTTTTAACTCCCTAAACTTAGCTTCACCAAAAAAAAAAAAAAAACTATAGCATTTTTCTTTCTGCTCCTTCCTTCTGCTTGCCGCTGTCCGTTCACTGATCATCGTCCGCCCGTCGTGCACCTTGGCTAAGTTATTTATTCTTTTTTATTTATGAAGGGTTCAACAATGTAGTAACTTGGATTTTAATCATGTAACTTCCTTGATTGCAATTGACAATCAGTGATTTTATTATATGCTTTTCTGTAGTGATTTTAGAATCTTAATTGCTTGACAAGTTAATCTTAATTTTAGGTTTAGTAGTGTTGTTGGCCTCCTTCACTATCAAAGTTAATTAATCATTGTGTTTTAGTATCTTAATTGTTTGACAAGTTAATTACCCATTAATGTTCTTTTGCCACATAGAATCTCTTATTGGTCTTCTAGACAAAAATTGATATTCGTTATATTGTTTCCTAGTAGAAACTATTGTGTAAAGGTAAAGATTTTTCAATTTTTACCTAGAGATTGAAAAAAAAAATGAGAAACAATTTAAAAGATATGTTTCAAAATCTAAATTTGGAGTTTTCGAATATAACTCTTGTAGATAAACTAGGAGTGCTGCATAATGACAAAAGTTTTAACATTTATGAAAGCAACTATGCTAGTACTCGTCCTTACAACATCAATCATATAAGTGTGCTGAAGATTACCATCTCATTTCTACTTGCTCATTACTTTTGCAACAACCTCTTCATTTAGTGTAATAGTTGTTAGGACTAGTGTAAGCTTTTGTGCGGTTGCCTACTTACTTTTTKGGCGAATACCTTTTCTTAACAAAAATTGTTGCAATAGAATGTTAACATTTTAAATAAAGAGAAACTTGCAGTTGAGTTATCTAGAATTCTGTATAGATAGAGCATGAGCTTATACATGTAGATGTGCACTTGGGTCCACTGGACACATGCGTACTGACTAGACAGACCTACTACTGATCTTCTCTAATATGGAAAAATAAGGGAATTTTTGTAAAACGCCTTTATATGTTAGACATGTCGACGGAAGTTTTTGGCAAGGGTACTTCGTGGCCATACCTAGAGTTAGAGAGTTGATAGAAATAGTTGGTTTTGGTGGGGTTGCACATGCTGTCCAATCCACCCTGACTATGCGCTTGTGACATCGATGGTCGAGAGATTGCATCCGAAGACCTATACATTCCATCTTATATATGGGGAGGACCATTACGCTTCAAGATATAACAGTGTTTTGGGGTTTACCCATTGACCGTGACACCATCACCGATCCTAAATATGATAAGAAAAAGAATTAGTGGCAAGATATATATGATAAGCTGTTGGGATATAGACTGATGGATTCTCAAATATATGGGAACTGTATAAATATAAGTGTGATTGAGCGAGAGTTTATAAGACCATTGGCCAATGATGCAGACGATGTTATGTGTGCCCAACAGACTTGTTATTTGATCTTATATCTCACTAGTGGTTTGTTTTTTGCAAATCACTTCGGAAGCTTTCGCTTGAAGATCTATGTCGTTTGGGGAACTTTGAGTTGGGATCAACTGTATTGGCTTATCTATACTCTTGCTTGTGCCGTGCAACTCAGTCGATCAAAAGGTGTTGACGGTTCCTCTTTACTTATACAACTAATTTTACCAAAATGATCAATTTTCTTATGTTTTGTTATTGTAATAATTTCAATTCAATTATCTTAATTAACTTTATTGTAAAATAGCTGGAGTTTTGGGAGCACATCCCTACTGTGTGCCCCATTATTAYGGAAGTTCCTCAAGTTGTCACTYCTTATTACGCACTATATGCGTCGCGCTAGGCCTCACGCCTTGACTTACATTGGACACCAACTCATGTATTATTGACATATTGTAATCAACTGGACTCGATGAGGCTGGATACTATGAATCTTTAGGTTAATTATTAATTTTGACTTGTTTAAAATCTAAAGTGATGAACTTATTCTTTCATTGTGCTTCAACTTGTATGGTGTTCTTACGATGATGTCATACGATGCTTCATCGAGGTATCTTTAGGGGATYGATATTTTGAGGGCGGAGGTTCTAAAGTGTTCCATCAGTTTCATATGGAGCAGGTCATCCCAGACCAGTCACATACCTYCGATGAAGCCTCGTATGCCACTGGTACTTGTGGTAATGCAAATGCTAATTGGGCTACTCAGTATTACCGATATATCAGAGAATGGGAGTCTAGTCATGAGAAGAWTGTTGGAAGTGAGATTATCCCTGAGACACGATTTAAGCGTCAAAATTATCGTGATTGGTATTCCTATATTACCCATCTATTGAGCAAGAACTGAAGCATGCTCAAGTGGATCGAGAGGGATTTCGGGGACAGGTCCATCAGCTATTTTTATGGCAATGTCAAATTATTACATTATTTTTATTTCTAAAATTAATTGATATATTTATTTTAACATAATTACTTCATTTAACATAATTGCAGGTTTCGGGTGTCTAGAATATACAAGACCTTGTAGTTTCAGGGATACCATATGTTAATCCACATTCAAGGGGTATCTTAAAGCAGGTGCASGAAATATGTAATCAATTGTTGAGAGGGGCAGCAGCTGGACTTGGATGTCGTTCGAGGAGGTCAGACGATCCTCTAACTGCAGTCATCCATTTGACTGTTGTTTGTCCATGGGAGCCTAAAAAAGGTCTCAACGAGATGGGAGATGGGTGGGACAGAGAGGATCAGATCTGGTTATTCCCTAGGATGATCATGCTGCTCCTGAAAYAGATGAGGAGGACCAACCTAAGGTTTTTGCTAAGAACCATTTATTATTTGATCATTCAATTGTTGCAACTCCCTACTAGCCTGACATCACTGATATTCTAGGTCCCTTGGATACAGCCCAGGACGACATTAATATCAAATTTCCTAATGACCACACAGAGARGTAGTGCGATGGTCGAAGCTTCTACTGATTGGGATCAAAAGAGTAGAAAAGTTAGGCAGCCTACTTCATATACACTCTTGGGACATGATTGGCCTTGTAGATTTTTAATTATATTATATATATTTGTGTTATGGCTTTGAATTGACTAGTAATTTATTTAAGAAATCATGTTAGACGAGTTATTGTGGTATCTTTTTTGATAAACTAAGTTCTACTGCAAATGCTATTGCGATATGTGTTTTGATAAACTAATTTTTATTGCAAATATTTCTTGTGGTATATATTTTGCTTGCAGGAGGTGTTTGCAAGAAATTTGGAACTTTTGAAATGGTGGCTTGTTGAAGACGCTAAAGGATGCAATGTCTTCTTTGTCATTTTAGTTGAAGACTTATTTTCTTCTAATGTCTTCAACGCRCTATAACTTCTTCTCAACTAATTTTTGCTCAAAACTTAGGGCAATAATACATCAAGAAAATGGCAGAAAGTGGTAGCAGGGGAAATTTCCGGAAAACTATCTAAATTGATGACATTCCATAGTTTGTAAGTGAAATCCTTCTAGTATARTTGTAATTTTATCCATAGGTTTACCATGTCCATTGTAGATTCAAAAATACTTTAATTCCGTATATTCTTTCTCAAATAGTATATCTACTTGTTTATCATAATTCTTGGCTAAAATGAGGTTGTATAAGTAACTTAAATAACTTCTTGCCTTAATTGTAAATTTTATTTCTGTATTTTTAAGATAATTTGGTTAATTTTTTACTTAAACCCTAGGTTTTTTTGTCTTCATTGTAATTTTAGTTAATTTTTTGATACTTTATTGATTTAAGTTTTTCAATTTCTAATTTAGGTGTCATTCATTTCAATAATTGGAATATTAAAAGAAGARTCTTTGAAATTAAATCTTTTTTGGAATTGTGTTATTAAGTATGATGCTTGAGCTKCATACTTTGACTCGGATTAAAAAGCATTAGTCACTTGGTCGACATATAACCTATGCTGAGTTAGTTCAAAAGATTTGTGTGGCCCCAAAGCTTGATAGAAATAAGGTTCAGTTGAAATTAAATTGAAGAGTGCCGGCTATGTATAAGATGGGAATGAAAGTTCAGTGGGAAGTTTATGAATTGAATGATGATGACGAAACGGACTTCTTGTGGAATTTTCCATGTTGTTTTAAGAGGTTATTGGGAGCATGTGTACAAATGGAGATAGAGAATGTACCCACTGTTGATGTCAAACCAGCTTGTAAGGATGAACAACCTAATGATGCAAGTTCATTGATGAATTGGAAAACGCATAGAAGAGTATATATCATTGCAAATGGTGGATGACAAGGTTATAAATGTTGGAATACACTTCACTTTTCAAACACCCTRGACCAGTACATCCAGATACGGTCCTATTTTTTAATTCTAGTCATCCACAAGCAGTAATGCATTGTCAGCATCTAYGAGAGTGACGATTAACGTTATTACATGTCCATACCATCATTTCATCCCACTTCCAACCTAGTAGTTTCTTAGCAATCCATCCGTACATCATATCACTGTTGTCACAGAGATGACTATATGTCAATTGAGCAATGTARGACCATCTGACACTATAGATGCTGAAGGCGGCACCTTGAAGCTTGATGGATACCCAGATTCTGATCATGGTCCAAAAATTYCCGAGGCACACAATCCTAGTGACGACAAGGAAAGTATGCACATTCCACCATCCAACAATCCCTCAAATCCAACACCTAATATAGGTGAGGCATCCCATACTTCGAGTTCTTTAGAAACTTATGACTCAATTTCAAGATATAGGGTTAGGTGAGCAGTTGCCAGTTGATTCAGGTGAATTCAGGATTGATCATTGGTCTAAAACAAATAATAACCTTTGGATTCATATGCGGTTTGATAACACGAAAAATAGGCTATAAATGCAGTTCATCAATGGTCCCTCACATGAGTAGAGAGTATAAAGCTATAAAGAGTAATGCTGAATTGTGAACAACCAAATGCAAAAATTCAACTCATGAGTATTTATATTTGTGATTTATCCATATAATTCCAAGGAGCACTCATCATTAGTGAGAAATGAAYGTTTTCAATGAAGAAAATACTAATCTTGTCCACACTTTGAACAACAACCATTGAAATTTGAAATGTCGATACATTGCATCTAGGCACAGTGCTATGTGGAGGCATGGGGACCACGAACCCCTAAGATTTTTTTTAGAAAAAAATTAGGCAACGTTAACATAATTTACCCTCCCCCCTTTTATTATTTTAAGTTAGATAGTCAATATGTCATTAGTGAGTTAAAATTTAAAGCAAAAGTCAAAGTTAAATTTGATTCCATATTCAGGGGTTTTGTTTTGTCTTCCTCCAGAACTCCAACAAAAGCTCAACTCAAACTTTTCTCTTTCTACGTAGGCATAACTCCATCGGCCATTAGTGCGTTGTGCGCCTACTTTCTTCTCAACTCCATTGCCTATTAGTGCGCCTATTTTCTTTGCTAATTTCAAGCTCAAGCCACAAGGTCAAATGGTCAAGATACTATATTAACTATATTGATTTASAGCTTCTCTTGAATATTTCTAACAGTCTGTTGTCTTACCTAATTTTTTCCTTTTTGTTGGGTTTATCATATTTGCAATTTTAACTTCCAAAATTTTAAGTAGGTAACATATTTTTTTGATGCAGTGTTATCTTTGACGTTGATTTTAGTATTTTTATCTAATAATCTATTTGTTTAATGATGTGTGTTGATTTAATGCTTTATTTAACGTTTTATTTAGTGCTTTATTTTTTAGTACCGATTTGATGTTGATTTAATCCTACGAAATATTTAGGTTATTTAGTGATTATATTTCTTAAATTATATGATCAAAAGTATGTTATTTAGTGATTTATATATAGGTTAATAATCTATATTTAGTGATTTAATAATCTATAGTTAAATTAGGTTATTTATATATTTAGGTTATTAGGGACTTATATTTAGGTAATTTAGTGATTTAAATAATGTTGATTTTACTTAGTGATTTAATAATCTATATAGTTAAATTAATTTCGTGTTAATTGTGGACTATGGTTAAATTGAGGACACTTTATTCATTTTTAAGAGGAAAAGTAGTGAAGCTTGTGAAAGTAGTTTTCCAACAAATGATGATTTTCCAGGACTAACTATTGAAGTTCATGCTTCTAAATCTCAAAGGCTTGAATCTCAAGATCGTTCAAGTGATTTTGGGAAACTTAATGAATGTTATGATCTTAATAATCTAGAGCAAGATTCGGGATTACAATCTCAAATATGGAATGATGTTAATGAACAAGATAAAATAAGAAGAGCATATATGAAAATAGGGTCGCACTAAATGATGTTATTTAATTATCCGCTTACTAATGAGAAGCGTCATTGAAGATTTCAAGTTYTATGTTTTACAAAAWTTCAGTGTTTGGAGTATTCCCCTACATGAGATGCTACATATTGCTTCCCATATTATCTTTTTCAAAGATGCTTTCTCATTATGGAGCAGATGCACTCAAAATTAAAGATTTTAGTAATTGGAAAAAAGTTAATGCCGGAGAAAAGTGTGCTTTCTTGAATGATGCAAGTGAAGATCCACGTTTAACATATAATAATGCTAACAAATATTATCAAAATTTGATGAATCAATCTCAACATATTAACAAAGTCATCAATGTGCAAAGTTCAAACAAAAAAGAATGTAATCAATTGTGAGTTAAGACTTAAATTGATGTTGTTCGCTGGTTAACTTTGTAATAATGTGCATTTAGAGGTCAAAATRAAACATTTGATTRTAGTAATTGAGGTAATTTTCTAGAATTAACTGGATCTTTGGCTTTATATAATCATAAAGTTGAGAATGTTGTTCTACGAAATGTTTCAAGGAATGCCAAATATACTTCTCATATGATCTAAAAAGAGATTTTGCATATTATCGCAAATAAAGTACAAAATAGAGTTCATRAAGATATTGGATATTCTAAATTTTGTATCATTATTGATGAGGCACGAGATGAGTAAAAAAAGGATCTAATGGCTATTTTTTTGAGTATATTTATAATGGAGGGGATATTAGAGAGCGTTTTTTTGATCTTGTACATGTTAAAGATATAACAACAGTGACTCTCAAAAAAGAAATTTGTATCGTTCTTTCTCGATATTTTCTTRATATACATAACATTTTTGACCAAGGATATGATGGTATTAGCAACATGCGAGGAATGGTTTGCAAGTATTGTTTTTAAATGATTGTGTCCYTATACATATTATGTTCATTGTTTTGCTCATTGGCTTCAATTGGCATTGGTTTGCTACTTCTCAAGAGGTAATTGCAATTTATAACTTCTTTTCATATTTGACTTTTAYTGTTAATGTTATTGGAGCTTCTTGCAAACGCCATGAAGAATAATAGGCTRCCCAAGCTCTTGGAASTATAAACATTCTAGAAATTGATGAACTTGAAATGAGTAAAGGAATTAATCAGATTGGGACTTCGAAATGAGCAAGGGACACTCGTTGGAGCTCTCACTTTAGTTATGATTGTAGTTTCATAAAGAATGTTTGTTGCTACATTTTTGGTTTTATAAAATGTTATAGAAAGTGGCTCTAGCTATTCTATACGYGGGTATGCAGCTGCAGCATATAAGAAGATCACATCTTTTTAATTTATGTTTATCTTAGATCTAGTAAAGGAGATTATGAGTATCATAGATATTCTTTGCCAATGCTTACTATATAAATCACAAGATATAGTAAATGTTCTGCATTTGGTGTCAAGCATAAAACACTAGTTCAACAACTGAGAGATGATGGTTGGAACAACTTGGTAGAAGGTATTTTGAGAGAAACATAATGTTGATGTTCATGTTATGAATTCTTCTTATGTGATAAGATGTGTTCCTCACCAACTAACAGACGTCAATATGGAGCACTACTATAGAGTTGATATATTTAATGTTATTATAGATTTTCAACTCTTTGAGCTAAATCAAAGATTACAAGCTCTCGATCCTAAGGTAACATATAAATCATTTGACATTGATGATATTGGTTGTCTTGTAGAAAAGTATTATCCTTTTGATTTCACAGAGTAGGCGAAAGTAAACTTTAAGTACTAGTTACAACATTATAAACTTAATGTCCTAAATCATCCTAAATTGCAGAATTTGTCTACATGTTCTGATTTATATCATGGATTAGCAAAGATAGAAATGAATAAGGTGTAGTTTCTTGTTAATAGATTGATATATCTTGTGTTGACTCTTCCAATTTCTATAGCATTCAGTAGTACATTGATTTTATATCTAGATTATATGGTGTATTATATATCAATTTGGTTTTGTAGGTGGAAATAGAGGTGAAAATAGAAAGAAAACTCTACAAAGACTATATAAATAGATAGATGACGGAAAGAGTTTTGAAAAGCATCCATGACCCAATTCGGTTGTCGTTTGACCCTCCRAACAAAGAAGAAAAGTTGTCCTATTTTGCCTGAAGCGAATAGGTGCTAATTAGGCCTTGAACCGGTGTTGATTGCATTTATCCTCTTGATTGGATTTGCCAGAAGCTAACCAGCGCTGGTTCATGTTGTAATTGGCATAAGTTTCATATTTTTCTAGTATCTTGGGCAGTTTAAGATTTACTAGCTAGTTTTTGATGATTRGGAAGTGTTTTAAAAGTATATAAACTCATGTTCAACTCCCTAGACCTTTATACTTCATCACTAGAGACCAAAAAACACATTAAGGAGCATTTCATAGAAGAGAATTGGGTGAAGACAAAGGTGACTGGGTTAAAGACAAAAGGGATTACACTTCAGTTCTAGTGATGTTTTGTTTCATCTTTTCTTATAAACCCTTGATTTATAATTCAATCATGTTGAACTAAGTTTTTATTCTAATACCATGATATAATCTATGCCTATTCCTATGTTATTTGAGAAGACTTTTCCATGATTGATGTGTTGAATTCCTTTGAAGTTTTGTTACTATTTTTATTGTTCAATTGAATGGTTGGCCATCTTTGATTGAGTTTGACATTGTCTAGATGATTAGAGATAACACCTAGATAATTAGGTCAAGTAACATAATCATAAATTGCATATGAAAACCCTTGAGTTATAATTCGATCACGTTGAACTAAGTTTTTATTCTAAGACCATGATGTAATCTACATCATTTTCTATGTTATTTGAGAAGACTTTTCCATGATTAATGTGTTGAATTCCTTTGAAGTTTTGTTACTATTCTTATTGTTCAATGATCTTTGAATGATTTTAACATTGTCTAGGACGATTAGAGATAACACCTAGATGATTAGGTCAAGTAACATAACAATAAATTGCATGTGAAACAGAGATATATTCACATAATTTGTGCAATTGTAAAGAACTATGTACCAATTGCATTTTCCTAGGTGAAAATAAGTATAGAGATATCTTGGTTACCTAGGGAAATAGGTTGATTATATAACTTTAAAAAAGTATAATTCATAAACAAGGGATCGATTGTTCATGGATCAATACATAGTATGAAAAGTGAATAGGATAACATGGATTTGGATAGGGGAAATCGTTGTCTTAGAACCGTCTCCCATTGATTAAATCATCTAATTTTTCATTGTTCTCTTAGTTAGTTAATTATCATCTCAATTAACTGATTGGCTAGGTAAAGTTTAGGACTATAAGTGGATGGTACTCAACATTGAATTCTTTGTGGGATCGATATATTTTATATTACGCGATACAACCTAGTACACTTGCTAGGATTTCCATATTAACCACTAAAAGAGCATTTTTATCAATGAAGATTGTGAAGACAACACTTTGCAACAAAATGGAGGATGAGTTCTTTACTAATAATCTTGTTATTTTTATTGAAAGAGAAATTGCTGAAATTTTTACTCAAACTCTATATTAGATGATTTTGTTTTCATGAAAGAACCACGAACAGAATTTTGAATAAAGTTGTTTTGTTTCATTTCTTTTARTTGTGATTCTCTTGTTCTAGTTTGGAACTTTCCTATGGATGTTAATCTAAATATTTAGTTTGTCCCCAATAATGAATTCTTGGCTTTGCCACTGATTGCATCATACATTATCCACTTTATTCGTGACAATCCCGAGTACATGTTGGTACTATGATAGGTCCAAAATTGTTCGAATTGGGTTACTCTTATAAGAAGGGGTGGAATGCACCAAAATTGACCATAAAACTAATATATATGGATTGGGCTACAACATTTCAAATTCTTTCAGCATATATGAAGGCTTTACATGATTCAAATTCAGAAACAATTGTTAGTTAGAAATACTAGTTACAGWGCAGTGATGATGTGAAGATATTTGAAAAGTTATTCTGGGCATTCAGACCATTCAATAGAARGGTTCCAACACTACCAATCAGTCATTTCAGCAGATGGCACATTTTTTTAGAGGGACATATCATGGAGTTCTTTTGATTGCTAGCATATGTGATGCAAACAATCATATGTTTCCTCTAGCATTTGTCATTGTAGATGGAGAGTCATCTAATAGTTGGGGGTGATTTCTACTACTATTGAGATGTCATGTGGTTGGACAAAGAGAAGTTTACTTAATTTCAGATCATCACAAAGATATACTACATATAGTGCGTCAAATAAGAGAGTGGTAGCTACCATGCAYAGTACATAAATATTGTTTATGTCACGTCAAGGTCAAATTCAATGTTAAGTTCAAGAGTAGAGACATGTCAAATCTTATATAAAGTGYAGGTGTTTGGGCTAATCAATCCAAGTTCGGTGCAATCATGGATGAGATCATGCTTCGGAGTCAAGCCGCATTTGATTGGTTGAATGCGCTTAATCATGAAACATGGTCACTTCACATGATAACAGTTATAGGTATGGATGTTTGACAAATAACTTATCGAATCATTGAACAGTGTCTTGAAGAAAAGGCGAGTGTTGCCTATCAAAGCATTGGTGGAAATATCAATGGTAAAACTTGTGAAATATTTTTTAGATCATCGTGAATGAGCGGATCACTATATACACGCTTTTGCCTCTAGAATATGAAAGGTATTTCAGACAATGAAAAAAAAATTGCACATAAATACAGTTCTCCAATACAATTCTCAATTTGGACTATTTAGTGTCAAGTTTATACATGGGAGAGAGGAAAGAGTAACAAGATCTACACCATTAAGATGAGTGAAAAATGATGCAGTTATCACAAATGGACTGTATTTGAGATTCTTGTTCCCATCTGTTTTCCATGAATGGGTTAGATAGCGGGTGAGCTTGTTAATGAAATATATTCAAAGGAAAGCTATCGAAAAGCATATGTTGAAAATTTCTACCTGATTCCACATGAATTATTTTGGAGASCGACACCATTCAACTTTATTCACTATAACTCAAATATGAAGACAAATTCGAGGGCCATGTCTAAAGTATGAGGATCAAAAGTAATGCGGGCTATTGACACCCTGATTCTCTATGAAGATACAGGAATTGTCATAGAGCGGATCATAATAGAATAAATTGTCTAGGACATCATTTTGGTGAATCAAAGATTTAGTATGACCATTCTTGTTGGATGATTTCATTGTATTGTTTTCTATGTTGTAGCTATTATAACCATTTAATAGCTATGTCTGTGTTATCCCTTTGTTAGGTTTTTTCGTACCCTTTTGAGCATTTTTATGTTGTGGAATGTTATTTTATATAAGTTATGACTATTCAATGTCAATTTCAATGAAATATTGATGTTATTGAGGGAATGTTATTTTTTTTTCCCTTTGTCTTTATGGTTGTGAGACTATTGTAATATATAGATTGTGGTGAGTATTAAAATGCAAAGTGTTGAGAACCACATAGAGGACAAAAGCTCGAGTCAAAAGTGCGAGTAAAAGTCAGGTTGAAGATGCTAGTTCTAGCATCTTCCGTGGAGCTGGACACTACTACTATATGCATCCTTATTTTACTTGCTGTTCATCTAATGGATTTGTAGAAAATGGAAACAGCTAGTTGTAGTAGCGTCCCTATTGAAACATAGCCCTAATAAAAGTAGAGTTCGTGCCATATGTGCTCATAACTCAAAAACTAGGTTACATACAGTTGGAATTCCAAAAAAATAGGTTAGATTGCTAAAAATTCCATATTTTTCTAGAGTTTCAAAGATAAAAGCATCATTTATATTTGCTAACAATAAAGAAAAAGAGGTTCATTGTTGAAGAGGCARGACCACTGAGTTTTTCAACAAAATGGAGAAATATTTTTGTTGAAAAAGCTACCTAGGTACAGGCTTAATCCTCTTGATAGACAAGAAAAGCAAAAGATAATGAAACAGCCTCAAAATCAAAGCACAAAAATTCTTGTTTGATTAACAATACTGGCTGTGATTATACATGTTCGAACAAATGATGGATACAAAAACAATATAGTGCTTAGAGAGTGAAACTCAAGAGAGAGAGCTACGATGGCTAACCTTGAAATTGTCTTCATACCCTTCCACTATAAGTGGTGTTGGAGGACTTGAAACCTTAGGCACTGGTGTTATTGCATGATGCCGCTTATGCTTAAGTTATGCTTCTTTGTTTTGTGTTTATGATGAGCTGGTCCAGGTGGGCAGACTAATTCAGAAGTTTTTCAAAAATGGATGTCCTTTAAAAAATGACGCTCATAATGGATTGTACTGTAGAAATAGTGGCATCATTAGAGCCGAAAAAATACCATCGCATTCACTAAATGCGTTGTGTTTATCAATTGGCCTCATCGCATTTCTTGAATRCATTGAGCTTCTAAATACAACGAATCTAATGTGCCTAATCCATAAAGAACACATGAGTCCAAATGCCTAGCGCCACATCAACAACTACACACATTCCAATGACTACACATGGTTGAGGATGAACAAGTACCTCATCTATCTAAAATGCAGACACCATTACCAATGTAGGATGATGGTCACACTGTTTCGAGTCCATAAAGAACCMTGAAGAGCCCTCCTTCTAATGCGAGCAAATTATTGTGATAGTAGAAGAAATGAATGGCTAGAAAATGTAGAAGTGGAGGTATCTGAGTATTTATGTGTTGAGTCCTGTTCTGCAGCAGTTTGTGATAGAGACTCGGAGTTGAGGAGAGGAGTATTCATGTGTTGAATCCTATTCATGTGTTGAGTCCCGTTCTGGAGTAGTTCCAGTTTCAGTTGACAAGGAAGCTTGCATGAAGAGATTTGCCAGTGAACTTGCTAATGAAAAAATGAAAAAATAAGTCCTATTCTGGAGCAATTTTCAGAAGGCATCAATAGCAGAAACAATACAAAAAAGTGAGAGCAGAGTTGATGAAGGGGGACAAACAGGCGTAGAGTTATGAGGATACAAAAAGTCAACGCATTTATTAAATGCTGGGTATAAATTTCAAATGCATTTAGRAAATGCGTTAAACTCAAAAATGYCATTYTTAATATAATAAAATTCATTGTGAAYGTCATTTTTTATGGGATGCMTTTTTTTGAAAAACTCCCCACTAATTCTAATAGCTACTGCYGGGGCTAGAAATCGTGGGGCCTCAGKGGGGGATGGTRGTGAGGTACTGTTGCAAGGAATGATTCTTGTTTTTTGGAAGTTTTGACTGTTGGTGTTATCTTCGATGCCGGTGCTAGCGATGGTTGGGAGGTACTGGACGTGAGGGTACAACCGGTGCTAATGTTAAGAGATCCCCATTTTTCTGTTTTCTTTTTTCTTTTTTTTTTTCTGAAACCAAAGAGTAAAAAAGGAAGTGGTTGTGATTGTGGATGACATATCTACATTCAAAATTCCTATAAATATTACATAATTATTAATATATAATAAATTGGTAAAGCCTCTCCAAATAAAAATTTCCTTGACTTATTCTAATAGGATAACCCTTTTTAACATTTCTAACAAAAAAGCAACTTTTGAGAGCCTTCTTATTTTCTTTCTTAAAAAATGGAAAAGAAAAAACCATCTAGGTGTAATAACGACGTCGTATRACCTTAACATCAAATTTTTCTTTGCTCTCAGATTCACCAAGCTTCATCTGGGAAACAGCACACAACAGTACCTTTCTGTGCTAACATCTTCCATGGCTTCTTCATTGGCTTCAGTGGCGGCTCGCCGAGCTGCAACCCTGAGTCGGCTTCCTTCTCGTCCTAGTCCARCCTCTCAATCCCATACCTTCATTCAGCGCCGAGGCGTCGCTTCCGCTGCCGGTACAAATTTCATCCTAGTCTATTTTATCACATTTGTATATATGTAAAGATATGAATCATTTAGGCTTTTATTGATTTCAGATCATCATGGCCCTGCAAAGGTGAATTGTTGGGAAGAACCGATGAATCCAGCTAAATGGAAAGAAGAGCATGTCAGTGTTCTCCTCCTCCCGATCCCCCGGGTTTTTTATATTTATTCTGAAACTTTATCTCTGAATTTTAAAATCTTGTGATTATGGTACCTTTTAATAATCTATAGTCATATAAAGAAGTTCGATCTTATGTTCCTGCAAAAAACTAGCTCTTGTTTTAGTGTTCTGATCTTTCCAAGATTGATTTTTAGAATCCAGAATTACGAAAAGCTCAGACGAGGGGCATTCAGTTTTATGTGAATTCTAAATGCTATTGAGTAACTAAAATCCACAAAGTTTCGTCATGCGGTGATTGAAGATACATGGCATAGAAATAATGAAATTGAAAATGCTATGATTACTCTTGTTTCTAGTTTTGCGATGCTTTTTTGTTAGCGATTGAGGAGGGATTCTTCGGTGATTTAGGATGAGATGAAATGAAGTGAAAATGTCACCGTAATATTATCATTTGAATGTTATGGTGAAGTTGTCAAAGCAATAGCCTGCTATATTAGCTGAAGTGATGGACCGTTATGGTGAAGCAATAGCCTGCTATGTCATGAAACTAGCTTGCTTGAAGTGTAAATGTTTCCCTTCTTCTAGTATTTAAATTATTTGATCAGCTTTTCTCAAGGGGAAGAGAAGCTGAAGAATTTTATACATGAGCAAATATCACCTTTTGAGCAGAACTCCTTCGGCAYATATGGTCTTTAGTTATTCACATACTTATGATTATTGTATGCACTACGTATATGTACTAGGAGTGATTTATCAGATCCGTAGTCCAAGATTATACTTTCTGATGTAAATATCAATGAGTTATACAACTATTGATAGAAGAGGATTTCAGCATCTTAAAACAAAGATTCCTTTTGCATCACTCTTCTATATCTTCAAGTTCATAAAGCTAAGTGATATTTTTACCTCTCGTAATCAGTTTGTGATTGCTTCTTACTGCAAAATAGTATATATGCCTTTCTAGGAGATTTTGCTTGTCTGGTTATTTTCTGTGATGCTTACTGCCCTACATCATTGCATATGTTGGTACTTATGGATTTGCTGTTGTACAGAAATTTTGGAAGTTGTCTTCATAATATCTCTTGTTGTTGCAGTTTGTCATTATTTCTTTGACTGGCTGGGGTCTGCTTTTCGCTGCAGGCTATAAGTTCTTCACTGGAGGCAAGAAAAACAAGGAAGGGGTACTGATTTCTAACTCTAAAACTGATAATTCTGAAGTTCATTGACAACTTTGTTAATTCTGATGTAGTAATAACTGTGGTGCTTATTGGTATTAGAATAGTTGTTTTTGTGAGCCTTTTATCAAACTTAAGCTTTTTAACAGCAACACCCTGGACATTTATTTATGGTAGAATTGTTCTGATGTGCTGTCAAATGTTTGTGGCTTGTCATGTTACTGAATATCTTAGTATTCTCATCTCATAAGCCTGAATTTACATTTGCAAAAGGACCCTTTGTACAGTGCCTGAAAATGCATCCAAGTAAAAGCAGGAATGATCTATTAGTTTAATCTTTGTTTCATTTGACAACTTTCAAACTACTATTACCTAATCGAATGCTAATCGAAAATTAACCTGCACTAGTAACGAGCACACTTAATTCTCTTTTCTAGTAAATAATTACTTCTACTGTGTACATACCATGTTTTGACATTTATAAGACTCCCTGCTAGAAGTCTGCAAATCCRAATACTTAGACCTGTGCTGCCAATAACTACTACTTTAACAAGACTACATGATAGGCTTCATCTGCGAAATTCCTTCTTTCAGAGACCACAGAAATGCATTTGGCAATCATCCCATTTTGATAGCTAATACAAAGTACTTGCTCCAAATTCACTCAAAAGAGTAGTTCATTGTTATTCTGTAACTATATGAGAATGGCCAGATATTTATTTACCACATACCATAATGCATTTTTTGTAGTTCTGCATGCTACATTTGTTCAGTGGTTTAAGCCCTACTGTTTAATCTTGCATTTGCAGAGTTTGGTTGAAGCTTCTCAGTGAGGTGGAGATTTTCAAGACCATCTTTAAATTCCTGTTTAATAATGTGCTGGTTTGAGTTTTACATTCTGTTAACCCGTTTCATTGTAGGGAAAAAGGTTCCGTCCTCATTTATTTGAGTAACTCTGAAGATGACAGTGTACTGGAATTTTACATGTTAGGCACAATCTGTTACTGCAAAATAAATTTGATTTTCCTTTTCCTTCTCTTTCTATTTTCTAATTTGAGGGTGACATTTTGTTGCATATTGCATTTCTTAGTGAAATGTCTGATGTAATGCATATTGCTTTTGACAAACTTAATACTGCYGTTATAAGTCAAATATAATTTTAGCGACAGTAACTTGTAACCTTGTAGAATTGCAAACAAATACAGAATTGCGGAAGATTTCTGCAGTCTCAAGTTCTCTAGATGAATTTGATGTAACTTTCCTTGTAATTAAAGTAAATGGAAATATTGAAGTTCCAAATATCATTTGCCACGCGACAGAAAAAGGGACTACAAGGTTGACAGCTGTAGCAGGAGCAGATCATAGCTCGCCTTTTGATTTTTGAAAATTATAGTTGATAATAAGATCCYGTTTTTATGTTCTTGCATTAAGTAGATAACAATCTTGTGTGAACTTATAAACACTAATATTTGCATATGGAAATGCTAGTTAGCATTCTTATAAAGAAAAAACTTTTTATAGTATTCTAAAGACAACTAATTGGTACTATAGTTGATCCTTTTGTGATTATATATTTTCTTTTTCTTTTTTGGTGGGAAATGTGACTTGATAATTATGGTAACCATATGTTGAGTTATTAATGTTAAAACAGTAAATCTTTACTTGTAACTACTAAATTGGAGAATGAATATATTCCTTTATTTGAATAAGTAATAAGAAAAGGACTAAAACTAAACACATTAGGACTTCTATCCTTAATTAAATATATAGATATGACATATAATATAAAATCATCCGCGGGTTCGACAGCTGATGAAGTTAGACTGTAGGTCCAGAGTTCCTTTCATTAGTTTCCTAAGGAGTTCTTCTTGAGGATTATATTGATATTAGAATTAGTAAGTTTATAATGCAAATTGAAGTGATTTTTACAATTTTATTAATCATGAGAGAGCCCATGCAAGATTTGCACAGATGTGGGATAATGTCTTCCAGGCCCCGAAGTAACTAAATGGGCAAGTACAAGAAGCTTAAGCCTCAGTAATTTATAGGTATTAATCTTTTTGGGTTAACCCAGCAATATATATAATTCTTAAGGTTTAAATGGGTAGTGTATTTCTTCTTTCATATGGATCATAAATAGGACTTTTTGTCCTTTTCAATTCTAATTCTCATGGATGACTAAATTCCATTGATTGAAAGAAYAGAAGTTTTAGTGGAGAATTCGAATTACTTAAAAGTGAAAGCAAAAAGAACCCACAGGGTCCTAATATTAATTTCTTCAGATCATCTAATTATCTAATTCTTTTAATCCTGGTATAATGAATACTCTTTTGTTATTATCGTCCACTGGCATTTGGCTTTTGAGTAGGGATCTGCTGGACCACAGGGTAAGGCTTTGCCAGCAATTGTTATAACTAAATTCTTCTTTCATATGATATGCTTGTTTCTATCAGCAAAGTCCTGGTGATTTAAAGCCAGATGGGGCTCTTTTTGAAGTTTCTTTAAGATTTTTCTAGCGGTTGTATATTTTTCAGTGATAAGCTAATAATTGACTTAGGAAATGATCTACTTTTGCATCAGCATCTAAATGGTTTGTTTTCCTCGATGGGTTTTGAGTGCATTTTTCGGCTTTCATGTTGAACATGAAGAAAGAAAAATCAAATAGCATCTGGAAAAGTCTGAAAGTAAAACTAAATTAACAATGCAAACTTCTCAAAGTAGGAAGGCAACAGAAACTAAAATTCCGGTTCGTCTTTCTTCCCCTTCCTTTCTTCACCATCTGCTTCCAAGTTGGATGTGGATTCTGTAGATCTTTCAGTTTCTGTTTCCTCCTCTTCAGGATTCTCTGTCTCAGAATTATAAAGTTGTTCATCAAAGTCTGGGGTTTTTGTTTGTTCAGAAACCTCCTCATCTTTCTGACTGGTTATCTCCTGTACCAGTCGCTGGACTCCAGTTGCTTCTTTCACTGATTGCGCGACTTCAGGTACTTTCTGTTGTTCAGTTTCAAATGATGCTTTCGTGGCATCAATCTGGAGGCTCATGTTTGTTGGTGCATCCTTCAGGGAGATATGAGTCGCTTCAGTGTWTATGRTTGTATCAGTTCTTCTCTCCCTTTCTTCTATGTGTTTATTACTCGCAGTATTTATCGCTTCTTGCCCCACATCTTTGCTGTCTTCAYGTTCTGAAGCTTCGCCTTTCTGAAGCTTATCAGATATCATCATCCCAGGATCTTCTGCACCGGTTTCATTCCTCAGACTCAAGCTACTATTTTCTAGTGTCTCTGCTGATGTGCCCTGAACAGATCCCTTATCACTCATAACTGCAACTCCATTGTTTTCAGAGTTCTCTGCCGTACTTCTGGCCATTATTGTCCATCTCTTTCCTTTGGCCCTTTTCAAGTTGCCACTTTTAATTTTTCTTCTGTGTCTCCCAAGTTGGGAGTTGTTGGGAATATCTAACTTCATCCCCCCTTTCAAAATCGTTCCATGTTCTTGATTTTCAGCATCTTGAGCAGTYGAAGTTCTTCCTGGCACACCATCTCCTGTGGTTTCTGACACTTTATCACCTGAATTATGCTCTTCATTTGTATCATCCTTAGGCCTCCACACTTCATTATCCTGATTCACGATAGCTTCTCTTTTTGCCATTTTCAATTCCTCTCCTCCATTCAGAGATTTACCATTGTTCCTTCCTTCACCCCTGGCATTTCTCTCCTCAGTTTTGCTTTCTTTTGAGTTATCTTGCTTCTGTGATTGTTTTCCATTCGTTTCTCTGATTTCAGCAGTTTCTCCTCCGTTTTCTCTTCTTCTTCCTTCACCCTTGGCATTTCTGTTTCCGAAATCTCTACTGCTTCTATATGCATCTTTTGACAAAATTTCTCCAACTTCATGATTAGTGAAGGCATTCAACACTGCACTAGATTCGTTTCCCTGATTATCATTTGTCTCATCCCTTYTTATCATTCTTGTCTTGATTTGTGACTTTAAAGAGGTATCTGATGGATCATCTGTACTGACCGACCAGACGTTGTTGCCAGGTGATTCATCGCGGTACTTCAAATTCTCAATTTCAGACTCTTTCTGTTTCAAGGTTTCCGGTCKAGTTACTTTCGGATTTTCRTTGTTAATACYWATGTTTTTGTCTCTCAACATCATGATCTCATTCTGCTTTTCTTCAAGTGTCGACTCAATTATCTTTTGTTCCTCTCCAAGAGAAGTTACTGTAGACTGCATTTCCATGATCCTATTGTCAAGTTCCCTCTTCTGGGCCCGAAGAGTACGCATCTTTGCTCTCATATCTTCAAGTTTCCATTTAGCGTCTTTGACACGATCTCTTTCCTTCTGAGACATAGCACAATCGACATTGTTAGCTCCGAAGAACATACACCAAAAATATTATCACTTTGACCTGCATTATCAATATCTACATATTACCATAATCCCCTTCTCCATGATGCTAGGCCTAACATTGCGAAAAATATCATTGTTGAATTCTCGTGTTTTAGGAAGTTTAATGTTCCTCAGCTTGCCCGAGCATTTAATGCATACCATGTTTGCTTGCCTAATATTGTAAAACATATYATTTTGTTCAATTGTTGTGTTTTAGGAAGTTTCGTGTGGATTAACTTGGCAGCAGATGCAATGTTGATCATGGTTCTGCACCTATTTGCAAATGGAAATCTCTTATTGTTATGGTCCATCAAAAGATGAACAGATCAGAGCCTTCAAATTGCTGAACCAGCCCAATCCCYCCCCMCCGCCCCCCCCCCCCCCCCCCCCAAAGAAAAAAAATAAAAAATAAAATTGGACATTCCAAACCACTCACCCTCGGCTTGGCAAAACTCTGCAAATTTTTCTTGTATTTTAGCCTGCATCTTCCCTTCCCTACTGGAAGGTAGGCATAATGTTTACCCTCTCTCAAACAGTGAAGAGAAATGCCTTTTGCATTTTAGTTAAATCTCAAATGAACTAAAAGCATTAAAGAACACCACTATCAAAGAACTGCTTAATAACGAGGACGGAGATCGAAGATGTATAAACACCATCCAAGCCCATGGAATGGACTAAAGAACTGGGGCAGGATGGGTGAAAGTTCCATTTTTCAAAAGAATTTGTTTTAAAATAAATCATTTATGGGAATTACGGTATGAACAAACTTGCAGCGATGTGTATTCTCAGCTTGAATCAATCTCTGTTTTCAAGATTCTTTTGTCTGAAGGTCTAGAAACTTCTTTCAATTTGGAATCTTATGCGATTTAGCAGACCTTGGCCATGCATTGAAAGTTTTAGAAATTTCCTTTGCATCTCTTTTCTGATAGATCTTATATATGGATGGCATGTAGCAAGCGAGGACCTAGGAGGGTTTCTCAAAATACACCTAGATCATATTTATTCAAGTGTGCATGTAATAAGCTGAAGATAGAACACAGGAAAGATGATGAAAGAGAAGGAACCTGCAACAGAAGCTGAAGGGAGATTAGATCAGTGTCTTTCTCTTTGATAAGGAGATTGAAGATTCGCCTTTCTCTGAACATGTGGAGCACCATTAGCCCTATTATGGCCGCCCCAAATGCCAGCAAAAGCATCATCCCATATGGTCTCCATCTGCTTCCATTGCTATATCCACCATGCCCTTTYGTTAGCCCCCTCATTGCCATCCACCCTTCCTCTCTCTTTCTCTGCACATCCAGACCCCAGGACAGCGGAGTATTTGATCCTCCTCTCTCTCTCACACACACCCAATATGAAAGTATGTGATACAACCACTACAGCTCCTCTTTCTCTATATGGTTCTATTACAGGCCCTATCTCTCTCTCTCTCTCTCTCTCTCTCTGAAGTTGTAATGGTCTGAATCAGAGGTTTCCCCTGTTGCTTGTCATCTAAAATGGACATTAAAACTACTACTTAGTTCTCCAAACGCATGATACTACCAGTATAGTAGCGGAGTAAACAAGGATGATGAACATGGTACGTGGGAATTGTGTCCAAACTGTTGATTCAGGCGACCTTTTTCACTTCTTTTGAATAAAATACATGCACTTCTGATGATTTTAATGCCTTTAGTTTTTCTTCCTTGAACAACTTTTGTTGCTTTGGAATTGGAGGTGATGCAACCACTCAAAACACTGCAAAACCGAACTTCTCACGAATGCTTGCATGCCACTCCACAATGTTCATTTAATAATTTATTTTCTTTCTATTTTGCAGGCTACATATTTTATTATAACTAGAAAATAATTTTGACTTAAAGTTTAAAAAATGATTTGGGGAATAATAAATTGGTTAACAATTTCCCTAAAGAAAGATTATTTCGAATGTACAAATATCCTTAYGAATAAATAAATAAGGGAATGTTTACTATATCAAATTGAATAATGAAGAGGGTTAATTACGTAAATTTATAGTGAAAATTAATTTTATATTACAATTTTAACCTTTATTTATTGTGAAATAGAAATGACATTTTGAATTTTTAAAAATCTCAATTATGTCTTTTCCACATTAAATTCTATTCAAATWGAAATGTCGTAAGTGGTTTTTATTTGTGATAATATTACTTAATATACAAAGGCATCGCAATTTAGATTACAAAATATATTCATAAATTCAGTTATTTTTTGAATTTTGCATCCTAAAATGGATTTTAAATCTCTATGTATAAAGAAATAAATAGCGATTAATTTTCTGAATATTTGGTCTCCCCACCTTAAATCATAAGCAAATTTCGGAGTATTAAAATATTTTTACTCCGTAGACCTAAATTGAAGCAGATCTAAGGAAAGAAATTAATGATAAAAAGTAAAATTTAGCTTAAAGAAGAAGCTTCAATCAATATTTATTTATTTAATAGTTAGTCAATATCGTATATTGTAAAGCCTTGCTTTATTTCCAAACTCAATTGCAAGCGCAACAAAGTGTTGCTGCAGTACCGTATCAATGCCCATAAACAGAGGGAAACCATGAAACCAAGAACTGAGCCATAGTTCCACCATCCGACCAGTAACTTGTGAGGAGAAATGGTTATGAAGCCTGCTCAACCTTGAACTTGGATAAAAGGCTTGCCTTCAAAAAATATTTGTACTAACGTCTTTCATCAAAATAAGAATAATATAAAGAATTTAAAATGTTTTTTGTATAGTAAGAAGTCATTAAAATACTTTATATTCTTAGTACAAAAGATAACTTTTTAAAGATTTAAACCATTCTTTCAAATGACAAAATTTGCCTTTTTTATACTCCATCCTCACGTGTCTTTCAACTCAAACGTCTCTTTACCTAGTTCAAACTCAGCGCCAGTTCATATCTYTCAACTTATTCATCTTCTTTACCCATTTTATGATCGAATTTATTGTTTTGCATTTTTCGACTGACTCTGTTGGCAAGGATTCCCATCTCAATTTTGTCGTAAGCTCAGAACTCTCCATTTCGCATCATCTTAAGGTAAGCACCTCACTTTTCATGCTCTATGATCTTCTAAGGTTTGAAGTTTCTACACGTTGATCATGATACTGGGGCATGYTTGGTGATTTTTCTCAGAAAATAGTTCACAACGATKATAGATAGTAGCCCCATGTTATAAGAATTTCTTAAGAGTTTCTTCTCATTGCATTCATAACTTAAGTCTAATAGCATATACTGAACAGTTCTTACAAACAATGATATAGAGGGCATAAAYAGGATATCACTTCTTTTTTGTGACCTTAAATAAATAGTGAATTCCTGTTTTGAGCCAAACCTCATATATTGCTTGTGATTGCAACATAACTAAAGTATAATAACATATAATGAGCTAACATATGAAGTTATGGAATATTTYTTGAAAACTGTGATGTAGAGTGCATAAATAGTATATCACTTTTTGTATGTGACTTTAAACAATGCATTCTTGTTTTGAGTTAAACCTCATATATTGTTTATCATTGTATAAGTGAAGWATAATAGCATATAATTAGCTAACATATGAAGTTATGGAACATTTCTTGAAAACTTTGATGTAGAGGGCACAGACAAGACATAACTATTTGTATATGAGCTTAAACAGTGCATTCCTGKTTTGAGTTAAACCTCATATTTTGTTTGTCATTACATACATAACTGAAGTATACTGGCATATAATGGGCTAACATTAGAAGTTATGAAACATTTCTTGCAAAAATGAGCAATGTATTTTATTTATGTCTATAAGTGTAAAAGATTAATGAGTCAAACTTCACATATTTCTTATTATTGCATACATAACTTAAGTTTAATAGCATATACTGAATTTCTTGCAAACTACGAAGTAGAAAGCATAAACAAGATATCATTGTGTTTTGTGACCTTGAACAATGTATTACTGTTTTGAGTCAAASCTCATATATTGCTTGTCATTGTATACATAATTGAAGTATAATAGCATATAATGAGCTAAAATAGGAAGTTATAGAACATTTCTTGAAACTGTGATGTAGAGGGCATATACAAGCTATCACTATTTGTATGTGACCTTAACTAGTGAACTCCTTTTTGGAGCCAAACTTCATATATTACTTGTCATTGCATACATATCCGAAGTATAATAGCATATAATTAGCTAACATAGGAAGTCAAGGAACATTCTTGAAAACTATGATGTAGAGGACATAAACAAKATTCGTTGTTTGTATGTAGCCTTAAACAGTGAATTTTGATTTTGAGTCAAATTTCATATATTGCTTGTCATTGCGTATAAATTTGATTCTATATTCTTATTTTTGCATATATGGAGTACATTATAGATCTAATTGAAAATTTTAAGGTTAGTATCACTAGCYATTGCAAATTGAATGTGATCAATCATGCAATGAGCATTAGATGGTGATCATAGGGAAATGTTATCTTTCTCTATCTTTGGTGCTTTGACAAGGATGTTGATATAAGGGTTAGCAACATTCTGATTCATCCAATTTTTAGGAGGTGATTAAAAATGGAGAAAGCTTTTGAAGTTTGGCTTAAATTTGAGAATAAGAAGTGTAGATTTAGCTTCAAAGAGTTCACTCTAATCACAGGCTTRCCGGCTGTTAAATCCAATGAGAAAGAGGATCCTAAGAATGGTCAAGAGAGTACTGTATACAAGTACTCTTCTCCAAGAGTAAGATAAAGATAAATAGTACATACTTGYTTTCTAAGTTCAATAACTGTAAAAATCTCTTATTAATTTGGCATATATTTCATGTGGCAAAGAAGAAGCTACATCTCTTAATTTGTGGTTGTTCTATTTAGTGGATGATTTGGAAAGATTTAGCAAAAATGAATGGGGAAGACAGTTGTATTTGCAAACTATTGAATTTTACTCAAGTGTTATTACTTTGAAAAGTGGTCCAATATAGAGGAAAAATATATTCAAACAGCTAGTAAGGATTTTTCCATCCATAAATGTAATTTCTTATGAATTTTCAGCTTTGTATTATTTTCCAATTCGAAATTATAAATTAGCTTCTGATTATTTTCTTTCTACATATTTGGGCCTTCGAAGCCATTTCGGACTTTGCCGTTGAGTTAGAGGAAYGCTTTGGAGAGAGAATCCCAAGATTGGCTAAGTGGACCTTGARAGAAGATTTTGCGGATTTTAACATTGTTGATATGTTTTTGACGACCTGGATTGAGTTAGGGACTTTAAAAGTAATTAAGAAACTGATCCCTTATATCATCGGAGACATAGAAAGAATTTTGGAAGGGGGCAGTGCTTYTGATGATGTCTCAAAAATCAATGTGAAAAATGAGACAGATTCTTGTGAACCTGAGTCTTCCTCAGATACTCATCCTTCTRATGCTGTAGGAATGAGGCAGATTCTACATCTCCGGCTGCTTCCCTTCATGCATCCCCTTTCGCTTATCCCCATCTCACTTACCCTCCTTTCACAATGTTGATCTGATCAAGAGGATAGAGGCAGTAGTTGGGAGGAGGATTGATGGAGTCCACTAGCTAAGCGATCAAATAAATAGGTTAGAGGCCAGCCTGTCAAAGTTGATTATGGGATTAAACATAAGAGGTTGGAAAGAAATTGAAGAACGGGATGTATATGGTACTCCAGTTGATGATGGCATTGATGAAGAAATGGAAAGACATGATGTTGAAATCCCTCCAGCTACCGATAACCCTCGTGTTGATCTTCCAAAAAAAGAAGCTGATAGTTCTTGACATAAATGGTTTGCTTGCTGATATTGTATATCCTAGCAGAAAAATGACCTCTGGGTACACACGGGATGTTGTTATTAAAATGGAGCAATATTCAAGAGGCCTTTCTTGAATGAGWTATTAGACTTATGTTTTTGAGAAATTTGAAATTTGAATTTAGTTGTCGAGAACTCGTAAACYTCTAGATGATATCGTTGACTTTCTGCTTAGAAGTGACAAAAGAAGATTACTCTTCTACTGGGATCAGAGTAATTGCACATCCTCAAGAGACAAAYAACGTKGGAGGACCCAAATAAGCCATTATTTGTCATGAAATTGAAGAAACTTTGGAAACACTTTGATCCAACACTTTCATGGGGTGACATTTACGACAAGTCAAACACACTTCTGATAGATGACTCTCCACACAAAGCTTTATGCAATCCTCCTTACACTGGCATATTCCTTCCTTCCGAGAAATTCATTGACGAGGAAGTTAATTCCTATGGTCCAGGACATGAGTTTGAGAGTGTATTTGGAGCAACTTGCTATGACAGAAAATGTGAAGACATTTGTGGAGGCAAATCCAATTGGTGCATCACAAATTAATGAGTCACATCCAGATCAAAATTCCTATCTTGAAGTCACCAATTAATGAGTCACATCCRGATCGAAATTTCTATCTTGAAGTGATTAATGATGGCTCATTGCCTATTAAAGTTTAAACTTTAGAAGTGGCTGAGGAAAATGTTGAGCTAGTCTTCCAAGGTGAGYTACACATTTTAAGCTTAATTTAGTATCTAATGTGCTTTATAATCTGATTTGGATCCTAATAGTGTCACACAGTTAGATAACTTTCTATAATGTTCTACACTATTAATGGACTCACACTAACAAATAATGTTAGCTAATACAATGTATAACTGTTTTTGGCAAGAAATGAAAAGGCAACTGAGACTAGCATTGTGCCAATGGAAGAAAAGTCTTCAAATGAAGGTTGGTGTCTTTTTGTACACTTTTAGTCGTTTTCATTTAGCATACTTGGACTTAATTGTACACATTTTAAATTTAATTTAGCATTTAATGTGCTTTATAGTCTGATTTGGACCCTAACAGTGTCACACATTTAGATGACTTACTATAGCAGTTTTACACTGTTAGGTGACTTACACTAACAAATATTGTTAGCTAATACAATGTATAACTATWTTTGGTAGGAAATAAAGAGGCAGCTGCTACTGCCATTGTGCTAGTGGAAGAATGGCCTTTCAATGAAGAAGGTTGGTGTCTTTTTGTACACTGATGATTATTTTCATGTAGCATACTTAGACTTAATTGTACGCATTTTAAGCTTAATTTAGCATTTAATGTGCTTTATAGTTTGATATGGACCCTAACAGTGTCAAATAGTTAGGTGACTTACTATAACAACTCTAAACCGTTGGCTAACATACACTAACAATGAAGCTTTGTACATTAACTGTGTCACTTTGTCTACAACAATGAAACTTCATAGATGTACAAATACTATTAGCTAATAATTGTATAACTATTTTTGAAAAGAAATGAAGGGGCAACTGAGACTGTCATTGCTACTGTGCTCAAAGACTCACCTCTTAAGTCATCAAGAGGTCGAAGACAGAGAAGRAAGAGGGTTRCCCCTGCATTGCAGTCTCCATTTATTAATTTTTCCAATAGAATGAAGTTAGATGATATGAAAAAGTTTGATCCATTTTGGCCAGTTGATCCCCAAAAYTGTAAGATCTCAATTTATGACTTTCAAAGGCAACTGAAAAGTAATTTCCCTTCTTAAAATTTAACCTATTTAAATAAATTTTAACCATCTTATAAATTAAATTTTAATGCTGAGGAATGGATTTTTCGAGGATACTTATGCTTTGGCCATTTGCCACATTAATAAACATTTCTTCGAAGTACCTATGGATCTGGATGGGTGGCTCATTCATGATGTAAGTAAAATTATATTTAGTAATTGTGAATTGTTAATTATTAATTTAGTCTATTCTAGTGTTTATTTAATATGTAATATTTAGTAATTGTGAATTGTTAATTATTAATTTAGTCTATTCTAGTGTTTATTTAGTATGTAATAAAGCATCTCGATAACATTCTATATGACATGAGAGAATGTTCGATGAAATATGAGGCCTTTTTTAAACAAAACACTGCGGTCCTTGACTCAAGATTTTATCAGATGATGAAGCATGACTATAATGATTGTCGATAGTAGAACTACGTCAACAATATGGAATTCTTCTTATTTGAAAGAGACCTTATGCTTTCTCTTAACAGGCAACATTCACCACTTGTAAGAAATTGGAAGGAATGTCACTATATTTACTTTCCAGTTTGTCTACACTCACATTGGATCTCGCTGGAAGTAGACTTGGACAAGTGCATCATCAACATATTTGATAGTTTGCCAAGTGCCATATCAAATAAGACCCTCAAGGAAGATATGGAGCTCTTGATTTTTTTTTGTTTCCCTGGCTCATTTATGGCAAGTTAATTAGAGATCATTATCCCACCCAAAAATTCAAGTATAAGAGGAAGAAAAAGCTTTCTCATTAGTTAAATAGGTATGTTCTTCCTTCTTGTTGCAAACAATATAGTTATATATTTGTCATATTGAAGGACAAACATTTTAAATGAACTTGYAGCTCTAATTGTGACATATTCTTATTGAAGTTTATTRAACTTTCCCTTGCCAGATTATACTTGATGACTGTTGATCCAAATAAGATGTCAGAATGGAGGATTAAGATGGCAGTAGAATTATTTGCTCTAGAATTTGACTCATAGATAGGATTTGTATACATTACAAGTGTACAATATCTGGCATACTTATGACTTGTACAATTCTTAGAATGTTCCCAAGGTCTTAGAATGTTTATAATTTATTTTTCTTTTAATTAATATTTATAAGTAAAACAATTTATTTGGATAAACCACTTGAATTGGYATGCATTATATGTGCATAATGGTATAAATCTATTAACATGTACATAATTGTCAAACCTATTAGTATAAAAAGGTCATATTGTTTGAACTATTTTTCTTTCAATTAATGTTTATAAGTAACATGAGATATTTGGATAAACCTCTTGAATTTTTATGCAGTATATGTGCATAACGATGTGAGCCTGTTAAGACATATGCATAGCGGTTAAACTTTGTTAGCGTAAATAAATCAAACCTCATGCTTCATTATGTTATATATGTGCATAATTGTGTAAATCTATTAAGGCATATGTATAACGGTCAAACGCTGTTAGGATAAAAAATTTATACTATTTGAACTATTTTCCTTTTAATTAATATTTATAAGTAAAACAAGTTATTTGGATAAACCTCTTGCATTGTTATGTAGTATAGGTGAATAATRGTGTAAATCTRTTAAGACATGTACATAACTRTCAACAGCTATTATGAGTAAAATATATCTCAAGATCATTATTCATTATTATTTTTAGTGATTAAGAACCTTTTAATGTTCCAAAAAAATATTATAATATTCAACTTTTTACTTGTATAGCACGTGTAACTTAAACCATAAAATAATATTAATTGCTTACCACAATTGAGCATATAAGTGATGTGCATTTCTTTCAATGTTAAAAATGTCACAAATAGTCACTTATTCCATCAATATGTAACTCTTATAACCAAAAAAAAAAAAAAAAAAACTTATTTGTCTAAACCTCTTAAATTGCTATGTTGTATATGTACATAAAGGTGTTGATTTTTTTAAAATATGTATATAACAGTCAATATATTAGTATAAAAGCTCATACACAGTAACCTATTTCCTTTTAGTTAATRTTATAAGTCAAAGAGTTATTAGGATAAACTGCTTGCATTATTATGCTATACATGTGCATAACGGTGTGAAGCTATAAGTAATGGTTGTAAGTAAATCTAGTTATTTGGCTAAACCACTTGCATCATTACGTTGTAAATGTGCATAACGATGTAAATCTGTTAAGACATGTATATAATTGTCAAGAGTTTTTATGAGTAAAATATAAATAAAAGGTTCATTATTCATTATTATTTACAGTGATTAAGAACCTTTTAGTATTCCAAAGAATGTTATAATGTTCAACTTTATACTTGTATAGCAAGTGTTACTTAAACCATAAAACAATATTAATTCGCTTACCACTATTGAGTATATAAGTGATGGCATTTTTCTCAATGTTAAAGATTTCACAAATAGTCATTTATTCCATCAGATATGTAACTCAAATAACCAAAAAACTTGTTTGGCTAAAACTCGTACATTGTTATGTTGTATATGTGTATAACGGTRTTGATCTGTTAAGACATATATATAATAGCCAATCCTTGTTAGCGTAAAACACTCATACATTTTAACCTATTTTCCTTTTAGTTAATGTTTATAAGTCAAAAAGTTATCTGGATAAACCTCTTGTATTGTACATGTGCATAACGTTGTAAAGCTATTAAGACATGTAGATAACAGTCAAAYGCTGTTAGGATAAAAATCTCATATTATTTAAACTATATTACTTTTAAGTAATGGTTATAAGTAAATCTARTTATTTGACTAAACCTCTTGCATTGTTATGCTATATATGTGCATAACAATGTAAATTCRYTAAGACATATACATAAACAATCAATGACTATTAAAAAGAAAAGCTCACACACTTTGATTTATTTTTCTTTTAGTTAATGTTTATAAGTAAAATAAGTTTTTGGCCAAAAATTAAGCAATGTTATGTTGTATATGTGCATAATGTAGGATCACTGTTAATGCTCACCATATGTAATAATCCCCTTGTTATCCGAGGATTATTATTTTATTATTAGTTTTAGTGATTAAGAACCTTTTAATGTATAGGTAGCATGTCATACACGACAGAAAAATGAACAAGGGGATGATAACAATGTACCATATTTCAGTGATCATATTCTACTTTAAATAAACTTGATAAAAATACAAAAAAGTTTAAGAATCACTTTATCCTAATCATATATTACATTTAAGTTCTAACATAAATAAATAAGAAAATATAAAAGGATGCCTTCACTTCTTAGCCAAAGGGTTTGTACAATTATTCCGGTTGTAGCCAGTCTTCAAACACCTACTACACTTAGTGGCTTGCATACCTCTCCAGTTGATTTTTTCGCAGTTCCAGTGAGTATCGAATAGGTCATTTTGTTAGTGGTCAAAGAAACACTTTTGAACTAATTCCTATAGGAAGTTGCCATTCTGTCTCGTTCGGCAATGGATAAATAAACTCCGAATATGCAGCTCTCTAACAATAAATGGTACAAAAAAGAGAGCAAAGAATATAAGTGCCTTTACCATCTTATCTTGAAGTGCAATTTCATGTGGACAGAGAATTTTATCAAGATCAAATTGTCTAAAAGTATACGTACACTTTTTTCCAAGTTAACAACATATGATTTCAACTTTTGACAACATATAAGTGAAATTCAGTTGGCGATATCTGATCGCATCCATGCATTTGCCTCTTGATAGTTCAAACATATCTTTTCCTCCATAGGTGGGATGAGGTGATTAGTACAATTTCTCCCTGCCTCACATCTTTCATGATACCATTTGTACAACAACTGTCTAATATACTCAATCAGAGCAACTATAGAAAAATCTCGGGCCTCTTTCAATGTAGAGTTCACAAATTTTGCATTGTTTGTTGTCATTATATTGTATCGAGTCCCTCTAAAATGTRCTCTACTCCAATAAATGGAAACTAATAAATTCTAAGTACTCTTTGACCCCATCTTTTTTCTTGCAAAGTGTTGCCATCTAGGCCTCAAAATCTGTTAAACTACAAGGCTCTATCATCTTTTTGAACAATGAGCACAAATCAGCCCTTGTAAATTTAATCTTCAAGTTATTACTCAATTGACATATGCAACTCTCATGATGTGCAAACTGGTAGACATTTCTAAATGCATGAGGAATGCTTTTGCTACGATCCGAAATAATCGTTAGTTCCTCCGTGTCACCTGTTATTTCCYTCTAATGATGAAAGAACTAAGTCATTGATGSTTCATTCTTCGAGTTAACTACACCCCATGCAAGTGGATAAATTTGGTTGTTCTCCTCTTGACAAGTGGCAGTAGTAAAGTTCTCGATATCTAGATGTCATGAATGAGCTATCTAGGCAAATAACACATCTCATTGACAATTGRAATCCATGTGTACTTTGTCTTAGTGCCATGAAAAGATAAATGAAAGAAAAATGTGTGTCAATCAAGAAGGTTACACCACAAAAAGTCATACAATACAAGAGATGCATCTGAAATGCACACTATCGTCCGTTTCAATAGACGTCATTATGCCAATTTGTTTGTTCTAAAATATGATGATACAATGACATAATTATCATATGGTGTTCCTCGAACGAGTCCATAACCAATATACTTAGTCGAATATGTCTTACTATAGGTTATGGTATGTCTAACTCTTCGTGAACATCATTGATGAAGTTCCTCRATTTGTAAATCATTTTAGCATCTTCAACAGTAAAGATAATGTGAATTCGAAACAATGAATAGGTAGGATGTCTATAATCTCGGTAGACAGTTAAGGAGCTTGTGTGCTGCCTATGGTAAGTACAAACTTTAACTATTTCAGATTCGTTCAACTTGGCAACCCGCAAATGCCACTTATATCTCTTATCAAGACAAATAACTTTATAAATGGATTTATTTGGCTTCTTAACTTTAAACTCAAAGTGAAACCTTGCAAGAAAATAAATCCTGATGTCAAAGCCTTTTTGTTGGGGAACAATTGTTTCTTTTATAAATCTTCACATTCTGCGATCCTCAATAATCGTCCAAGGGAGTCGAACATAAAGGAATTAACCTTTATGTTCCTACTCGCCACATGAGCATCTTCGGGAAGATGTTTTCTTTCTGAATCCACATCATATCAATTGGTTACATTTCATAGAATGCTGCAACAGGTGCTTCATTCAAACAATCATCTGCAATGGATGTTGATTGTTTTTTATTATTATCTAAACTATCGTCTTTATCATTTTCCTCAAATTCTTTCTCCAAAAGAGTAACACAAAGAAAAGACAAACCAAGAGATACCATTTCACATTGGAGTCACAATCTTCATTGGTGGTATCGGAGAGTTAGAATTCAGGTCACCATACTCATGATCCCTATATCATTTACCCCAGAATCCAACCCCACTTCCTTCAAACTGTTTCACATAACTTGACATGGATAATGTTTTCTTGAAACAAGAATAGGAGTTACTTTTGCTGGACCATTATACCTCCATGTCCACCCAACACCGCCTTCTTTCTCCACAAACTAACTAACGWAATAAACAAATATCCACAAATTATCCGAAGAAACCATAACTGCAATTCAACAACAAATACTTTCAATTTATAAACGAATATTGATTTCAATCTAATGTAATATAATGAGCTGAAATTAGTATTTATAGAATTTTATAAACTATGACACACTCTTACGTGTCATATCATAACAGGGATGTCCTGTTTATAACCACTACACCACAGTTTGCACAGTATATGCTATTATTCTAGTTTGCACAGTATATGCTATTATTCTAAGTTCATCAATATATGCTATTATAACTAAGTTAGCTCAGTATATGCTTTAGATTTATGTTATGTATGCATGACGAGAAATATATGAAGTTCGACTCAAAATTAAATAACACTGTTACAGGTCATATTATAAAAGTTATATCCTRTTTACACCCTCTACACCACAGTTTTGCAAGAAATGTAGGGAAATTCCTATGTTAGCTCACYATATGCTATTATGCTTCAATTATGTATGCAATAACAAGCAATATATCAATTTTAGTTCATAACAGGACTTCACTGTTTAAGGTAACATAATAACAGTGATTTGAAAATAATTTCAATTTATAATCAAATAAACAGATTTCAAACTTATAATGAGCTAAAATTAGCATTTACAGAAATTGATAAACTGATTTGTACTATAACTCTACATGACTATTTTCCTCTACACCATAGTTTTGCATTATAATGAGCAATATTGTGATAGGTATTGTTTATCCATACTTATAAAAGAGAAGAGGGAACTTAATTCATGCAACATAGTATATACATATTTAGAAATTTGGAAATGGTGATAGAAATTTCATCTTTTTCCTTTACAATAGTGTTGGCTTCTTCTTTCTTTGGTTTTCAACGGTGATGAGTGAAATAGGGAAAAGCTCTCAGTTCAGAGCTGTCAAATGAGTAAAATGACRCACACTTATTTGCTGAGATTCATGGTAAACAAGAAAGAGAGAATATTTTGACGTGTTTTKGCTCATTGTTTAGTTAGGTAGTCTATAGTAATAAGCAATGGGAGSATTTTAGTCATTTAAAAAATATGTTGGGATAAATTTATTTACATAAGTCTCTCATYTGCAAAATAATAAGAAAACAAGAGGGATTTACAAGCATATTAGTCTTATAACTTGATAAAATAACTGTTACAATCTTTGAAATGTTCTTGTGGTAAGAACTTAATCTGTTGATTCTTCTCTTTGTAAATTTCTAATGGCTTTATAGCTTGATCTCGGGATTTGAACTCTTTGGAATCTTTCGAGGGTTTTGCAGCTTGATATCRAGATTTGGATTCTTTGGAATCTTTCAAGGGCTTCAGCTTGATTTCAGGATTTTGACTCTTTAGGAGTTTCCGAGGGTTTCACGGCTTAATCTCGGGATTTGGAGAGAAAGTTGATGCTCTTCTTTCTAAGCTCCTCTTAACTTGAATTTCTGGTCCTGAATGTGAATTTCTGGACCTCTTGTGCTTAGGCCTCTATTTATAAATAAAGTGAATTGACTTGATTGATTGAAGTCACAYTTAAGAGCGATGTGGCRTCACTTGATTCGTCAAGATCCATCCCTAATTTCCATTGGTTGAATCTTGTCATCCTTAACACATGTCATCATCTCATTGGTTGACATGTTATATATTTCCCCATTTAATAGGAATATTTGAAATTAATTTTTAATTATTTAAATAGATTATAAAAATTTAATTTACTAAAATTTTCATATCTAGAAATTGCCCTTGGAACTTGGCCATGCGTACAACTCGAAGATGGGTTGTTTGAATGGATAAGTTCCAACTCAATATTACARATCCAAGAACTTGGGTTATTTTTCTTGGACCGTACTTAAGATATTTAGGCCCTCATTCGATCTTCAAACGGTGGGCCTTTTTTCTTCAATTTGCTGGGCTTGCCCCCTTTTCTTCAATTTGTTAGGCTTCATTTTCTTTCAATTTGTTGGCCCATTCTTCCTATTCCATCTTCTTGGTCTGGAACTTACATAATGTAATTTCAAATAATCAAAAATCCTAATCTAAACATGTCTTTACATATTTGATACATATTAAAGTTGTGATATATCTCATATATTGATACATATTGGAGTTGCGATAAACTTATTTTCCTAACCTTAACACAACYCTTCTKTTTACTCAATCTATCGTAATCTAAACATAATCTAAACATGTCCTACATGTTGGATTCTGATATATCTCATGTACTCATACATATTGGAGTTGTGATATATCTCACACTGATACATATTGGAGTTGTGATAAGACTTATTTTCTTATCCTAACACAACTCTATTCTTTTCTTRTCTATATACACATTATAATTACATGAGTTTCTCCCATTTTATTTCTCTTTGCATCACCAWCCATGATATTTTGGTAAGTCATCTTGTGCGTTTTTGTCTCTTCTTTAGTAGGTCACCATACTATTATTTACGTAAGTTTCTTATGTTGATGTAGTGTTTGTCCTTGCATTCGAGGAATTTCGAGAAAGACCTTGACAGGAGGTATCGAAAAAAAAGGAAAAGTAAACTTTCATTATTTTCTTTGTCATGAACACCTTTCCTTTTTTTTGTGCAATACTCAATTTTTTTTTTTTTTGCCTGCTTACTTTTTTTTTCCTCTTGTTTTTGGATGCAGAGCATTTTATCTGTCCTCCTTTTTGTTGCTTTTCTCATTTTCTTTTTCTATTTTCTCTTTGGTTGGGGTGTTTGTGCCCAAGTCCCTTTTTGGTTCTTTTTTTGTTTTGGCCTAGCCCATTTTTCTCCTTTTCTTCTTCTTTTATTTTTCTCTATTTTTTCTGTGGTCCGGCTAGACCAACAGCCCAATACYCGTGGCAGCCCAACCCTTTTTACAGTTTGCTTACTTCATGGGCTGGTGAAGTTATGGCCCAGATCGTCCGTCCCAGACCATTTTATTGGTCCATTCTCTGTAGGCCTGTTGAAGCGCGGCCTAGACCAATGGCTCATCCGACAACCCATCCTTCGGGTTCGTTTGCCTCATGGGCCAAAGAAGGTGGCCCAGATCGATGGCCCAAGACCCGAAGACTGATGGCCCATCCGACAGCCCATCCTTCTTGTCCATTTGCTCCGTGGATCAAGAAAAGGCGGTCCAGACCGATTGCCCAAGACTCGAAGACCGATTGTAATACTCGAGATTTAGTTTCTATTTTTCTTTTCAAACTTTATATATATATATGCACATTTATGTTCTAATCCACTAATTAGATTATATTCATGATCGTTAGTAAATTGATTAATTTACAGTGGAAGGACTTGGAGACTGTAACGTTCAATGTGCCAATTAGAAATAAATAATTATTTTCTTGATTTATTATTTGTTATGTTTTAATGTGTGAGTATGTTTATTTGAAGGTGAAATTTTATTAGTTTACTTTAATCAGAAGTCTTAGTTAATTAATTTAGACTTGACCCATTAGAGCCCATCCTCTTCTTATTCAAATCTAAAATCGGATTTAAAGTTCGATTTTGGGCCAAAAAAGATTTTAATTTAGTTGGGCTTAGTTGGTTAAGTAATAAAAATGGCTCACAAAGGAATTTTAGTTACGGTTAAGTTAGCTTATATATATATATATGACCTGAAGAAGATGACTCTTCATCTTCTTCCTTAAACATAAAACCTAACCCCCTCACCACCAYCGCCTCCTCCCTCTGCCCTCACCGATGCCGGCCTTCCCACTCTCTCTCTTTCTCCTCTTCTCTATCGGTGCCGAACGTGACTCAATCTCCTCCATTCTCATCACTAAACCAGGCGACCAGGCGACTAGGCCCAGACGCCCATGCGACTAGGCGCCAAGGCCACCAGGCGATCAGGCACCGTGGGCCGTCCGCTCGAGTCAGTTGTGCGCGCGCAACATGTGCATGACTAAGACCGTCGTTCCCATGCCCGGAGCATTTTTTTTTTTTTTTAGGATTTATATATAAGATTATATAACAAGATCTAATATGGGAGGAAAAAAGATGAAGATGAGTATGGTTGATTTAAAGGATAATTTACATAAAGTATAAAATAAAGAATTAATAAAAAGTAGTCTGTTTTAAACGGTAAGTCAATTAATTACTCTTAATTCCTGAAGTAAGAACTAACGAACCTAGATATCCACACCAAGGCTCAATTTACATTACCGCATTTAGTACTGAGTC
>MEJB01000020.1:1265956-1370658 GCA_001752375.1 Rhazya stricta | reverse complement strand
CCAAGTAAGCTCACGACTTTAAAGGAAATGTTTGAAAAGTTCTTATATTTTGAAAGGAAAGTTTTTATGAGAAAGTTTATGAAATGGAAATGTTTAGAAAGCTTTTATTGAGAAAGTGAAATTTTATAACTTATGACATATATGGCATCATTAATGCATTCGTGCATGGGATTTGCTTACTGAGCTTAGTAGCTCACCCCATATTTCCTTATTTTATGTTTCAAATGATGATTAACCAGATGGTGTGTGGAGATCGTTTAGGAGCAGACTTTGATACCCAAGAGTCATTCTGTTAATTAAATTTTTTATTTATTTATGAACTTGTTGAACATTTAAATTTTATTCCTTTATTGTCAAAAGCTTCCACTAAAATTTTAAATATAAAAAAATTAAGTAGGTAACGTTCATGGATTAGGGTAGTTTCTGATATTGGGGTGTTACATCGATGGCCTATCTGACAGCCCATCCTTTCGGTTCATTTGCTCCATGCCAAGAGAAGGCAGCCCAGAACTACGGCCTAAAACCCAATGAGCGATTCATCCTCCTCTAGACATCATCGTCCTCGTTGCCGATCAGTCTGCAATATCGTCTTCAAGCTGCAGCAGTGGCCATCGCAATCATCTGCCTTCTGTTTTATGGTGGCCACCGACTTCAGCAGGGATGAAAATGAAGCCTTGCATTGGTGACGGTCATGGTGGAGACTTCAAGCGATGACGTCGAGCAGCAAGTGGTGAAAGGGAAAAATGGTTCTATCTTCTGTTCTTTCTAATCCTCTCCCATTTGTAGTGGCAAAAATTTTAGAGGTTTTCCTCGGTGACCAAATGGCTCTCGCCTTCCATTTCCTTCCAGTGGTAATTGTAGCGACAGTGAGTTGCAACAAGGAAGATGACCAGAACAGCCTCTTCTGTATTTGGATCTAAGTCTAGTTCTATGTCCCATCGTCGGCTCATCATTCACCTTCACCACCCGCAACTCGCTTATGTTGACTGTATGAAGATGAAGGAGAGAAATCACAGCGGCGACTGAGAATGCGCTAGTGTCAACAACTTCACTGGTGAACCTGAAGTTGCACTCGAAAAGAGATACGAAGAAGAAGCAAAAATCCGGCCAAAATCCTTCGCTAACCCTGCCAATCCGCCAGACGATGAAGAGAAATAGTGACACTTRACGGAGCTCCGGTGAATCCAACCTCAAATTTGCAGACTACCTCTTTTGGCCAACATTTTTTTGCTGGCATTTTTTGGCTTTTGTTTGTTCTTTTCTTTTTCCTTTTTTTATACTATCCCCTTTTGCTTTCCGCRGTTTGGTTGCTCTCTTAGGCAAGATTAAGCTTTTGAAGTTTYGACTTCGAGACATGGAAGAAGGTTCTATTTCAAGTCAAAAACACCAAGGAGGGCTTCGCTTTCAAGTCAGGTGCCAAGAGGGGCTTCGATKTCTAGCTAGATGCCAAGGAAGGAGGGGCTTCGACTTCAAACCATGAAGTACTAACTTGGACAGAGGAGGGACTTCGTTTTCAAGTCATAGACCACCAACTTATAGCAAGAAGCGGTTTTGATTTGAAGCCATAAAGCACCAACTTGGAAGGAGGAGAGTCTATTTACACCATCGCTACTAAGGCCATCGAATTCGAAGCTTCAACTTTAAGCCTTGAATTTCTTTGAGGTCCCAATTTTCTGCATTAGGGTCTCGATTTCAAACCAATGATGGACTTTAACTTTAAATGATCTACTAAATATTTGACTCTGCTATACGAAGCAAAGAAAATGATATATTATTGAAGATGTAACTGAACTTAGATGTTTTTCTATGCTACTTACGTATCCAAAGAAGGAATCAAGTCAAACATAGTTCATCTTTTCATAATTTTAATTTGYAGTTTAAGCTCGTGCAATCGAAGAGCAATTTGAAGTTTTATAGATAATTTTAACTCTTATCAATGAGTATGTGTAGTTTAGGCTCATACACAATGAGAAATTTGAAGTTTTATTTGAGGCATTTAGACAGCTTTAACTCTTATCAAGGAGCATGTGCAGTTTAGGCTCATATACTAGGAGCATCTTGAATTTTCTGATGAGATATCCAGGCAATTTTAACTCTTATCAAGGAGTAGCTTGCAGTTTAGGCTCGTATGCTAAGGAGCAATTTGAATTTTTGTTGAGGCATTCAGGCACTTTTAACTCTTATCAAGGAGCAACATGCAGTGTAGGCTCGTACATTAAAGAGTGATTTAAATTTTTGATGACGTTGAATCTTTGGCTTCAAATTCTGAGGAAAGTTTGCCCCCACTTTAAAACTCCAACTTCTTCTCATATTTGGTTGGCTCTTTGACATGAATTCCTCGACTTTGATTGGCGAGGATACTTATTTACACATCATAAGCATGAGTAGCTAATTCTTCAAAGGTTTCGGCTGGATTCCTTTTAAAATATATTGCAAGCTCCAATGCATGTCTTGAATGCATATCTCAATTGCAGATTGTTCGAAGCTGTGATCTCTACAGTCAAGGCTTAAACTTCTCCATCAATTTATGTAATCAAGGGTTCATCATTCCACTTCAAATTTGRCTTAATTCAAGCATGTTAATGSTTCTTCAAGTACTGYAAAATCAATTYAGGAATTCSTGCTCGAGTTGACTCCAATTATCAATTGATCTAGGAGCAATATCCATATACCAATCAAAAGCTTTACTTTTAAGGGATCTAAAAAATTGCTTGACAAGTAGATCGCCTTCARTACCAGCATTGTTGCAYATTTCGACAAAATGGGCTATATGTTGTTTTGGATTTCCTTTCCCATCAAATTAYTGAGGTTTAGGAGGTTGATAACCGATTGGCATTTGAACACTACATATCCTTTGAGTATATGGTTTGGCGTACCCTTAAGAAGTTTTGGTGCTTCCTTTATGAGTTTCTTCAATTGTTTTCGTAATAACATTCTTCAGGTGATTTATCGAAATCAATCCATTAGAAGAAACTTCGATGTTTTGTACTTCCTTTGTAGTCTCAAATTCAGTTTTGGCTTGACATTGTACTTGAGCAGATTCAACATTATTTTCAGTTTCTAGTTGCTTTGGAGTAGTTTGACTTGTTTCTCCAGTATTATTGAGACAATTCAACAATTGAACAAGAGTAATATCTTATTGTTGAAAACTTTYTGCGAACCACTTTAGTCAAGTTTGTGATTTGTTCTTCAATTGTGGCAATATCGATCATCATAATAGATACGATAGATGAAGTTGTCGTGGAATCTTCACTACAAAGCTCTTCCAATTGCAAATCTTCTTGGCAAACAACAGTTGCAGAGTTTACAAAAAATTCGTGATCATCTTGTGTGGATGTTTGTGACTTGGTTTCAGCATTCAACAAGRCCATGMTCGTTCTTATCGCAAAGTCAACGCCTTTGCTTCCTTCTTGAAGAGAGAACATCCATGAACATGGGGTTGAAATATTCGAAGATCTGATCATCTGAGAAGTACTTCTCCACTTTTTTCTATCATCAGATGGCGCTCTGCTCYGCATCACAAGTACTGTATATGTAGCTGAYGTGGCTGATTTTGTAGTAGCACCAACCGTTGCAGATCTAGTGGGGGTAGCTTTTGAGATGTTGTTCTTGGGGCCATTGATGGATTTGATTTGATTTGATTTGATTTGAAGAGAAGAGATGAATGGCAGAGATTGTCTAACTRAGTGTGCCAAAATTTATTTACACAAATTTCTCGTCTGCAAAATAATAAGAAAATAAGAGAGATGCGAAATAAATATATTAATCTTATAACTTGATAAAACWAGTGTTACAATCTCTGAAATATTTTTGTGACCATAAGTTAATCCATTGATTCATCTATTTGGAAGAGGGTTTCGTAGCTTGATCTTACGATTTGAACTCTTTGAATCTTTTGAGGGTTTCGCAACTTTGATATGAAGATTTGGCATTCTTTGGAATCTCTGGACTGAGGGTTTTATCGGCAACCTGTGATCTCAAATTGATGACTCGTTGAGAGTATTTTGAGTATTTCCAGCTGTGATCTTGGAATGTGTACCATTTAGAAGATTGTCAAAGGGTTTCACAACTTGGATCTCGAGATTGGAGAGAAAGTTGATGCTCTTCGCAAAAACGTAATGATTTGATTAGTCGCAACCTCAACACTTAAGAGTGACAGTGAATTTGATTCGTCAAGCTCCATTCTTGATTTTTCATTGGTTAAACATTAGCCATCCTTGAAACGTATTATTATTTTATTGATTGATATGTCAACATAATTTTTAATTTTAATAGAAATATTTGAAATTAATTTTTAATCATTTTAAATAATTATAAAAAATTTAATAATATTTTGATATTTATAAAAATAAAATATAATATAAATAGAAATTATTCATAATATATAATCTATAGCCAATAGTAGTTTTTTTTTGATAAATATTATTTAAAAAAGACTATTTTTCTCAAATATGTTAGTTGGCTTAGCCTCAATAACCACATGGACCTAATGTACTCCTTCATATTAAACCGGATCTCATCAGCCAATGATGGAGTTCAAGGGGGCGTTGTTCGTTATTAGGATGAGGAAATATCTACGTTATTTCAAAGAAAAAGAGAACCTTTAGATATATCCACGAGAGTTGCGCACAAGAAAAATCTTCCTGGGCGAATATAATATTACCAGAAATTAGCCACCTTGTAGAAATATTGAATTTGTTGTCTTTCGAGTGTCTGAAATCTAATGCCTGTTTGTTCCTGGTTTGTGATTGATGGCTGATGGTTTACTTGGAGTTTTAAATCTGAATGAATTTTCCATTCTTTTCACTAACAATGAAATTGGTAATATAATAGGTTAATTATGAAGCAGGTTAATGGGTTTTTTATTTTCCCTGAGATTTTTAAGCCATTGGATTGCAAGAAAAATAGGTCCAAAAGAATTACGGCCACAAATTTATCTCTGTTGTCGGTATATGGTTGAATGCTTTATTCTTTCTGCAGATGAACTGGGTTTCTGATAAGGGGATATGATGTTAAAGTTGATGCTTGCCTGCAGCAAAGTATACATATCGGAAAGCAGGAACAAGGCTGCACTTGAGGCAATTGAAAGATCTGCTAAGCTGTTCCCAGAAGCTCCAATTGTCAACAAATTTGAAGATGAAATTTACAACAGAGTTGGTTATACCCTTGTGTCAAAGTTTGCTCCAAATCCATCTTCAGTTTCATTGTGTCCCTTAAAAGGTGCTGTCTTTGCAATGGTTAAAGCTGCTTTTGAAACCATTGATCTTGGAGTACATTCTGGAAGTCATCCTAGACTTGGTGTTGTGGACCATATTTGCTTCCACCCCTTAGGTAGTACTTCTTTGGAACAAGTGGCTGGTACTGCAAAGTCTTTGGCAGCTGATGTGGGCTCAAACCTTCAAGGTCTTTTCTCCTATTTTCCACTTTCAGAAATTCATTTTTCTTGTTAAATGATAAGAATGTCATTTGAAGAATTTCTAAGTGATTGGGTTTGGTTAAGATTTCACGTTATATAACAACCATCTGTAGTTGGCATTGAGTTACATTGTGCTTTATGCCTGTGTAAAAGAACAATTTAAATTGTACTGGGAATTAGCAACCTTATCTATAGATTGCTAAAGAAATGCTTGTTTATATATCTGTAACTGATTAGTTGGCTTGATATTGAATAACTAACGGTAATTTTGAATACACTAATACGGACAAGGGTAATGATGACCTAACAATGGCAGCGGAGTTTCTGCTATTTTTTTTTTCGCAGTGTATTTTTTTAGTTTGAAYGTGTTTTAGAGAAATTGGCTTACTCTTARTTGGTTGTCGAACTTGTGGGTGACATCTTTTTGTTCTTTGCTTTCCTTTTCTAGAAAGATGGTAGGGGGTTTCTGTACCTTGTTTTTGCAGCGTATTTTTATTTTGAATGTGTTTAAAGTAATTGGCCAACTTTTACTGATTAACAAATATTTCTTTGGGAATTGACTAGCAAGCTATGAAGAGGATCCCAATAAAAAAGCAGGCTATTTGTCTATGCATTCTCTAAAATGACTTGAACTGGCAATTTATGATCATCAGATGCATATGCCTGATCCTCGAAATCTGTTAGTTTCATTTTTTTAGTATTTTTTGTTTTGATGAATTTATTCTGTTAAAGAAGTGATGCATCAATATTGCAAAACTTAAGTTACAAATAACAGAAACTTCATGTGGAAAACATTCTTCGTACTCTGTTAGAAGTATTTTCTGGATATTCCAGTTCATACATAAATTTTAATTCTCTCAAGGTTGACAAGCATGTTTTTGCAGCCATTTGCTAAAATCGTTATCCTTCRCACATAGGTTGTCCACAATAATTTTGATACTTAATAGATGACCCCTCGCCTGCCTTCTCATTAATGTTCGGAACTTGAAAACCTGTTGTCTAATTGAAGCCATAGAGACAGATGGTGGATAGTTCCCCAACTTCTCAGAATTATTTCTTGTAAATAACTTATGTTAATACGTCATTGGTTCAAATTTATACTCTCCTTTGAACTTGGTCCTTTTAATTCTTCTGTGCCTCCACTATTCTCAGAACAATAGCCACTATTAACTCTTATCCACCTGATAGCATCTTGCTTCTTAAGGCAAAGCAAGAGTGAGTACGGTAATGCAGTTCTGATGATTCTTATGATTATGTTTATTTCAGAGTCGCAGATGCATTCATGTTACTTTTAGTAGTAAATAATGAACTGAACAGTGGAAAGCTTTTATGATTTTGTTGAAATGCACCAATGAGGACCCAAACTTTGTAGACTGCAAAATAGCATCCTTCGTCAATTCCCTATACATAGACCTTTTCTGCAGTACTTTTCTCTTGTAAACATGCATCTCTATAGACCCCCAAGATCCCTGTTTGAATATAGAGCTACTACTTGCCCGACAATGGGATGGTTTATGCAACGAACACAATGACCCTCTTACGTAGGTTACATCCAAAGCCAATCAATATTTATAAGTTCATTGCATTAGCTCCATGTGAGTCTATAAAAACCTCCACAAGCCTTCTTTTTTATCATAGAGCCACAACATCCTAATGATGCAAATTGTTATCCATTAACACACTTGACACCAATCACCACTGTCTGCTGGTAAGCATCTGTAAGGCAATCAACATTTGTTAGGTGTTTATTTGATGTCCGCTCTGGCTCCTAACAGAAGCCCAGAATGSATTAATAGTACACTTCAGTGTCCTCTTAGTGCAAAATCATTAGGAATAATGTTGACTTGCATAATGGATAAAATTGTMTCCTCCCAACGTAGTCAGCTTTTAAGCAAACAGGCCTTCTGCAATCAAGAAAACAAGTTTGAAAGTAGTGACGCAATTCTTAGTACTTCAGATGCTGTCACTTTCTTGAATCCAAATATTTCATTAAGCTGCTGCAGGGGATTTTTACCCTTGATCCAGACATGCTTCGTCTGCATACTCGAAGCCCTTAATTACTAATCTCAGATGGAGGTTTAACAAGAATATTCAAAATCTTAGGAACTGTTTTGGATTTCCTAAAATCTTCATTTAGCTGCTGGGGGATAGCCTTGCTAAACCTGATCCATGCATCTTATGATGCACTCTCAGAGCATGAGTGCTTAGTAAGTTCAGGTCGAGATTTATCAAGAGTATTTAAACCCTGAGGAACTGTTTGAGCTTTTAGCACTACATAAGATTTCATAAGATTTCAATAAATATAGCTGCTCAACTATGTTATGAGTTATTCTATTTTCCAACAGCGAATTCAGAATGAGTATCTAGGAAAATTAGATAACTTTTTTGGATAAAGTTATTACTGAAGAGATTGAATTATTAACTTTTTTCTATATTTTGCTTGATTCCTGCCAAAAGCTATAGATGTATGAAGCGGAATCAGAATTTATATCAACATTTCTGACAGCGTTTGGCATATAGGTTCTTAGAACCATCAGAGCTATCTAATCTCTTTTATATTTTTCTTGGTATAAAGTGAAAAAAGGCACATACCCCAGTACAGAACCTAGATGATGTATGTTGTTAACTTTCCAGAAAATGGGTTATATGTTGTTTGGTAGCTTTCCRATGTTGCTAATGATCTTAAAGTAGCTTGCAGTTCCCACCTTTGTATATGGAGCAGCACACCAGGAAGGAAAATCTCTTGATTTGATCAGGAGGGAGCTTGGATATTTTAAGCCTAATACCGGTGGAAACCATTGGGTCGGCGGGCTCAAATCCGAGATTTTGGAACTGARACCAGATGAGGGCCCTGAGTCGTCAGTTCAAGGAAAAGGTGTCATTGTAATTGGAGCAACAAGGTGGGTTGATAATTACAATATACCAGTCTTCTCCAGTGACATATCAGCTGTTCGTAGAATTGCAAAGAGAGTAAGTGGACGMGGAGGTGGACTTTCATCAGTGCAATCTATGGCACTTGCTCATGGAGATGGTATCATTGAGGTAGCTTGCAATATACTAGAACCGAGTGAAATAGATGGGAATCAAGTTCAGCTTGAAGTTGAGCGGCTAGCTAAGGAAGAGAACCTGGCTGTGGGGAAGGGGTATTATACTGACCATTCACAGGAAGATATAATCAAAAGATACTTGAAATTGTGCTGTCRTTCGGTATAGCCCCAGACAATTTTCTTCTTCACCAGTGAACATTCATGATAATTTCCTTTAAAGGTGAGATCGTTTTACCTTGTAACCCTATTAGTCTTAGCATTGAAAATGTTGTGTCTGACTTCATTCATTTGTATCTTGATCATAATGCCTCAGATATCAAACATTTTGTAGTATGTTGAACTCCAATTTCACATGGAATAATGAGTACGGATGGTTGAAATTCAAAACCCCTTCTGGCTCTAATCTTCCTTGTCATCCACATGAATTGTTGTCTCTACTGCGTTTTGTATTTCTGAGTAGGATTTTCTGCTAAATCCCGAACCCGGATCAAGTTATTTACGTGGGATTTCTGGCTAAACATTAAACCGGATATGATTTCGCAGTTATATTTCTATTAAACATGTTCAGATGTGCTGTGCCTTTCATTCATTGAGAACTGCAAGATTTTTCTTGGTCATGAATCTTCAGAGGGCCGTGTGAATGTCGAACATATATACTTCACTGATTCAGAGGTCATATAGCCTTTGTTTTCACCTCTCTTAATCTTGGCAACTCAAAAGTTAAAATGTCTGTTATGGATAATGAGAAATTGGGCTGTGGATTTGGTTGATTCTTGTATGAAAAGCATTTGCAGTTGTGAGAACGATCAAGACTTGAGGTGGATTGTCTGCGCTTCTTTTATCTCTTTGCATGTCTGTTTCTTTTTTGTTGTTTTTCTGAGTTCTTTTGGATAATCTCAATTATGTCTCCACATGATTCATGCTTCCTCACCGACCATCACATACGTGTCCTCTTTATATTAAATTCTTATCATTTAAATATGAAGTTCAACTTTAAAAGAGAAAGATRAGAACCTTGTTCCTTTTGCTTATTTCTCCAAATTTCAAGAGATAAAATTCTCGACAAAGAAAAAGACCRATTTAACAATGAATTTGCAGCAAATATGTTATCAGTTGGTGAATGCTATGTCGTTGTCCTCTCACCTAAAGCAACCTCTAAACATATTCACATAACAATCCAACAGAAATTATGCACGTCCAACCAAACTCTCTCTATATATAACCAAAAAATATTGGGACCCTATCTACGAAAGATAATTTCAGRAATTTTATTTTCCTAAATTGGTGACTCCTCTATTTTCTTATATTTATATATTTTTAACGGATGAAAAAAATATTTTCKCAAAAAAWTTATTTAAAAAATAAATGACTTATTTTATTTTTTCAACTTCATCAATAAACAAAAATTATTGTMGTTTAAAATAAAATTTAAAAAAATTAAAGCACATTAAAAATACTTGCTTATGAGCATAAGAGACCAGGGTACTTGACCCATTGSCCCCATTTGGGAATTTTARGCTAATGCGAGATTCTAGAATACAATTTGAACCGAATATTATAATTTGAAATATTAGTAGTTGGAGTCAAATTAATGTTATTTATGTTTTAACATCCTAGTCTCTCTCATAAACAAAATTCGAACTCGATTCAAAGTTATTTAGTACATTTCTTTACTAGCGAGGAAATATAACGAAAAATGTATAGAAAATTCGAGCACGTGTTGTTTTGTTTTGTGGGTCTTATTTTGTTTCGTCCCTCAGATGTTAAATTATGCTACCCAAGTCCTGGAAGAACTACTTTTGGAAGTGCAAATGGCGAAGCCCTGAAATCCAGAGTTTTCTGTACGAGCATGTGTTGTCTGGCCTATATATTTGTGGAGCTATTAAAAAACCTAGAAATGAAGTTGACACGTGAAGATTGTGGGGGACATTTGGCAGATTTTTTAGTGTTCAGTGATGAACCGGTGCGGTGCTGAGTCAAGTGGACGATAACACTTCCGAAAGGTTTGTCGTTTCATCACTTTCTTCTTCTACATATTTCAAGAAAAAGTAGCAGAGAATCAGAGTTGAAGCAGAGAAAGCAAAATATGGATTTTAACATGATTTCCAAGGTCAGGCCCTTATCTATATATCTCTTTCTACATGCATATACCTAAGCTTCTGTTTGTGTGGTTCATTCTTGGATGAATTTGCAAGGATTGAGATTCCTCTGTGATTTATAGTGTTTATTTTGGAAATGATCCCCAAAATTGATGTCTTTCAGAGAGTTCAATTTGGAAAGTCTTTGTTTTWTGGAGTTTATTTKGAAATGGGATTCTCATTCTCAGAGATCAGAATGGCTAATTTAATGGCATAATGCTTTTGATGTGGGAAACTGTGTTTCTCTATATTCATTTTCATTCGGTATATCAATTTGTTAGTACAATAGAGAACTTCCCTCAATCAAAGGTAAACAATCCGGGTACAGTTTCTTTTAGTCTAGACAGTTAAAAATGATTGCAGAAATGGGGTGCTTAGGTTGTGGTTTCGTATCCCTCTGAGAGCGAGAGAGAGAGAGAGAGAGAGAGAGAGAGAGAGAGGTACTTGTCATGTCGTATTGCCCGGCCCCGTGACTGGAGGAAAGCCTTCCGGCTGCTTTTGTTCTCCCTTGCCCTCCACGGTTTATGGGGCATGGCTGCACCTGAGGGCAGGAGGTCAGAGGAAGATTTCTCCKTCGTATTACAGTAGTAGAAACGTATTTAGAAAAATTTGTTCAGATTCTSATAATGCAGAATTAACAATAATAATGATAACCACATCTACCACATAGAGCAAAAACCAGCAGTATACYTGCCCACGTGATCAGATGAAGTTAGTAGCCAGAGAAAGCCAGTTGGTCTTCATCATATGAGAATTGGTCAGATGAAGGTAACATTGATCAATGATTAGAAAAAGAATTAGGTTAATGCAGCTCCTTTCAGGGACAGAAGACCAACCACAAATAATAACGCTTTTCCCTGCTAGCTTATTTGTATTATTTGTTGGTTAGAGAATGGRCAGAAAGTTTCTTAGGGAAGTTGTAGTTTATCTCAACAATCAGATATTTGGAATTTTGAGAATGCAATCCAGCAGCGGTTGATAGGGGAAATGGTTTTGTGCTTGAGAAACTCTCTTTCTTGATAGTTAACCAGATTTTATCTCGGAAATATCCAGTAAGAGTAAATGAGAATCAATAGGATAATAGAGAAATTTGGTATGCTTCACAGCTCTCTGACATTGGTGATTGGTTTCTGACCGGAATTTGCCTCAGAGATGTAAGCATCCTATTTATTTAGGCATATTAACTAGACATTATAATCAAGTATGATTTCCTTCATTTGAGATGTCCTATTCACAGCTCTCTGACATTGGTGATTGGTTTCTGACCGGAATTTGCCTCAGAGATATAAGCATCCTATTTATTTAGGCATATGAACTAGACATTATAATCAAGTATGATTTCCTTCATTTGAGATGTCCTACTCACTGCTTGATGATTTCCTGAAGGACAAGAAGAAAACAGTTGCTCAATCCATACTGTTATGCTGTAAGCTCTATTTATCAGAATCACGGAATAAAGAAGCTCTTGAATCCATCGAGAGCGCAGCTAAACGTGATCCAGAAACCATCATTGTCAACAAATTCGAGGACTGTGACTATAACAGAGTGAGGTATACTCTTGTATCATATGTTGCTCATGATAGCACAGGGTGTCCCATTTTCAGCCCACTTCAACAGACTGTGCTAGCCATGGCTGCTGCTGCCTATGAAGCCATAGACCTTGAGCAGCATTCAGGTGCTCACCCTCGGCTTGGTGTTGTGGACGACATTGTCTTCCATCCCCTAGCTCGGGCATCATTGGATGAGGCAGCTTGGCTTGCTAAAACTGTGGCTTCAGAAATTGGAAACCGATTTCAGGGTAACTACTCATAGAATGAATRTGCAATCATTAAACAGAATACTCAAATGACCATATTCTTTTGAGTRTTGCATACTCCTATACTAATTTGTACTTCTTTTGGGATTGCTTTGGACACGCCACCTAATTATGTAGAAACAAAAGATTTTCTGGCCCCTGGAAATTTATTTTATGCCTGACTCTTTTTTCTCTACCTCAGTACCAGTATATCTCTATGCTGCGGCACATCCAACAGGTAAGGCTTTGGACACCATCAGGCGAGAGCTTAGCTACTACCGGCCTAATTACATGGGCAACCAGTGGTCAGGGTGGGCGCAACCAGAAGTTCTCCCAGAGAAGCCCAATGAGGGCCCTGAAATGGTATCCCGGAGAAGAGGTATTGTCATGATAGGGGCGCGTGCATGGGTTGCCACATATAACATACCAATACTTTCCACCGATGTATCAGCTGCTAGACGGATTGCACTGCTGGTTAGTGCTCGAGGTGGCGGCCTGCCCACTGTGCAAACACTAGGCCTCTTTCATGGTGAAGACACAACTGAGATAGCATGCATGCTATTGGAGCCAAACCAGATAGGGGCAGACCGAGTCCAGCACTACGTTGAGATGCTAGCAGCCCAAGAGGGCCTAGATGTAGAGAAGGGCTATTTCACTGATTTTTCTCCAGAGATGATTGTTGAAAGATACAAAAAGTTGATCTCTACCAACTCGGATTGATTGAAGCACCTTTGGATCCGTAAATGCGATCTTTCTACTGATAATGACACGGAGTGCTGACTAAATAAATACATGTATCTATGATTTTCTTTCTGTTGATGGTCTTTATKGATATCTATCGTACACCKCCCTATTTGAGCAATCACCTCTGGCCATAGCTTAGTTTMAATGGGAGTATTTCCCTAGTTCCTTTTAAAATTCTCAGAGCAGCAGGAAGCTCGAGGCATTAAACAGTCAAGAACTCAATTCTGCATAGAGATCAAAGAGTACAATTTTGTACATRTGTCCTCCTGATCAATGAAAATTTCTGCTAATTGCCAATAATCAAATCTGTAAACTAGCTAAAATTTGTCAGTACTCAAGCATAAACCATGAAATGACCATGATTCTTGGATCCGCTCTTGAGGCTGATGATACCATATGAAAAACAAAGATGTCAAGGTGTTTCATTGTTTTCAAGAATTTTGTATATGTACCATGTAAAATACATTGAAAGATTTTTAACTAGAAAAAAAAAAATCTACAAATACTATCTTGGCCCAAATGATGAACTACACCACCACTGTGAATAACATTGTCAATATCTTCAAAGTATTTATTGTTGTGAAGATAGCAGAGTATGGAAGTTGAAGTATGCAAAACTAACTAAATGAAAACTGAGAATTATNGAAATTTGCTGACTAATCCACGGGCCAAAGCCACAAACAAATCCACTATGAACTGGAGTTTACAGATGGAGTTACAAAGACAGATTGCAGCATTTACAGAGGTTCTCAAGTCTGGAAATGAGACAGACTAATGCTGCAATACAGAGGACTCCTTTTCTGGACTAAAACTCAGAACAGAACTCAAAGAAACTCTACTAAAAAATCAAGCCAAAAGACTAATATACACTGCAAGAGAAATCAGGCAACATATCTGATTTCTTGCATAAAATTCAACAGCAGCATGTTAATGTGATGACTGCAGCTGCATTTGTTTTGCTGCAATTACTGCAGCCATGCTGCACTTGAGTTTCTTCATTCTCTTGAACAGTCTTTGGCCTCAATTTCAGGTTCCCCTTTTCAACCACTCCATCTTCCTGTATTTCAGCCTTCAGGTGATTAGCTTAGTGGTTAATCATAGCTTTCCTCTGATTCATGACCCTTAAGCAGGTTTAATGGAAAGGCCTGCTTGCTAAGAATGAAGTTTGCTGTGACATTGTTTTCTTCTCTACTCCAGTCTTTGGGTGATCACTAATAATCATGCTTCAAGTCACATTCGTTTAACATTTATCATCAGTGGAAAAATTCTCTCGTTCTTCCTTGAAAATTGGATCCAGGAGCCGAAGAGCAGCTGGGTGCCAATACTCCAAACCATCATCTGCTTCCTTTAATTTGTTTCAGAGAGCTAATTGTGGGTTTCCTAATATCCACAAAGAAGGAAAGTATTCTCAGTTTTGGACATCTAGAAACCTCTGAAGTGGACATGAAGTCATGACTCATCTCAGTGCTTGCAAAGACCTGAGCGTCAATTTCTGCAACCTAGGAAAGACTGCTTCGGTGTGGTTCACTTCAATGACATCTTTTTCCTCCGTCCTTGATCTGCAGTTTTCCRTGACAAACTCTTGAAGGTTTCCAAGGTTCTGAACCAATTATTCAAGCGAAAATAATGTCTTCAGATTACTAAATGCACTGAGATGGAACACCTTCAGGGTTGAAATAGTGCCTTCTTCTGGAATTCCTTTGCAGAGACTATTTAGACCTGTAACCTCGAGGCACTCAAAGTTGGTAAGGTGCTTCATCCTGGACTTATGATCTATAGCCACTTCATACAATGCTGAAACTTGCAGCCATATAACTGCGAATAACCAGCAATCATGAATTCTGGCAAATAACTTGGATCCCAACATCTATTGGGATCCAACTCTATAATTCGTCCCGACAGCCATGTATTCAAAAATTGAGGAAATAAACAACAAAAAGTGCAATCATTAATCTTTCACATCTTGAAGTCAATTCAGCTTATTTGACGACTCCATCATTATAAGTGATCCAAGCATAAATCGCCCTTCAACCAAGCCCAATTCCTCCACCTCGGTGTTTCTATTTTCAAAAACCTACAGTTTCTTGCAAACAACATCGCGCATAGTTTGATGATAAMTAGTTCCAGTTTCTTTTCTTGGCATGATTTCGGATGAATTTGCACATTTTGGYGATTACTTCCTGGAAATTTGTAGCGTGAATCGAACCCACATGACACTAAGCTCCATGGACTTTCAGACTCGTTTGGCATGCATAATCTCATTCCATGAAAAGATGAAAGTTTGTATCACATGGATATTTACAGAAAGGGCAAGCATTCTAGTAATGAATGGGCATTCTGGTAGGAACAATTTGATGGCAAAATCTCCATAGCCAAACAATTTGAGGCACTTGAAAGCGCAACAGAAACTGTCATAGCACACCCTGCCCCCTGTTAGAGAAAGATGGACGATCTCAAATTGCACTACTTCGATGAAAATAGTCCAAGCCTAAAGAGTAAGCTTAACGAACCGTAAGCATGCCCTTGTTGTCACAGTCAGATCAAAGTATCAGAACTCAGTTCGTCCAGCAGTGAATTTCGAAGAATCTCATTAATATCCCTTTGAAGAAATAGTTTATGACCTTATTCTCCTCAGATCGAAATTGGACTTCATGGACATAAAAAAAGAGCATCCCTAAATATTTACAATAATCTATTCTTTATGGTGAATAGATCTAATTATAGTAATAACATTCTASTCATATGATTTCTTGACTTATCAGCTTAATTTTTTACTTAACTTGGTAAATGATTCTAGAGTGACAAATATAGTAAATTTGACTTCAATACAATCATTAAATACTGTGTTTACTTCCAATGATGAGAAGCCTTTGAGTTTGAACAACGATAGCTTCCGTGTCCTAAAAAATCTATTCAAATATGATTATGTTCTTGTGCACTTCCTCGTACATCTCCTCTTGTTATCAATGAAAAAACACGAGCCCAATGTCACCGTCCTCTCGTCACCAATGTCCCAACACGCCATCCTGGCTGAAGTTCATCCTTCGCTCAATTTTCTCCCCTTTACACTGCCATCTSTCCCCAAAAAATGGCTCCTTGAATACCCCATGACGCCAAAATTTGATGACCTGCATTAGCTTCTTCGAACCATCCTGTGTTATCTTCATCCCTCCAAAATTCATGGCTCACCAGAGGGGCATCAAATTTGTTAAGTAAAAACTACAGAATCAGGTAAAAAGTTTCTAATCCTTTTCAAGACAGGATCATTTGTGAAGTTTTAAGAAAATGTGGACAAAATTAGGTCAAAATTTTTTCATTATGGTATACTAGATAAACACGTAAAGGAATGATAATTTGGAATGGTGAGGGAAAAAAAAAAAAAGTTAAAGTCTCTTCACACATGTCATTAATCTTGATTAATAATAATTTTCTGTTCTTTATGAAATAAAATCACTAATTATTTGTTACAAGGATCTAACCTCCGAATCCTAAACCCCCATTTGATTGTCAAGAGTTCAACATCTAAAACGAGGTGATTCCTAATTATGTATTATTATATCAAATCCTTATAAGAATTTTTATTTTTTTCCTTGTTATATAAGAATTTTTATTTTTTTTCCTTGTTAATATTCACTTACCTCCCAACCAAACAAAGAAATTCTTAGAAATTTAAATTTCACAAAAGAGAGAAAAAAAAAAAAAAAAAGAAGCTTCTCATCAATCAAACTAGGTCTAATTAAATTTTTTATTTACTTTCTTTTTCTTAATACAGAAAAAAGAGAAAAACCATCCGTAGTCATGCAGGAACTATTTATTAACCACAGTAAAAGTGGCCCATAATTAACCACGGTGATGGTGGACCATAATCTCCTCTAGCGTCTCTATTTAAATCGTTCTGTCGCGCTCGTCGTCTCCTCACTGCCACCTTCTTCCGCTCTCTCCTCTTTTCTTCCTTTCAAACTACCCATTTTCTGAGAATTGTTGCTTTCTCTCTCAGAAAACTAGCAAAAATGTCTACAGACTCTTTTATTTTCGTCCTTTCATCTGGCTACTCTGTAACTTTGCTCAACTTCGAGATTTTTATATGTTTTCTTCTCCTTCTTGCGGTGTTCGCTTTCTGGCTGACCCCTGGTGGACTTGCTTGGGCTCTTTCCAAGGCGAAAACTAGCGCTAAAGCAGCCATACCTGGTCCTTCTGGACTGCCTCTTCTGGGATTGATCTTGGCCTTCACTGGCTCTCTGACTCATAGAGTTCTTCATGATCTCTCAGAGAGGTTTCGTGCTGCAGGGCTGATGGCCTTTTCTGTTGGGTTCTCGCGTTTTATCATTTCAAGCCATCCAGAAACTGCGAAAGAGATTTTGAATAGTTCTGCTTTTGCTGATAGGCCRGTGAAGGAGTCTGCATATGAACTTTTATTTCATAGAGCGATCGGTTTTGCTCCTTACGGAGAATACTGGAGGAACTTGAGGAGGATTTCAGCTACCTATTTGTTTAGCCCTAGGAGAATTGCTTCTTTTGGAGAGTTTAGAAAAGATATCGGGCAAAAAATGGTGAGAGAAATAATGGGTTCGATGGAGAGCAAAAACGAGGTTGAAGTGAAGAAAGTGTTTCACTTTGGGTCCTTGAACAATGTCATGATGAGTGCGTTTGGCAAATTCTATGACTTCAATGGTGAAAGTGGAAACTCTGATGGGTTTGAACTTGAAAGTTTGGTGAGTGAAGGGTATGAATTGCTGGGAATATTTAACTGGAGTGATCATTTTCCTGTGTTGGGTTGGCTGGACATGCAAGGTGTGAGGAAGAGATGCAGGAAGTTGGTAGGAAGAGTAAATCTCTATGTTGGAAAGATCATAGAGGAGCACAGGCTGAAAAGGGCTGAGAATGGAGGTAGTATTTCTGACGATGAAGGTTCTTGTGACTTTGTTGATGTCTTATTGGATTTGGAGAAGGAGAACCGTCTAAGCGACTCTGACATGATTGCTGTTCTATGGGTACTTCCTCTATCTTTAGTCTTTTCCATTGTCCTTTTCTGCAGTCCAATGCTTTACCTGCTCTTTTCAATGTTAGTAATTCTCTTATCCTTGCTCTGCTTCAGTGATTCTACTGTCTCCGTCTTTCTTTCACTTCCGATAGGCACATTGTCATTAATATTGTTTGTGAATTSTGTTAATACTAAAAACATGTGCGAATTTCAGGAAATGATCTTTAGAGGTACGGACACAATAGCTATCCTTTTGGAGTGGATTCTTGCAAGGATGGTTCTTCATCCTGATATTCAAGAGAAGGCTCAAGCTGAGATTGATAGTGTGATAGGAAGAGGCCGAACAGTAACCGATGCTGACCTCCCAAACCTTCCCTATCTGCAGGCCATAGTGAAGGAGACCCTGAGGATGCACCCTCCTGGTCCTCTACTTTCTTGGTCTCGTCTGGCGATCCACGACACTCATGTCGGCCAGCACTTCATCCCTGCTGGTACAACGGCTATGGTGAACATGTGGGCGATAACCCACGATGAGAAAATCTGGCCCGAGCCTGAAAATTTCATGCCCGGGAGATTCTTAGAGGAGGATGTTCCCATTATGGGCTCTGACCTGAGGCTGGCACCTTTTGGTTCCGGGAGGCGAGTTTGTCCCGGCAAGGCTATGGGTCTCGCAACTGTTCAGCTATGGTTAGCTCAGTTGCTTCAAAGCTTCAGATGGGTTGCTTCAGGCAATGGGATAGACTTAGCTGAGTGCCTCAAATTGTCATTGGAGATGAAGCAGCCCTTGAAATGCATGGCTGTTTCTAGGTTTTCTTGAAAGTTTGGCGGCTGGCTTACTATGAAAACCGCCCGAAGGGAAACGTAGGCAACGTTGGACAAAAGTTTGGCGGCTGGCTTACTATTTAAAAGTATTATTATCATTATCATTTCCAGTAAAACTTGAGGGACTTTAATCCTTCCTCTCCAACTTCAATTCACTTTTCCTTTCTCCCTTAACATCATAGTAAAATCAGCCCTGACCGAAAGCAAATTACGATATCATCAACGAATTAAAACGTTTTAATCATATGCGTGAAAGTTATTTTCAAGATTGTTACTTATGAAAGTGTTTCATCATAAGATATTATTCACGTTACTACAAACATGTCATATTTTAAATATTACACAATTAATTATTTTTTATATACTCTTAATCAATTTTCGAACAAATTTCATTCAACTTATGAAGTTAACTTATCTTTTTCCTTTTATCAACTAAAATTTTCGTGTGTCAATCACTATCACTGGATCGAAATTGATTGGTAATTGRTCGAAAAATATTTGGATTTTCCACTAAAACATTACCATTAACAGGTAGGTATCTTTTAGTTGAATTATCAACTACAAATTTCAAAATTTCACTTCGATTAATTGGTAATTATCAACGTGGTCGGTTCGTAATGGTTCCTTGGTGGTAAGCTTTTTCTTTCCCGATAGAGGTAATTTGCTTATTATCATGGTATTAAAAGCAAACAATTTTTTCAGGAATAGAAAATAAAAAGATAAAAAAAGTAAATATTACTTTTGCTAAATAAAAGGGTAAAATAACTTTGTAGTAAAAGATACCACAGTGCAAATATCACTAATTTTGGTTAAAAGAAGCAGTTTCTTCATGCTAATTAATTATTTATTTTTCTTGTTTATTTCAAATATAACTATTTTTGGATTAGAAGTAGATTGTAATATCATCCTTTAGTGATATAAATGTGTGGTAGAATTACTTCTGGGACCATAATTGTTTGCTATTCATTCTGAGTTAAAAAAAAAAAAAAATCTTCAGTCTTTCATCAAATTAATAGAAACAGTAAATTTTTATTCGTCGTAACACCTTGATAAGATCAACAATAATGTCTTGTGGAATTTTTTTTTTAAAAAAAAAAGTCCCCTCAATGTACTCAATTTTTTTTTCTTTTAACTTATCAGGTATTTATTGTATCACGTCATCTTATGTAACATTTTCGCTTTAAAGGATGTGAAAATTAGACTCCTATCACTCTCTCAATTTCAAAATAATTATCTTTTGGATAACTTTTTTTATTTCAAATTACTTGTCATTTTAGAAAATTAAAGACGTATTAAATATATTTTTTTCTACTTTACCTCCAGTTAGTTAGCTTTATTTAATTCTAGAATATTATTTTTAATGTGTTGGACAGAAGCATTGGTTAAAGCATTAAATATCTATAAGCAATTGAAAGAAGGCTAGAGATGTTTTTTTTTTTTTTTTAAAGTTGAAAAAAATTAATACTTTCTTAATAAATGTAATCTTGTCCAAAAGAACACTTAATTTAAAACGAAGTGAGTATAATTAGACGGGGAATATTTTCTTGAAATTAGTGATTGTACATTCAATCTTCGGAGCAAATGTGAAAAGGCTTGAAAAAAAAATCAATATTTCTCTCACATTGTATGATAATCTAATGCACTGCGTTCTTGTTTTTTATCTGTCTTTTAATATTAATTATTTTTTCCTAGGCATCTGTTATTTTATAAAGCCAAGAAAGCACTTATTATATTTTTTTAAGTTTTATCCGGATTCATACTACTTTCAATACAGTCTTCCTCAAAATTTGAAATGATGCACGATTTAAAGCAACTTAGTCAAATTTTAAAATTATGACGTTATATGAATCAATGGAAATGTTGAAACTCATTCATTAAGTACGATAAAAGAGGAATAATGAAAAAAAGTAATTTAATCTTTTATTTCTATAATTTAATCTATTCATAAGATTTTTTAATATGTGTGAAATAATCTTAAACAACAAATACAAAAGAATGATAAAAAAATCAATATATCGCSGATTCCCATCGAAACTCAAGAAAGAGGATTTGTAATTAATAGGTTTGGGCTGGGTTAGGGATTTTTTAATAATCTTTTCTATTACACTCTTTGCTATACATTTTTATTCACTAGTTAGAATACGACATATATTTAGYTTAGATCTTTTAATATACGACATATAGTCCTCTCTAACGCATTTTTTGGGCCCTTAATGTCCACAACCCATTTTTTCTTTTGGCCCATTTACCTCCTGTTCCTTCCTGACTGGAACTTTTTTCCTCTTCTTTTTCTTTTAACTCTATCTAATCGGATAATTTAAATAATAACCTAAACATATCTTACACATATTAGATATATTGGAGTTGTGATAAAACTTATCTTCCTAATCCTAATACAACTCTCTTTTCTTTGTCTATATATACATAACAATTACATAAGTTTCATCTTTTTTTTCATTCTTTATTGTATCATCAACTTCGATATCCCAATAAATTTATTTTTTTACAAATTATTTTTTTATTACATAGCTAATTCTTCTATGTTAACGTAACACTTATTCTTGCACTTAAAAGATTTCAAGACGCATCACTACAAGAGGCTTTCGACTCATTCTTATTCTTTGGAAAGTTTTCTTTTCTTTCACTATCTTTTTTACTCTTTGCTGCATTGCTTTTTTTCTTCTTTTCTTTTTTTTTTTTTTTCCTTCTTCCCGTTTCTTATCTGCCCTTTATGTTTCTTTTTTTTTTTTTTTCATGCTGCTTATTTTCCTATTTTTCTTCTTTTCCTTCATTATAGGCTAGCTGGGGTGTGTAGGACCCAAGCCCAGCAGCAAGGCCCTTTTGACGTTTACTTCCTTTTCTTACTTTTTTGATTGTCTTATTTTCTTTGTGGGCCGATTGGAGGTGCGGCCTAACTTCTGCAGCCTAATTCATATTTTTCTTGATTATCTTTTTTTTAAGTTTTGGCCCATGTCTTCCTCTCGGGAGCCAAGAGGAAGTATGGCCCATATTTGCGACCCAAATCCATGTGACCCAATTTCGCGTGGCCAACATGTCACTTCCAATCGTCATATATGTGGTGGAGGTGTGCGACGGTCAGCCACCTCGGATTTCTGAAGGCGGCATCTTCCTCATGTTGCCCAGGCTTCGAGGCTATTTTTTTTTTGGCGGCAGCGGTGAGCCCTCTTTTGCCTTCTATTTTCGCTAGCCATAGCAGCTCCTCCCCATCTTTCTTTTCCTTTGTAGATTTGCAGCGGCGACCACGGTAGTGGGTAGCAAACAACAACCTTTCTGCCTTCTATTTGTTTTCTCGATGATGACCATGGCGGTGGGCGGCGAGCAGTGGCGGCGACGACGACTTGTTCTCCTTCTTCTGCCTGCGGCTGGAGCCTCCAGTGGCGGCGAAGAATCTGTTGCTTTCTGCTTCGAATCCTCTTCTGCCTTTTGCTTCGACCATGCCATGGCAGCTCCAGTTATGGCTCCGATGTTTTCTTTCTGCCTTCTGATTTCTGCAGTGACCATGGTGGTGCTGCTGATTGCGTGGTGCAAATTGACATCGATGGCCTTCCCATTGATGCTGAGAAAATTGACGAATCTTCCTCCACTATGTTTCGAGCTAACTCACGTGAAGAATTACCCATTGATCTTAGACGACGGTAGCACCAACTTAGTTGTATTAGCTTTGTCATTAGCATCGGTCTTACTGCCATTACCATTGACGGTTCTGGAAAAAAGCATGGGGAGACGGCCCGGAAGAAGCCTAGATCATTGGTTTTCTCATTGTCATGGGGCTGAATTGGTTTTGGGCCCCTTTTTTTTCTTTCCGTGCCGCCTTCCCATGCTCTTTTCCAGAACATTATAAGTWCTAAAGGAAGAGGAAAAAGAACCCTTTCTACCCTTTTGTTTTTCCCCACTGAGATTCTATTTGGATTAGACTTTGGAGGAAGGAGAGGAAATTTTTTTTCTTTTTAGTTGGAGAGGTGGGAGATTATAAAATTTGAATTTCAAAATTCTTTCTAAAAGTTAAGAAATTTCTTGAATTAAGAAATCATTTGGATTACAAATGAAAATGTATCTTTCCTAAAATATTATTAACTATTCAACATAATGATTAACATTCACAAAATATGATTTTGRATAATTAAATAYGCAAAATCCATCTGAATTATCACGTATACAAAAGGTGCAATGAATATCGCATAATCGATTATAAGAATATCAATGAAGAACATATTCAACCATTTTTCTAAGCGAATGTTGATTACCTTCACTACGATAATTGATTATTGTGAAGTCGATTACCCATTCTGAATGTCGGTTACCCCATGTAGATGTCGATTACCCCATCAACAATGTTGTTTATCTTTAATTCTACAATCAATTAGTTATATGCAATAATCCGTTCATATGTATGACCTTTAATTTTCTGATCGATTAGTCTATAGAAAACATATGAATAATCGATTACCCATAAAGCATTAATCGACAGAGTGGGTAATGACTGTACTTCTGCCAAAAAACCCCAAGTTGTAACTATTTGATTGATTAGCAAGTGCTTCATAATTGATTGTAGCAGGTCATGTAAACGTTATGTAGAAATTGTTAACGCTGTTTGTCGATTATTCATTAATTTTTGAAATACAAAAATCTGAAACTTCTTCGTGCAAAGTATGAACAACCATAATTCAAAATAGATAATATTAATCCAAAACTTTGTACACATGTCTATAAAAGTTTCATTTTCAAAAAGCCAATTGTTGTCAAGTCAATGATTCAGAAAATTTCCTTAGAAAATGTCCACTGTCGTATGCACTAACAGTTAACACACGGACAGCTAAACAAAATTCATTAGACGTTTACCTCATCTCCATTATCCACCAAGTCCTTACCCACCATCATCCAAACTAAATTTCCTGTCCACTACAAGGGTCTTCGATATGAACTTCTACATCATCAATGGATCTAAATGTCACCAATTAGATGATCAACATTAACTTCTGGAACCATATTATCAACATCGTTTCCATCACCCTTTCCATTATCCACCTGAAGCTGTTGCCCTCTACATTCCACTGCCTTGCTCATTGATTCATCTGTACATTTTTCCCGTTCCTTCCCACCATGCAATAATATCATGATTTGATCAAACTTTTCTTGCATAAACTTCCCTTGCTCTCTTTGTTTTCTCTTAATGGTCTTCATTGATTCTTTCATTCTACACATTTTTCTTTCCAGCTTCTCTAATTTATTCATCAATGCACCATTACTATTCCTTGTTTCACCGATACCTTTTTCCTCATGAACTTTCTTTTCTACACCTRAACCCTCCCCCGCATTTCTAATTCTCCCTTCCAATCCCTCTTTCTTCCTTTTACCTAAGATTGCATATAGGTTTTTGAACCCAAAGAACAAGGTTGTCATTTCAATAGCATCACCCTCAGCTGCAAAAACCTTATGCTTCTCAAGAATACGCGTCAATAGTTGTTTGTAAGGCATCTTTCTCTTCTTTGAACGGGTAGTCAAGTCAATGTTGTGGCAAAATACATCTCCAAAGTTGATATTCTCTTACTTCATTACCCTATATGTCAATATATAATCTCATTCTATCATATCCTTTCCAGGACTACATTGAATATATTGTACAATTACCATTGCAACTACTCTTCCATATATGTCCATTAAATTAGGACCCTCCTTCCCTCTCTTGAATAGATAAGTACCAATCTTTTTTCTGTTCACTTCATGCTCATTATCTTTACAATCACCATCCTTTGTTGTAATGCAAAACCCCCCACCCTATAAGGAAAAAATTTCATTTACAGTAGATGCAGTAAATTCAATTTTGGTYCCTTTCACGTATGACCGAATAATCAATTATCCAAATTCATCCACAAAAGTATGCATGTTTGCATAAAATAAATGAACCAGATTTGGGCAGCAACTATGGTCAGCAAATAGATTATCCCATTGTTGGACTGCAAACAATGTTCGTAAGTTTGGGAGTTCAACTAATTCTTTATACTTAGGTGGCTTCCCAAGAACAACTAGTCATTCCTTCATGTTCTCTTCAAATCTATTTTCAAACAACTTACATGTGAAGTTACTGGAGTCCATTGCAGGAATGTTTACTAGCCTTTTGTCTGCATATGATTCCATATGGTAATTATGTGAAAGGTCCATCCTCAAGCTTTCTAGCAATGACAGCTTCTTTTCCTTACCTTTGGGTTGATTTGGATTCTTTGCCCGAACCATGGTTGAAGCTTTCTGCAATGTCAATTATGTTGTGATAGAAATTTTTACTACTGACAATTTTTTACAGTATAGTGAAAAGTAACTTTACCAAAATAAAGRAATATTAAGGGTTACGTGACTTTTCATTTTTACAAGTCACGTGACTTTTCTTATCCCCGTCTACACAGAACCCCACCGTGATAGGCTGGTCTATAACGGTGCCCTTTGTGAAGAGAATATTGTCTGGTACCTCTATCGTAGAAAGTCACTGTGATAAACACTCCCACCATGGTGTCCAACCGTTATGATGCTTGCACCCAATATGATTGTCACAGACAACTATCGTGATGGTTTCATCCATAATGGAGACCCTCTGTGAAGATAATTTGCATGCTTCCTTTGCAACAGAAGGGCCCCCTGATGTAATCCTCTCGTCACGATTGTCCACGGTGATTCAAGTTGCACCCAACATGCTCTTCAGAGATCCCCACCGTGATGGGTTTAACGATAAAGGTGCCTTGCTGTGAAAAGAATATTGTCTGCTATGTCTACCACAAAAGTCCACCGTGATAAACACTCCCACCACGGTGTCCAACCGTTATAACACTTGCACCCAATATGATTTTCACAAACACCCGCCGTGATGGTTTTGTCCATAACGGCCACCCTCTATACATTATAACTTGTTTGCTCTCTTTGCCACAGAAGGCCACCATGACTAACACTACCACCACGGCGTACAACCGTAATGAAGGTCGCAAACAATATGCACTTCACAGCAGCCCACCGTGAAGGTTTTGTCCATCACGGTGGCCTACTGTGAAGAGAATACTACAAGTCACGTGACTTTCTTTTCACCAGTACTCCAACTCACATGACCTTRCATTACAATGTCTTCCATATATTTTTGAAACTAGTGCCTCTCTAACTTCTCACTTTTTACCTCTACGTCTCTTCTCTATGACCTCTTCAACTCTATATTTTCAGATATTCATGAATAGCAAGGACCGACTTCCGTGCTTTGCTCTATCTCAACTTTACAAAAGAGCTCATCTATCTCTCAWTTGTCATATGGTAAAACCTAGCTTTACATGCAAAGAAAATGGAGTTTTCTAGGATTTGTTAATAATACAATGATATATACCTTCATACCATCATTTCATTAATTTGGGTTTGGTAAAACTTAATGCATTACACTGAAAATAGCCATATTGCTGATTTAATTCATCATAGCAGGCCGCTGTTGCATGACATGCCTACTATGAAGGCCTGCTATGATGAATCAACTGAGCTAARAAAACAGTGTCCATCGTGGTGGCCTTTAAAATTATGAAAACCTAAAACACAAGTAATAACAAAAGGCCACTGTGACGGACTGTTCATCACGAACGGATTCTGTGATAGACAAGACTGTCATAGTGACTTGCTGTGACCACGCTTCCAAACTACATGGACACAGTAGCTCATCATGATAGACATGTTTTTCCCCTATTATGAACCTTGCAGACAATATGTTGATGACAGCAGGCCACCCATCAATGTTTGCTGCTGTGAAGAGCATATTGGTAGCTAAACTCATCACGGAAGGTAATTCGGTGTGGACATTTATACCATGATGGCCTTCGGTGATAAGGTTGCACACAGATTACTCGTCACAACAACCCGTCATGATGGTTTTGTCCATAACGGTTACCCTATGTGAATAGAATGTTGTGTATTATCTTTATCATAGCAGGCCACAGTTATGGACCCTTAGAGTAACGGTGGCCTTCTGTGATGAAGCTTGCACCCATTAGAGTTTTTGCAGGATCCCCGTTATGGGTTTGTCAATAATAGCACCGTCCTATGAGGAGAATAATTTGTGCCATGTTCATCATAGCAAGCCACTATTATGGACACCGCTATCACGGCGACCTTCCTTTATGAAGCTTGTCAAAAGTTATTTTACCACAGAGCATATTGGGTTGTAGATTCGTCCCAACTTGCCACCTTGATTCTATTTCAATCACACATGATTTAATTATTAATAGTTTTTCTTCGTAATTATATTCTAATTTCATCATAGCATTCTACCGTGATTGAGATCACATCATGGTAGGACTCCTATAATTAGCCAAAAGATTTAGAATGGTAACGATTAGAGTAACGTTTTGTTACTAATGTTTTTTTGCAGTTATGGCATCCATTGTGGATCCGGCTAAGCATTTCATAGCTGCGATCACTAGTCGATGCACCCTACAAAAAATAGACGAGGTGACAGATGCTCTTGATGATGCTATCAGTGTTTGTTTTTGGCCCCTTAACGAGAATCAGGGAACTGAAAGTTAGTAATAAGCTAATTCATGCCCTACTACTTAGGTGCATAAGAAGAAACAAAAAGAACGAAGTCTGGTTTTAGTTTGGGGAGAGGAGGTTTAGGTTCGATTTTGAAGAGTTTACTCTTGTAACTGGCCTTCCAGCTAATAGAAGCGTGATATAAAGGATTCTAAGAAAGGCCAAGCCACTGATCTATACAGCAAATACTTTACCAAGTATAAGGGTAACCTAAAAAGATCAGTTGTTTTAGATAAATTTAAAAAATGCAAAGATCTGACGGACAAGTACAAGCTTGGGCTGATAATCCTTTGGATATATGTTTTATATGCAAAGGAAGAGAATACAACAATGAGCKTGTGGTGGTTCCACTTGATGGATGATTTCCAGAGATTCAATAGTTATGAATGGGGAAGAAAATTATTTTCAAAAACTATTGAATTATTCAGACGGGATTACACTGAGGCTATGGAGAAATCAACAGAAAAGAAATAATATAAAATCAACTRCTATGGATTTCCTCCATCCATCATAGTATAAAGAGTATTCCAATTTTTTTCCAGCATTCTTTTTATGTATTAAATCATATAATGCAGTTGCATATAATGTGTTGTGGCTAAATCCATCAGTATTTCCTTTGTATAGATCTGGGCATTTGAGGCCATCCCAGAATTAGCCGCCAAGTTTCGCTTTTGCGTCGAAGAAAGGATTCCGAGAATCCTGAATTGGACTTTAAAGGCGAAGGGCCGAGCGCCAGACCATGCTTCGATCTCCTGTTTTTTTGAAGAACATTGTTCTACTATAATAAGGTAGTTAGTCCCAACTTCCTCGAAATCTGAGGAAAAATTTTGGAAGACATTTGTCCCATTCTCTGATGAAGAGAATGACAATGTTGATGAGGAGGCATCTTCATCGGCTGAAGATGATCCTGTATCCCCTCCTGACGCCGCATCAAATAAAGAGCGTAATACAACCCCATGTTCATGGATGTTYCTCTTCAAGAAGGAAAAATAGGCGTCGATTCTGCTTAGAATGACCATGTCCCTGTTGAATTCTGGAACTAAGTCACAAACATCCAAACAAGATGATCGTGAGTTTTCTACAAACTCTGCAACTGTTGTTCGCCAAGAAGATCTGCAATTGGAAAAGCTTTGTCATAAAGATTCCACTATAACTTCATCTACCGTATATCTGTTATGATGATCGTTATTGCCACGATTGAAGAACAAATCATAAATTTGGCCAAATTGGTGGAAGGACTTGCAAATAGTTCTCAATAACGAGATATCACTCTTGCTCGATTGTTGAATCGTCTCGATGGTATTGGAGAAACAAGTCAAACTGCTCTAGAGCAATCAAAAACTGAAATGAAGTCGAATCTGCTAAGGTTGCTCAAGTACAATGTCAATCTAAAGATGGACCTGAAACTACAAAGGAAGTACAAAACATTCAAGTTTCTTCTAACAGAGTGATCTCGATAAATAACCTGAAGGATGTCATTGTGAAAATAATTGAAGAAAAACATGAAGAAAGTGCCAGATCTTCTTAAGGGTACACCAAAACATATACTCAAAAAATATGCAGTCTTCAAATGCCAATTGATTATCAACCTTCCAATTTCAACAATTTAATGGTAAAGGAAATCCAAAGCAACATGTAGCTCACTTTGTTGAAACATGCAACAGTGTAGGTACTGAAAGTGATCTACTTGTCAAACAATTTATTAGATCCCTTAAAAGTAACGCTTTTGATTGTTATATGGATATTACTCTTAGATCTATCGATAGTTGGAGTCAACTCGAGCAGGTCTTCCTAAATCGAGTTTATAGCACTTGAAGAACTGTTAGCATGCKGGAATTAAGCTAAATTCGATAGTGGAATGATAAACCCATCATTAGTTTACATAAATCGATGGAGAAGTTTAAGCCTTGACTGCAAAGATCACCTCTTCGAACAATCTGCAATCGAGATGTGTATGCAAGGCACTCACTGGAGCCTCCAATACATTTTTAAAAGCATCCAGCCAAGAACCTTTAAAGAATTAGCTACCCATGCTCATGATATTGAAATAAGTATCCTTGCCAATCAAGGTCGATGAATTCATGTCAAAAATCAACCAAATATGAGAAGAAGCTGGAATTTCAAAGTGGGGACAATCTTTCCTTAGAATTTGAAGCCGAGGATTCAATATAAACAAAATTTCAAATTGCTCCTTAGTATAGAGCATAAACTACATGCTACTCCTTGATAAGATTAAAACTATCTGAATGCCTCGTCAAAAATTCAAGGTGCTCCTTAGTGTACGAGCTTAAACTGCAAGCTACTCTGTGATAAGAGTTAAGACTGTCTGAATACCTCGTCAAAAATTCAATGTGCTCCTTAGTGCAAGAGCCTAAACTGCATGTTACTCCTTAATAAAAGTTAAAACTATTTACAAAAATTTAACTGCTCTTCAATTGCACGAGCTTAAATTGCAAGCTCAAATTATGTAAATATGAACTGTGTTTGATTTGATTCCTTCTTTAGATACGTAGGCAGCTTAGGAAAACATCTAAATTTAGTTACATCTTCAATAATATATCATTTTCTTTGCTTCTTATATCAAAGTCAAATCTTTAACAGACCATTCAAGTTGAAATCCAACAATTGTCTGGAATTGAGACCCTCCTGCAAAAAAATTAGAATCTCGAAGAAATTCAAGGCTTAAAGTCAAAGTCTTCAAAGTCGATGTGCTTCATAGTGATGGTGTAAGTCAACCATCCTCCTGCAAAAATTGGGACCTCTAAGATATTCAAAGCTTAAATTCGAAGCTTTCAAAATATGTCCTTAGAAGCGATCATGTGAAATGGATCCTCATACCTCCAAGTTAATAATCCATGGCTAGAAACCAAAGCTCTCTCCCTCCAAATTGGTGTTCCATGGCTTGGAATTAAACCTTCTTCTGGCTTCAAATTGGTTGTCTATGGCTTGAAATTGAAACTCTTCCTTGGTATTAGTGTCTAGCTTAAAGCAGAAGATGACCTCCCTCATTGGCTCAAAGTTGAATCCATAAAGTCTGATCTTCGAAGTAAGAATGAAAAAAAAAAAAAAAAAGAGATTGCAAAAATAGCAAGAGAGTTTTCAAAAAAAAAGGAAAAAAATTAAGGAAAAAAGAAAAAAATATAGTGTTGCATTCGAGAAGAATTGACTTGCTAGAGTTCCACTAGAGTGCCTTAAGGTAGGCAGCAGGGAGAAAATGTCTGTCTCAGGCTAAAAGGACCCTGTATCTCACTCCAACAATAGGGTTAGATTTATTTGCAACTGAAATTGTACAAAGACAAGGCAACATTTGCGGTTGTTGAAGTTGTCCCAGATGCAGTATGGGTTGCACTTGGGTGATTATGCTCCAAAAGGGTGAACACTGAAGCCATGCTTGAACCATACCAAAGAGGAGAAGCAAAACGCAGAAAGTCCCTCGCCATGGTTACCGCTGCTGTGAAGCCAAAGGCTACCCTGGCTAAGAAGAAAGAGGCTCTAAAGGCGTCCAAATCTAAAGAGAAGCAAGCCCAAACCCGCTTAGAAAACAYATACACAAAAAAAGAGATTCAAGCCTCAGAAAAAGGCCCAAGGGTCATCCCTAAACCGAGTCAACTTAGCTGCTCAACTCGCAAACAGCCAAGTTGTCTCTCTGCCAGTGCAAAAAAAATGCTTCAGCCCCAGGCATGGCGACTAACCGACTACTAAAGCGTTGCATCAGTCTCCTCGAGAATCATCAAAGCGGAGCTTGCCGCTGCACTTCGCCATGTCCATGAACTGGAAAGAACAAAAAAGTAGCTTCAAACTTACACCTCGAGAATCGGAAGGCAAAATAGTAAAGCAGAGTTCGTTGTCGACTCAAGTTGAAGTCATCGCTATGGCTTGGAAAGAGGGATGTCATAGTTGCTTGTTGCCATCGCTACTCCATCTTCGTTACCACTTGAAGTCATCTCCACGGCCATCACCAAGCATAATGAAAGGAAGGTGGAAAGGCCTATCTGGTCGCCAATATGTCGACGTAGTCTTGGGGCATTATGCATCACTATAGAAAGTGAGTTGCAAGGCAAAAGGTGAACTCGGGGAAGAGGCTACCGTTGCTCTAGCTACCTCCGAAAGAAGCAGAAGTTGAGAGCTCCGTTCTCGTCATCTGTTGTGATTACCGCATGTTATCGCAGGACTCAAATCGAAAGACATAAGGTTGTTGTGGTCGTCTTCCTTGTTGCAACTCATTGTCGCTGCGGTCGCCATCAGAAGGAAACAGAAGGCGAAGAGTGGTTTGGTAGCAGAGAAAGAAGCTTTGCAATCTTCGTCGCTGCTCTTCGCCATGGCCATCACGGAGGAAGAAACGCTGAAATCTTCACTGCTGCAGATCTCTGGGAGGCCGATGTCGGAAGTCAGAGGCCACCATGAACCAGAAGGCAGAAGACTCGGTGGCCACCGCTGCAAACCTCCAGTCGCTGCCGCTCTACCGCTTGCGACGAAGACAAGGATAAAGAAAAGCAAGGATGTGTGAGCTTGGTGGATCTGGGCCTTCAGGTCTTGGGCTGCCTTCTCTTAGCCCACAAAGTGAAGGAACTAAGGCTTGGGCTGCTGGGTTTGGGCCGGTCTTGGGTCGCTTTCTTCTGGCCTATGAAGCAAAAGAACTGAAAGCTTCGGCAGCTGAGTCTGGATTGGTCTTGGACCGCTTTCTTCTAGCCCATGAGCCGAAAGAACTGAACGCTTGGACTGCTGGGGTCTTGGGTCGATTTCTTCGGGCCCATGAAGCAAAGGAATTGAAGGCTTGGGCTGCTGGGCCTGGGTCGGTCTTGGATCACTTCCTTCTGGCCTATGAAGTGAAGGAACTGAAGACTTGGGCTATTGGGATCTGGGTTGATCTTGGGTGCTTTCTTCTGGCCCATGAAGCGAAGAAATTGAAGGCTTCGGCTGCTGGGTCTGGGTCGATCTTGGGTAGTTGGTTTGCGCCGTCTCCTCAAAACCCACGGATCAAGCAAATCAGAAGGATGGGCTGTCGGATGGGCCATCTTCTCAAAGCCCACAGATTAAGCGAACGGAAGGATGGGCTATCGAATAAGTCGTCAATCTAGGCCGATCTTGGGCCGCTTTCCTCTGGCCCATAAAGCATGGGAACTCAGGGCGTTTGGGCCACTGGGTCTTGGGCTGTTGTCTCTTGACCCATGAGGCAAGCGGTTGAAAGAATAGGCARCCAGTCTAGGCTGCACTACAACAAGCCCGCAAAGGGAAAAAAAAAAAAAAAARAAGARAAAAARKGGRCKAGGTAGAAMAAARAAAAAAAACCCAAAAAAAAAAAAAAAAAAGGAGGTCCACAATTCATGGGCTGAAACAAAAAAAGGAGCAGCAAAAGCGAAAAGAAAAAAAATAGATGCAAGCAAAAAAAAAGGAGATAACAAACAAGTAAAACTGATTCTTGCACACCAAAAAAAAAAAAACAAAAAAGGAAAAGGTGTTTGTGATAAAAGAAGATGGAAGTTTTACCTCTTCTTTGGTTTTTTCTCGACACCTCTCGTTAAAGTCTCTCTCRAAAATCTTCAAGYATAAGGACAAGTACTACATCAACATAAGAGACTTATGTAAACAATAGTAGGTTGACCTACTAAAGAAGAAACAAAAACACACAATGCGACTTACCAAAATATCGATGTTGGTGATGCAAGAAAAATAAAATGAGAGAAACTCATGCAACTRGGATGTATATATAGACAAAAGAATAAGAGAGTTGGGTTAGGATTAGGAAAATAAGTCTTATCATAACTTTAGTGTGCATGTTTAGATTATTGATAGATACTTAGGATTAGAAAAAATTAAGTCTATCACAACTCTAATGTATATCAATATGTAAGATATATCACAATTTCAATATGTATCCAATATGTAAGATATGTTTAGATTAGGATTCTGATTATCTGAAATTAGATTAGGTGACTTCCAACCCAACAGATGGAAGAAGAACGAGCCCAACAAATTGAAGGAAATGGGGCAAGCTCAACAAATTGAAGAAAAAACCTATTGTTTGAAGAACGAAGGAGGCCCAAATATTTCAAGTCTGGTCCAAGAAAAATAACCCAAGTTATTGGGCCTGTAATATTGACCCAAATGGCGAAAATTGAGTTGGAACTTGTACATTCATAAACTTATTTTTAGGTTGTACCTGTGCCTAAGTTCCAGGAGGCAATTTGTAAATATGAAAATTTTATTAAATTAAATTTTTATAATCTATTTAAATAATTAAAATTTAATTTTAAATGCTCCAATTAAATTGGAGAGTATGTGATGCGTCAACCAATGAAACAATGACACGTGTCAATTAAGACAAAGTTTAACCAATGAAAATCAAGAAAAGCTTGACGAATCAGGTGACGCTATATCACTCCTAAATGTCACTCGACTAATCAAATCAATTCGTTTTGCCTATAAATAGTGGCCAAAGCACAAGAAGAAGAGATCCATAATTTCATATCAAAGTCCAGAAATTTACATTGAGGACCAGAAAATGTTCAAGTTGAGAGAAGCCAAATTTCTCTCCAAATTCTGAGATCAAGATTCCAAAGAATCTAATTTTCGAGATCAAGCTATGATGGCCTCAAAAAATTTCAAAGAGAARAATCAACGGATTGAATTCTTACCATAACAATATTTCAGAGATTGTAACACGTGTCTTATAAAATTTATAAGATTAACACATTTGCTTCGCATTTCTCTTTCTTAATATATTTTGCAGACGAAAGATTCGTGTAAATAGTATGATTATGTAAAAGCCAAAAAAAACATCAAAATTTAGAAAGAAATACTTTTAATAAAGGACAACATTTGTTTTTCTACCCGTTCCAAGTGGGCCGCGTCAGCCTCGAGAAGGCTTGGGCCACCCAATTCTTCGAACTAAACTTCACCTCTTATTAATTTATTTGATCAAAATAAAGAAAAAAATTCAAACATGAAACGACAAATTATTATTCAAATGCTTTCCCTATTTTCATTATGAAAAAAAGGTGACAAATATATCATTCGTCCCATTTCTTTTTTGCTTTTATCAAGGCTGCATTTGGATTGATTTTTGTAGTTTTTTATTTGTTTCAAGAATAAGAATAGAAAAATTCATTCGTATAAAATTTTTTAGTTGTCTCCCGTTTATTGAGTAAATTAGGAAATATGTGGTAAATTTGATTTAAAAAAGAAAAAAGTTTGTATTTGTGTAACTCACATGTTAATTTCTTGAGATAGTTTGAGATTTAGTGAGTTTAAAGTAAAATTTATTTTAAAAGGGAAAAGAAAATTTATTGGACCTGAAAATTTGATCATAGCGGACCTGAAAATTTGTTAACGTTTACTGAGGTCCCCACTTCCATCACACACTCTCAAAGCCCAATGAAAAGAAAGCCCACAAAACCCTAACATGAAATTGTAAAAAGGTGTTAGTCCAATTAGGGCTGACCCATCTGACTTAGCAGCAGCGGCCCGTTATCCTTCCACTGCAGAAAAGCAAGAGGTTTTCGCCGCTCTGTGAAACCAGCCTCGCGCTGTGCCTTAGGCTCTGAAAACCGGGTGCTTGGACCAGGCTAACATCTCAATGCTCCCAACACAGGTTACAAGTTCAAGTAATCCGTCGCTGCGTTTCCTTTCGTTATATTCATTAAATCGTTTCATTCCTCTTATTGTCGATATGCGATTCTATCAACTGAGCAACCAGCAATGAAGTTTCTTCTCCTTCTCCCACAAGAAATGAAACATTAATTAGGGGATTAAACTAATTGGATAATCTGCAAGTGCGATCAAGGAGTAGCAAGCTTGAATCAATCTAAACCTCTTAAATCATTAGATAAGCACTTTTCCTTAAACCTGAATTGAACTATCATTCATAGGGAAAAAAAAGAAAAAACATTACTCGATTTGTTACTTTCAGAAATTATAGCAATTATATTGTTAGCTAAGAAAAGCAACGAGACAAAAGTGTTTCCAAAATGCTATACTTGTTACTAATGATTCAAATATCATTACAACAATTTACACTTGTGTTTTCCTTTTCCAAACTCTCACTTTTGAGAGAACACTACTTGCTCCAAAAATCTGCAAACAGCTTCTCATGCAGCCACTGCATTTTTAGCTGCAATGAACTTAGAATCTWGAGGTTCCTATTGATGAAATGACTGCAGAAACTCCAGTTTGCTTCCTTAACTATCAGCCAAACACTGCTTACTTCGAGAATCTTCTGATAAAAGTGTTCCCATTAGTTCTTGCAACCTCTTTGCACCAGGGCCAGGCTTAAACACTGAATCGACACCACGGAATGTACAGGAATCAGACTCACCTTCTGGGCTCCCAATGCACCATGCTCCTGGTGCAAAACGATTAGTCCTGCCAAGTAACTCTTTATCAATCTTGTCGAGTACTGGATCATCTTTGTGGAATTTTCTAGCAAATGGTGCGCTGCTGTTTACCATTTTCTCAAAGTCTTTAATTGTCAAGGATTTAGGGTGCTGCTTAGGAGGATTGTCCCAGGCAATGTAATGGAGATCATGACTGATTGCAGTGCTGCGGAACTCTTCAGTRTTGCAGATTACTGTATGAAAATATCCTTCTGGAGAAGAGATGAAATTGGTGTAATACATAAGGATAGTTCGTGGAAGGTTGTCCCATCCCCAAATGCAGTACTCTACAAATGAGCGGGTTAGGACTACCCAAGCAGAGCCTGTGAAGGAAACAAATCATTTTCATGTTACGCCAGTAAAAGTGGTGATTGCAATATAGTAAAAATCATCCTATTCTTCAGATAAACAACAACACAGAATCAACATTGGGAACTACATGTTCAAAGAGAAAACCTGAGACTAATCATTTCTTTAGCAGAGAGAAAACAAAAACAGGGCACCAGTTGAACTAAGTGGAGATAATTTAACCATCTACCAAGTTTCTACAGCTAACAACCTTTAGCTGAAACAGAGAAATAGGCCACCTCAACCAATTGCACTGTTGCAGATTTTCAGCATCTGTAAACAAGTGCAGACCCAAGATTCACTACCTCTTATCATGTAGTTAAGCTAAATTATGCTGCTATAAGTTTTCTATCTTTTGTTTTTAAATCTTAAATAAGAGGCAGTTCCATTTTAGGAGATGAAATGGAATCTCAAAATAAAATAGATACAATTATATCCTTGGTAGCCTTACCAGTAAACAGTGTAAAAGTGGTAGGGAGAGATCGTCGCTGAGAAGTCAAAGAAAGATCAGATTTCTTAGACAAGTAGAGCCCTGGATCAATGATGATTGGCTTTGCTCTTTGGTTCCTGCAAACATCAGTACAATGAGAATGACATGCACATTGTCTTCAAGCTAAACCATTGAAGAAGGCCTTAGACTGGGTGACATATATTAACATGTGTTTTACTGGATGTTAGTTCACTTACAGTTTCCAGCCGTGGAGCTTTGTATGTTCGATGAAATTGAGATTTCGGGACAAATTAGAGAAAACGTAAAGCATATCTGCACAACCAGACCAAGAGTAAGTTTTCATTTTACTTCAAGAAGTCTTTGAAGAGATTACATGTAGAGATAAATCTATGTCCGCAATCACCATCAATCAGACTAGTCCGGAAACATATACAGAAAAGACGAGGATAGTTTGCAATAAATAACACAAAGCAGATAGTCGTTAGAAACCCAACAAAACAGATAAGATTATGTATCGGAATAAAATAACACCCACTCTAGATGCAGACTTAGTTGCCAGACACGTGCTCAGGTTAATAACATTTTAGCAGTTCATTATCATCAGACATTCACTAGAATGAAAGACTTTGATCTATATTATTGAACAGTCCCTTGGGAGCCACAACTCCTGGAATTTATATTAGAATCAGAGCAAATGAGTATGACCCAGAACTCCTCTTCCATGGGCATTGTGTTGTTTCAAACAAACATAACAGAACAAAAGATGGTCAATCTTTCAGAATTTTCAAGGTGATCTGGTAAGCTGAAATAGAGTAACCCTAGATAATTGCTTCTCCAGAAAGCTCAAGCTGAACTTTTGATACAGAGGTTTAAACAGATGCATAAAGCAAGCCTGTACATGCGTCCTACATGATGAATTACTAACTCTAAATCCTTAAAGGATCTACTTTTCCTCTTATGGAAAGTTGTTTGCACTGCTAAGCAACAGAGTAATTTATCTATCATTTGCTGGAGTGTATATTTATACTCCTATTCTTTTATATATAAATTCAAGACTTTGGTTAGCCAATCGATTGACAAACTTGGAGAAGTAATATGGTATTACTTTGCATTGTACAAATGACTCTCAGATTCAGAATAGCAGGATTAATAGTTTCCCTTCCATGTCTAACACTTCCTAGTGTGGTGAAGGAAACAGAGAGCATTAAGCTACAAAACTAGGATATGTACCTAAGACCTCATTTAATTTCCTTGAATAAGTAAGTGTCATGCAGGCTGTAGGCACTGGCATAATTCTACTATAGCCAAGTATGAAATATATGGAAAGTTCTAAGTTATACATAAAAGTATGGCTTTTTCAAGTATGCCATCAAATATTGGTCAAAAGCAACACAAGGAACAAGTTGTAATTATGAGTATAAAAGAGCTTCAAGTCCAACCTGTTCATCCATTCAAAGGTAATGAAAAGAATTTGGAATAATGTATACTATTGAGTTTTCACATCCAAGCATAACAAATTCAACCAAAGTACCAATTTCAGTCCAAGGAAAAGAACTCTAGTCGAACATAGTTTGCAAATATTTAATGCAGATAACCCCTTGCCCTCCTGTTCTTATACTTTGTTTACTTGAGAAGAAGATTCCACCATAGACTTGGCAATCACCTTTAATTATTTCATTAAGAAGATGACCGTCCATCTTCACTTATATGATGTCAATATGGCAGTGTGCTGAAGCATGGGAAAATGATTATTTTGGGGAATAACAGGAGAAATATTGAAATCTTTAAGATTATAATGGACAACTTCACAAAAGGCTAAGAACTTTCTGTAGCTAATGAAGAGTATGTAGAAAATGCAAACAGCGAAGATATTAACAAGAAAAGAATGACCATAAAGCATATGTAAGAGAGTATAGAACTGACCATCTTGAGTCACTAGAGGATAATCAGAAGCACTGAGATTGATAAACCAGTCCCAGTTTTTACTCTCCTTCAATAATATTGCAATAGCTTGTAGGGTAGATGCAATCATAGTAGGCCCCTTGTACGTGACCAAATTGGATTGCGCCATTACACGTACATTTTCCACTTCACTAAAAGTTGGGTCAGTCTTCACCGACATGGTCAAATCCAACCTTTCACGTGGTGGAGCCTCAAGATCCATATGCAGAATATACTGATTTCTTGGATGATACACAGCTCGCAGTGTTCTCATCATTCTTTGACTATCACCCTTCGTGCCTGATATAAGATAAGCAAATCTAGGTGGTTCTGGATAATAGTCCCCAGTGGATTCTAATGACCTCCTTAGATCAGATTCTACAAAGAAATCACTAGAGTCCTCGGGTTTAGCAAATGAAAGTGTGTCTACTTGCACCAGCTCCTGACCATAAGATGCTGAATAGAACCCAAATATTGCGATTGTAGACAGAGTAACAGACACAAGCAAACTCACAAAGAATGGAATTTTCCACTTCCTGTCACTAAAAATCCTTCCCGAGTGAGAAGCAGCGTTTTTTCTCATGCTAATCAGCTGCTCTTTATCAAATACTCTATGGTATATCTTCATATGCAAAAGCCCTTAATTTTCCAAAATGACAGAATATTGAACCTCAAAGAATCAAATCATTGGCTCTTTTTCGTCTCAAAGGACGTCTTGGTAGGAACCAGGAAGATCAAACAATGAAATCACTACTTTCACTTCCATAGGGCTAAATAATGCTGTATGAAAAATGCAGTCTTTCTGAAAAGGAGCTGAAGCTCAAACCCCAAGATTTTCACGTATTATAGTATCTAAACTACCTTTTGCCCTGAATTAAATTTTTTACCAAATTTCTGCTCAACGAGTTTGAATGGCTATAACTGAAGGAACCCAATAAGGGAAAATTGACAAGCGAAGATGCAATAATGAATGGGTTGGTTGATTAGTCTAAAGTAGAAGAAAACGCATGAATGAGCTAAAGAAGGCCAAACTCAGACCTACCAGCTCCAATCTTACATGCGGGATAAATAGGATTCCCAGCTCACAATCACCGACCCCAAATCCAACCACTTCCCAAGAAAGATCATTTCAAAATATACTGTGATAAGAAAGAGCACAATTTTTTGTGGAGAATTAGATTGGAAGACTATATACTTCAACCAAAACACTTAAACTGCTTCAGTTTTGGAGAAAAAGAGGGAAAGGAGAAATAAGTTAGCACAAAACTAGGAGAAGAGAAAAGTGAAACCTAGTGGGATTGATCCAAGATTCAATTTCTTCCAGAGAAGATGCCAAGAAAATCAACAGCAACAGCTAGGAGAACAAAAGAAAATAAAATGTTCTGCAAATTCGACAACCCCGAAGAACTTCAAATATATTTGCATAGTGGAGTACAAAAACAAACTATTTGCAAAGTTTATCAAGAATCATAATCTTAAAAAAAAAAAAAAAAAAAGAAGAGTAAGAAAGCTTACAATGAGAAAGACCCGCAAAAGAAAGAACTCACCGAGTTGAGTTGCTGTTCCAAGATTCAGACATGAAACAGTAAAAAAAAAAAAGAAGGGATTTTGAGGTAGGAGAGAAAGAGAGGGGACCGTACAGATTGCTTAACTTGTGAGCAACTCATTTAATTAGTACCGATGACTCTACTTTTTTTTGGGGGAAATTTATAAGCTAGATTGATAATGATGTTGGTTAATGATCACCAAAGAATAAGTGGATCAAGTAATTGTACATTTTGAATAAGAGAAGAATTCATAAATTATCCGGAAATCTTTGCCCTCACGCCCGGGCAAATCCGGGGATTCGGAGGCTTCGGTGGTGTCAACTTTGAATCTTGTTTTCAACTCTCCTGGTTTGATTTTCTTTCCTTTCTTGGTGAGATGGGAAAAATGTCAATTTTGAAGTCAAATGATCACATAAGAACAGATGGATAAATCCAGTACGTCGAACCCAACTTTTTACCTTCTCTGTGAACGTTCATATTTGGAAGTGCAAATGAAGTTAGACAATGAGATAATAGATTCATGTTATGGGTCTAAATTATGCTAGAAAGATCAAGAAATTGTTTTAAAGTTTTATTGATTAAGTGATTCTGATTCAATATAGCCTATCCGATGTATTTAATACATTTTGTTTCTTGTAACAGTTTTTTCTTTCAAAACAATGATTCATAAAATTAGAATCATTTAAATTTCATATTTTCTTTTGAAATCGAATACTTCTATTTGACTTGAATTTGATAAGTTAGGATATCATTTAACTATATATGAGTTATCATCTTACCTTTATCACTCGCTTAAAGGAGTTGAGGAGAAATTGATGTTTAAGTGAAAGTTATATTCTTTAACGAAAAATATTATTAGTTGTGAAAATTTTTATGAAAAAATATTTACTTTCAAAAGATAAACATATATACTTATACATTATAAAATAAATAGAAAGACCATCAATCCCGAATGAGATGAATATCGTTCTCAAATATATCAATATGTATCTTTATTCTTTAATTATGCTCAATAATTAGTGTAGAAATGAAATTAAAATTGAGCAATACGAATACCTTTTGCTAAGACGGCCATTGACTTAGTAAATCCCTGGGTTATTGCTCCAATAATAATACCCATAAGTAAAAAACTGTGAAATAGTTGAAAATAAGAATATTTTTTCATTAACCCTAAAAAAGAGAATCAATTGGAGTAATAAGCCTACATCCCTGGATTATTGTTTGCGAATCAAACAAAAAAAAAAAAAAAAAAAACCTTTTTCTTCTATATATAAGTCTTAGAATATTTTGTTCAACTAATCCATTTCGAAAAGTACGGGGCAGAGATATCCGCACAATTCGCGCACTTACATTTAATAGGAATTGAATTCCCAAACTTTTAATCTATCCATGAACCTCTTTTTATTTATACATAAAAAGAAGTTTAAAAAATTTGTAAATGCAACATCCAAAAAGTAATAAAAAGGAAAAAGGAGGGAAAATAAGAATACGATTTAGTTGTTGAACAGTTTCTTGAAAAATCAGACATTTTGTGATCCCAATTTACTTTTGTTCAAAATTTGGATATCGCTGGCCACCCATTATCCTGAATTCTATTTATAAAAAAAATAAAATTTAGAGATAAATAAATCGTTAATCAACATTTTGGTAAATATAACTTTGGATCTTATTTTTTAATTTTTCTCAAACTGTCAAAAACGTTTATAAATATAAGACAAGTACTAAAGTACCCCCGTTGAGGATTTTATGTACCCATTTAGCTTATCTTAAAAATCATGTTTAATGATATATAAATTAATGCATTATTCTTAGTGGTGGGATATGGAGACGAACTGGTGGAGGGATCATGATCGGTAGCCGAAAGCCCTCAAATAGGGGGDTTGGTGGGGAGTGGAAATGATTCCCAATGGAGGATTTGGATAGTGAAGGGGAGGTGGGGGAGAGTGCATCATCTATGTGTAGTTCGGGTAGTTGAGAGAGGCGAACCGGGAGAGTGGTTAGGGAGGGTGTGTTTCAAGGTCGGGGTGATAAAGGCCTATATATGAGGTATTCGATTGGGTCGTTTTATAGACTTTCACGCATAGATGAGGATGATATTAATCTATTGAAATTGTACAGTAAATCAAGGACTTTATTGAAGAATGCTCGGGATGCTAAAGTAGGTACGGGGTAGGAGCATTAAGGCAGGTGCAAGTGGTAGTCAAATGGCAAAACAACGGTTATGCATCGAACCTTTGARGAGATTCAGAGTACTGTGAAAGTCTAGTCAACTCGTAGTGTGGAGGACCAAATATGGGTTTCCTGAGAAATATGGTCTAGTTTGTCCAGGACAGGAGGATAGAGTCTGCTCGCCACCTCGCGACCATGTCGCTATATATATAGTGCAATTGAAGGTGGTTTTGAGGTTTAAAATGCATAGGTTGATTAAGAATATTTTATTTTTCTGGAACTGAAGTTTAGTACAGTTGTCACCTAATTTTATTAAAAATGTGGTCGGCTTTTTCGTGGTTTGTCTGGCCTGTGGGGTGACATCATATTTAGATTTATCTAGGTATTATTTTGAGATTTGTAATTCAAGCATGATATCAGGATGGGTACACTGTGTGAGGAGGAGTAGTACCGTGCAATTGGTTGGGAAACCTACWATACAGTATTCACAATTGAAGGGGGGTTTATTTTTGTGGGGTACCCCGACATGTATCTAAAGAGGATTCGTCGGGGTTGGAATGATCATTTGGAATTCTACAATAACTCACCACCGTGAAGGAACATTAATATGGAGGATAAACAATTTGTTAGATGCGTATGCATTTGGATTGGCAATTGGAGAAGGGTGGCATCCCGAGCTACAAGAGAGTGCAGGGTTGCCTCTGTGGGGGGTGCCGCATGTAAAGTGCCTAAATATTTTTCTTTATTGTTGTGTGTTGTGTCATTGTTGATTAGGTTTTTGCAGATTTCTATTTTTGAGTAGCTTATCTGACTAAAACATATGTTTTTCTTGTTAGGGATGAGTTTTCTAAAGCAATGCAAGGCGAGCCTAAGTAGAAGTAAGCTAGGGAAGGGGAAGGAAGGTGYTAGTGCTTATGTTGCTAAGAAGGATGCAGAACTTGAGGTGGTTCCTATTGCCATTAAACCATTAATAGGGAAGGGGAAGAAAGTGGCCAAGCCGAGAGCAGAGCCAATAAAACAAGCTGTATGAAGAGGACGATCAGCTTTGGCGGGGGTGAAAGGCTACGAAAGAAAGCTTGGGATCTGGAGACTAGCTTGGATAGGAAGATGCCTATTTTTAAGAAATCAGTGGCTAGGAAGGGCAATTCCGATGAGGAGGGAGATGGCGATAGGCTTCTCAAGAAATATATTTTGTCGTATTTGTCTCCTCAAGTCACAAAAGTTCAACRTTAAGTGAATAAATTTTGCCTAGAGTGGGAGTTGGAGGTCCGAAATAGGATAGTGCTCCCGAAACATGTAGTGATGTTTGTGGTGCATGGCATTCCTTCTCGGGAAGCACTCAACACTGCTAGCTATACTGATTAGGAAGTGGAGCATCAATGTTGTGTTGTGGGTGTGCAACACATTGTGATGCTGAGGGAGCTGTTGAGGAGGAAACATATGGTGAAGGAGAATGTCAAAAAAGAACTGAGGGAGAGGATTTAAAAAGAGGTGAGGTCAGTATATGAGGCAAAGGTGGCGCATTGGAGAAAGAAAATAAGGGTTTGAAAGCTACGATTYGATCAATAGGGGAGGGGCTAGGGGATGTGAAGGAGAAATTTTGTCGAGCAAAGGATTGTGCTGAAGAGGAAAAAAGAGTAATAGATACTTGCAGAGAAATAGGGCTATTTGGATGGAGGAGTACAAATGGCTGAAAACCCCTATGGTTGGGAAGGGCTATAAGTGAAAAGTGATCGAAGAGTTTTTGAAGGAGAAGGAAGGTAGGGCAATGATTGAGGAAGGGTTAGATCCATCATGTGTGAGCAGGTACTCGATTGCAATTGAACCTGCCTTTAAGTTGGATCCCAACTTCCAAGTGCTCGAAAATGAGAAAGTGTACATGCCGGACTCTCTATTAGATTTGAAGTTGCCTTATGATCTCGAGTATGTTTTGCATGGGTGGACGAAGAGGATGAGAAGGAAATGGTTAGGCAGATCACACGTGCGAGTGCTCGGGACAAGGATGCTGGTGCAAGCAGGTTAGTCCATGATGGTGATGATCCTCAAGACGGTATGAACTCTCCTCGGGTGGAAGCGGGTCAGAAGAGGAATAGGTCTATCATTGTAAAAACTTTGTAATAGTTTGATTTTTCGAATATCGAGTATTAAATAAAATTCTATTGTTTTGAGATTGTCGTATTTTTTTGWGTAAAATGTCCTTCTATTTTATTATTAGTACTTTTTCATAGGTTATTTATAAAAACTCCTAAGGTGTTGCTGAGGAGTAGAAGCATTAAAGGTATGATTTAAACTTCATAAATGGGTAGATTGATCAACTGTTAATAATCTGAAATAGTCATTAAAGCTTTCATGATGTGGCAACAAGGGATTGGGTGCAGTGTGTGGCTATTCAATAGTTTGTGACTATTAATATTGCAGGAACCCTCTCTATAAAGGTTGTAGGAGGGATCATTTTCACAGGTTGCTGTAATTCTGTCASGGTGAGTTGTGAGAAATGTTAACTAAGTTGATTAATTATCGTCTAAAGAGAGTATGGCTAGGGAAGAAGAAGTGATGCTTGCCGGTCTAGATTTTGGTCTAGAACCAAGTTCACATGGAACAATGAGCAACATTTGGTTGTCGTTGATGCTCAGGATTGGTTATGGGGTGCAATTTTATTAGAGGTTTGGGTCTCAGGGCCGAACGGAAATGAGAAAGGCAAGGAGGAAGAGGGCTCAGAAGTGTGATGTGATTGGTATTAGTYGGTGGAGTTTGTCGCTGAGTTGGAGCCACCGATAGTTGCTTGCAAACAGCCAATCGGGGTGATGGATCTGGGTTCAAGCTAGTTGGGACCAATGGGTGAGGCGGTCGGAGTGTGAGTAGGAATGCAGGGCTCAGGAAATTGAGAGAAGGATGAATCAGAGGCTAGAGGTGCACGCATAGCAATAGGCTAATCTTACTGAGTCAGTAGAGTATTGTAACTCAATAGAGAATGGTGGTCTTATAAACATTAATCACCGATAATGTAATAATGATGTACCTTGTGGATGATTTATTGAATGAATTCCTTTTTCAATATTACTAAAGTAATTAAATTTGATTTGCAACTAAAGTTAGKGGAAAAAATAAAATGTTATCATGATAATGTACTCATATCTATGTGTGTGTCTACTTGGGAAAGTTGTGGGGAACCGAAAAGTTAACTCAGGAGCGACGTGAGATGATATGCTTCAATGCATTTGAGCGGTGGCATTAACTCTTTGGGATGCAATACTGACRTATTAGCTCYTATATATAGTTAGGGGTTGAAAAAGTTGGGTGGAAAACATTTCTACTGTCCAATCGTTGAGTTACACTAGCTAAAGTTACATTTCTGTTTTGCGAAAATGACCAACCAAGAAAGCTGTTCAGTGGTAGATCCGAAAAGTGTTCGGGATGTTCAGCAAGATGGTCTACAGCATACACTGACATATGTGTGGCCARAGGTGAGAGATGATGATAATAAGGACAATATAGACCTAGTACTAGCATGAGTATGGTTGAGATAGTGGGACCAAGAGCAAGAACATGACGAGTTTATTTGACGAGACAAGGTGAGGCCGACGAGGTTGGCTGCTCAGGCATGTGGAGGGTTAGGCATGGTTTAGCATCAACAATCTACAGCTAGATTGGAGATGCCATTTGTTATGAAGGTCGTCCAGTAGGAAGCCAACACTACGATCGGGCTGGGAGGGGTGGGTACGGTATCCGGAGGCCCTAGCACTACAATGTATCGGGAACGGATGAGGAGACCTGATTGGGGGGGAATTTCAGCATTTTTGTGAAGAATGTCGGAAGGAATCTGTCTGCTCATCAGACTCGTTTGAATACTGGGGTCTGGTGAATGAGGAGCAGCTATTTTTTAGGTTGTTGTGTTCCATTACACATATATATTTGTAGACACTTGTGAATGTTGTATTTTGGATTAGCAATTAAAGTAAGTGTTCAGTCTGTAACAATATGTGTAATACAAAATAAGTTCTTCAAATAATGCGTATGTTGCAAACAATTTTAAAGACGTTCAGTCAGAAAAATGTAGCTACAACTCAAAGATTTTACATGAATTGATTCAGGAAAAACTCTAGGGTGCAAGCTCAGGCGGATTTCTAAAGGTAAATTTTTTTGAGATTTTGTGTGTTTCATGTCGGGGCAATCATACGCCCTTCAAAGTCTTAGAGTTTGAAAGCTGTACTTGAGTGCATCATACTCGGACTTCTTGTTACTAATCGGGAAGCTGTACTTGAGTGCACAAGTCAATTCCGTTCCTCTAGGGCTGATAAGTACCAAACCTGCTCCTTTCTTTTCAACACCTGCGGATCCATCAATAGAAGCAAACCAGCATTGCTCGAGTGGTGTTTTGTTTAGGGCTGCAGTGTCCTCTAGCACATTCAATCTTGTGCATTTGGCAATGGAATCGAGTAAAACTTGGTCTTGGATGGACTTTCTTGGGTAGTAATTGATGTGGTGTTGACTGAGTTCTAATGCTCAATTCATGAGTCTGCCATTGGACTCGGGTTTGTGCAGTATTTTTCAAGTGGTGCGTTTGTGAGAATTGTAATGTGGTGAGCTTGAAAGTAAGGTCGTAATTTTCTGGTGGTTACTAGTAATGCAAGGAGATATTTTTCCAAGAGTGAATATCTTTCATCGGAACCATGTAGGATATGACTGATGTAACATATAAGTTTGAGAGATTGATTCCTCTGGGAGCATAGGGCGGTGCTAGTCTCAAAATTACCGATAGATGTGTACAAAAATAGCGTTTCAATAGGTATAGTGTGGATAGATGATCATCCTAACGAGTCCTTAATTTTATCAAAAGCTTTTTGGTATTCATAATTCCAAGCAAAAGTGGTTGGGTTATGGAGTAGTCGGTACAACGGTAAAGTTGCTTCTCCTACTCGGGAGATGAACCTGTTGAGGGCAGCTATGCATCATGTGAATTTTTGGACATCCTATACCATTTTCGACGGTTGYATCGGGTGTATTACTTGGATTTATTCTTGATTGGCATCAATTCCTCTTTGGGAGACAATGTATCCTAGGAACTTCCCGGCCTCAACGCCAAAAGAGCATTTGTTGGGATTCAGCTTCGTTCTGATTGCTCTCATGGTCTAGAAAGTTTTTTCAATGTCATTCAAAAGTGTTGTCAATGTCTTGGATTTGATGGGGATATCGTCTACATAGACTTCAATGTTTTGACCAATTTGCTTTCGGAAGGTTTTGTTGACCATTCTCGAAAGTCAGCTCCAGCATTCTTCAGACTGAAAGACATCCTACGATAATAGTAAATGCTACTATCAATGACGAAGGATATCTTTTCTTCTTCTTGTTTGGCCATTTGGATTTGATAGTAGCCCTTTTAGGCATGTMAAAAGCACAAGAGTCATATTTTGCCATGGCATCTACAAGTTGATCAATTTTGGGTAGCAAAAATGGTTTTCTTGGTATGGCTTTGTTGAGATAGATGAAATCGATACACATCCACAACCAGCCATCTGCTTTCTTCATGACCATTGGATTGGCCTTATTACGATCCTCTACATAGTGAACTGCCGTTTCTTTTGCCTTATTGGTGTGGCCTCAAAAGGTATCCCGAGTTTGTGTTTTGCCAATGTGTAGGGGATGGTACCCATATTTGCTAGTGACCAAGCAAAGATGTCTTTAAAGTTGGTCAGGAGTTGAAAGAGGAAGTTTTTGTTATCAATGGGAGGTGTTAACCGACCTTGATAGTGTGCTCTAGATATTAATAATCGAAGAGCATTGTTTYGAGGTTAGTGGAAGATTCGAGCCGTCTCTCATCATGGCTATCGTTGGGCGATAGGGTGGCGGTTGAGTAGCATTCCCTATGAGTGGCCTTGTCACTTGTGATGTTGATGTAAGCCAGTTACCTAAAAAGGCGATGGTGTTGTTGTGCATTCGATTTGCGTTCGAGAATCATTGAGGGCTAGTTGACCAAGGATGCCATTATATGCATAGGTTGTGGGCATAATCATGAACTCCACAAATTTAATAACATGGTGTGCAACAACACTGATAGTTATTGGCAGTTGAGTTTTTCCAATGGCTAAGATTAAGTTGCTTATGAACCTGACCAGGGAGGTGTCGTTAGAGATGATGCGCTGTGGCTCTACTCCCATTCGTTTGAAGGAATGCTCAAAGAGGATGTTAATAGAGCTTCCAATATCAATCAAAATACATTTCACCAGGCATGTGGGGACGTGGAGGATGATAACAAGGGGCTGGTTATGGTGAGGCAGTGTATAAGAGTCGCCTATCTTCTGTTGTTTTTATAGTGGTGAGAAATCATATTTATAATTCGAGAGTATGGGGTGGTGTCWTTGTTGGTGACTTGGAGGTGGTTGTCCAAGATCGAGTTGGGTGGTCAATGGTCTGGTTGACGTTTGAGGCGGTGATTGTTGCTGGGGTCGGTCCCCTGAACTCGCTACTGGGCGCAGGCCTGTAAGGATTCCATTAAGTGACCTCTTCGAAGGTTACTTCAATTACTTTTTGAGGTTGTAACAAAATTCATTGTGATGGTCATGGTTTTTGTGAAACTGATAGAATTTTGTTATGTCTCTATTGCCATCGAGCAATATTTTGGGTTGTCAAAGAATACCAAAGCTTTCTATTTGCTTTAGTATTTGGGATTTGGAGGTGTTGAGGGTCTGAACTCCTAGTGTTTTTAATATAGTCAGGGATATGATGGCTGGAATATGGGAAATTGGATATGGTTAGTCTCCCTAAGGTTTGGGAAGTGTGGTCTATCCTATGGGCGAGGTCGCAGACAGTTAAGTGCACGGGGGTGTTTATTCTGTCCATCGGTAGTGTAAGGGGTGTTTCTCTCTTCTTTATCCATTTTCTCTTAGCTTTCTCGTTCTCTTCTCCTGTGATGAACTTCCCCAACGTTGTGTAAAAGGGTTTGGATTGTGTTTGGCTGGGAGGTGGATAGTTTTTGTGAAAGATGACCAGGGTTCAGACCGTGATAGAAAGCCTGAATATACAAATTAATAGGCTCTGAGTTGAAATGAGTTAGGTATTTTTTGGTTGTCTCATCTCAGCACTGCTTGGTATTGAGTAAATGGCCTATGGTCTTGCAGTGTTGGTTACTGCACGCAAAATGGCTTAGGAAAGAATCTCCTATTTGGCTGAAATTGTGGATACTCTTCTGTGGGAGGCCTGAGAAATAGTTTAGGGCTTAGCAGGAAGAATGCTAGGGAAGGACCATCAAATGATAATGTCTATCATTGAGGCCACGAGCATAAGTGTCAAGAAGTTACGAAGATGGGAAAGAGGGTCTGTGGTGACGTCATATCGGGTGAATTTTGACATTTTAACCATATAGGTAGGGCAACCAACTGGTTATCTTCCCCAGCGTGCGCATCATCTGTCAGTTGTGCATGTTATCTGTTCGTGACCAGTGCAATTGCGCGCGCTGCCTGAGCGCACCCCCAAGGCGCAACACAGTTTCAAACACAACACTTAGAATTTATCAAATTTAAATGTGAAAACATTGTTATTTGATTTCAGAAATTTAATGACTTATATAATTACATTTTATAATGATAATTGTGGAAGAATATAGACTAGGTCTAATACACGGTTTAAGATCGAATTTATTGGACTTAGGAATGTATTGTAATTGGTGTTATCATTATCATTGTTAAGAAGAGTAGAAATCTATGAAATAAATTATACCCTTTTAGAATGTTATGGTTTCGATGTGGGAATTAAGTACAGGTTAATATTGSTGAATGACGTTCTTATGATAAGTATGATGTTAAAGTTGAGCAGTTATGTTAAAATAATTCCTTTTTGTAATAATAATTAGGTTATTTTTGGGCACATTGACATTAGGAGAGGTCAAGGGACTCCGCTTTGCAATTAAAGTATAATTTTAACGCTAAGGATTTCAAGTAAGTAAATCACCATACTCATCAACTTTATCACATTGTGTATTATTTGTGGTTATATTGGATTTTATTGGTTAATATGTTTGTGATTATATTGAATGATATTTTGTAAGAATGTTGCGGTTATATTAGACTGTGTTGTGTAATATGTTGTGATTATATTAGATTATATTGAATAATGTGGTTGTGGTTGAATTGGATTGTTTCATGTAATATGTTTCCTACTGTTATCATGCTAAATGGTGTTTAATTATGGATTTATGTAGTTCGTGTCATGGGCATATAATTATAGTGTTATACATCATTTCTGGCATGAGTCATTCGTGTAGTTAGAAAGCAAATGATTTATGAAATAAAATGTAAAAGAAATAGAATTTTATGAATAAATTATTTTTARAAAACGTYAAGATTTTGAAAAGGGATGTAAACCTAGCCATGAAAGATGTGAGTGGGAAATGGGGCGTGGGGTGAAAATAAGTAATGTTCACCTCTTGTGAGGTGAAAAAGGTGAAAGGAAAAGTTAAAGTAATATTAATCGCTTTACAGTTCTACCGGTAGAAAATGTGATTGGATTCCAAAAAATAATGGCCCACTGCAAGCTTAATGGCTATGCATAAGTGGACTCACGACTTTAATGAAATTGAAAGGTTTGAAAAGTTCTTACATTTTGAAATGAAAGTTTTATGGGAAAGTTTGTGAAATGGAAATGTTTAGAAAGTTTTTATTGAGGAAGTGAAATTTTAAAATTTATGGCATATAGTGCATTTTACATGCATTCATGCATGAGGTTTGCTTATTGAGCTTTATAGCTCATTCCATTTCCTTCATTTTGTATTTCAAGTGATGTGTAGTCAGATGATGCGTAGAGGTCATTTGTGTGCAAGCCTTGATATCCCGGAGTGATGTTTTAAATAAATTTTAGTGGATAAGGGAAATGGTTGAATAGAGAGATTTTATGTACTCGTTTACGATCTTATTGATTTATCTAGTCATGCATTAAATTCTTTCAAGTTTCCGTAGAATTTCAATTACGTAAGTGTTAAATTGGTAGAAGATTGTTGGAATGAAAGATTATTTCATATTGGATGTTCGTTGAGTTTTGAATACATGATATATATGAGTATTGAAAATACTTGGAGAATTTTCTGATTGTATACGGGGAGTAATTGTTGATATTACAAAGGAAATTCTGCCGAAATTTTTACAAACCTTTTAAAATAGAAATATTCAAATTTTTTTCCCCAATAGTTAATATAAGTATGAGTAAAGTCAGTAACATTCTCGTATTAGGACARTTCCTAATTTGGGGGTTGTTACATTTGCCATTTAATTTTATTTGATCTATAATGCCTCCATTGGTTAAACAACAATTAACTTCTCTATGCATGCATGCATATGTTGTTATTCCAAATTATGTTATGAGAGAGTCTTAATCTAATAAGTACTTAATTTGATTCACTTATTAGAAATTCTTAAAATATTAAGACATTCCAAATGATGTTATGTGATAGTCTTAATTTAATAACTATGTAATTGTAGTACTAGAAAATGGCCAGTACCAACAAACCAATTCTTTGGTAAATAGGTAAAATTGATTAGTTATGCAAATTTATTAATTGATTACTAACAAATTATAATCCAAATAAAAGACTGTTGATTGTACTTATACTAACTGATTTTTTTCTTTTTTCTTTTTTGCTTCGGTTAATAATTTCTTATAGATGTGTGATTAGTGATTACAAAAGTTTATTAGTACATTATGATGAAGATTAAGTTTACGTTTTCAATATTCAATTGATACTTACTAACAAACACGTCTTCTTTACAAGATTTATCCGTTAGTAAATTCCAGCCAAGTGATTTATTGATGAACATGAACTCAAATTACCAACTAGAATATTATAATTACCAACAAACTATTTCTGATAGTAACTCCTAACTACTAGAATTAGTTTAATTACCACTTGAAAAATTATGTTAGTACTAAATTACTATTTACTAACAACAATTCAGTTAATATTTTGACTTGTAAGTACAAATTGACAATTATGTTAGTACTTCATTTTTGTTTACTAACTAAAATTTGGTTAGTACTTTATTATGTAATTACCAAATGACAATTCTGTTTGTACTTCATCATTGTTTACTAACTAAAATTTAGTTAGTATTTTAATTGGTAATTAGCAATTGACAATTTGTTAGTACCTCGTTGATCTATAGTAACCAAAATTTGATTAGTACTTTAGTTTGTAATTACAAATTGATGATTCTCTTGTAGTCTGTTATCGTTTACTAACTATAATTCGATCAGTACTTTGGTTTGTGGTTACTTATTGAAAATTCTATTGGTAATTTATTGTTGGCTACTAACCGAAATTCGATTAGTAATCTTTGTTAATGCTTATGTGAATTAGTAACCAATTTTTAATTAGTAAATTCAGTTAGTAATTACAAAGTATAATTATATTGCTAAGTTTGTATGCAAAATACCAATCGAAGTGTAACTCACATTTCTGTTAATAAAGCTAGTAATAGGAACGTCATAAGAAATCGATAGTTAACCATAGATGCATACAAATAAACGAAAATCCTGTTATCACTCCATTCAACTATAAGTATGAAGACACATCAAACTATTGTGGTAAGAAAGTACATAGTGCTGATAAACAAAGAAAATTTCATAAGCAAATGTCAAGAAATTAAATGCAATCAAAGGTCAACGACTGATGAATCATTTCCACTTAGTTGATATCATTTTTATTTTAGTGCAACAACCTCCATTTGATAGATGTTCATTAATCTTAAGTACTTCTCCCATATACATACCAATCACCTTTTGCACTGACTCATCAATTATTTTTTTAAACTTAATAGCTTCAACATAAGTCGGAAGAAGTATGGTAACTACGTTAAAGGAGATTGTATAAAGAAGAGGACTGGAGATAGCTCTTACTAAGAGATCAAGTAGAATGTAGGATGAAAATTCATAAACTTTGCTTATTAGATGAAGATGTAACATATTTTTGCAGTAAGTAAATGCATACTATCCAACTTCATTAATTTACCTCTTAAACTCCTCTAATGTTCTGCTAGAAATCTAAAGCTCCTTAAATTAATGAAAAAATAAATTGCTTCGATTGTTCTTAAACGAGCATTAAGAAGAAAATAAACAAGTGTCCTTCATATTTCATTTATTCTCGTTTTACAATGCAAACAAAAAAACCAAGTTGTAGTGGTTCGCAAATATGACTACACATAGAGCATCCAAATGAATTTTTTGCACCATACATTGGATTTTAATAAAAAAATAACTTATAAATAGAGTTTGTTATTAATCCTATAATACCTAAACCTTCGTTCAAATTATCAAGATTACACTACGAGAGACGAGCCTAGGATACCTGAATCCATTAGAATAGTTTGTAGATGGACGAGGTCTTCCAACGACTAATTGATCACACTGGCTCTTTCTCAAGATGGGAAATGAGGTAGATAAGGAAATTTTGTTGATTGGCCTTGGGGACCAAGACCTAGTGTTCTTTATATAGGCAATCGGATTAGACTCCCACTAATCCTAATAAGGTTAGGTTTCCTATTGATTACTACACATCACAAAGCCCATACCAAATATAAGATGTCTTTTTAGACTTACTTTATTAAATCACTTAAATAAGTCCAAGTAGAATAGAAAGTCAAGTATAATTGTTATTAATTTGTAAGCCCACATATTGGGTTATTAATAAAATAACTCAACAATTTTCCACTTGGACTAGAAATTAATTTCGAATGAAATTACATTTGCTAACAAAAGTGCACACAAAATCATTGTTTATTCTTTAAGAACATTGTCCAAAACAATCTGGTCCATCTCTTACATTACTATGGAACCAAAGTGGCTCTTGTTAAACTTAATCGTTACGGAATCCATCAATGATCACCAAACTTACATATTTAATGACATAGATCAAGTATGGATGTGCAGTTGCAAATTACATATAATGTGATCTCGTCATGTCTATTTCCATTGGTTCTAATTTTGTGAGATCAAACCTCAGTCTTTTAACCTTATGCCAAACTGCATTTGAAGATAAGAAATTCAAATAAATAAATCAAAATAAAATCATAAATTTAGTTTGCAGAAAACTAAATATCATGTCATAGCATACAAATTAAATCACGGACTCCCATTAAAATTGCATATCTTCAAATAGTATAACACCTATTTGAGCAGTATGCACATGAAAGAAATTATGGGTTAGACCTTTAATAAGTTAGTCTTCTAATATGAAGTTGGTTCCTATATATCAATTGATATTATACCTCTTTGAACCCTTACCTTAACAACTAGAAGCTTAATGTCTATGTGTTTTGACTTTGATGAGCTTTTGTTGTTGGAATACATGACTGTTGCAAGATTGTCAAAATATAACTTAAGTGGTCTCTTAATACCATCAATTAGTCATAGCCCTKTGACAAAATTTCACAGCCATATTGCATGATTGGTTGCCTCATAACAAGCTATGAACTCTGCTTCCATAGTAGAAGGTGCTATAAGTGATTTTTTGTCACTCTTCTAAGAAATAGCACCTCTAGATAATATGAAAACTTTGCCAGAGGGGAATCTTCCAGTATCTTAGCAACCTGAAAGATTGATGTTAGAATACCCAATGATCTCCAAATTATTCGACTTACGATAGGTGAGCATATAACTTTTGTTCTCTTTAAGTACCTAATGACCTGTTTGAATGCTTGCCAATGATCAATACCAGTGTCACTCAAATATCTGCCTAACATGCCTAAATGTACATCAAATCTGGATGGGTACATACTCGAGCATACATAAGACTCCCTACAGCTGATGTATAAGGAATCTTTTGCATCTCATTTCTTTTCATTCTATTCTTGAGGCATTAATTAAGATTGCACTTATCGCCTTTAGCAATAGGAGTATTTCCTAGTGCACAATCTGTTATTCCAAATCTAGCAAGTACTTTATTGATATAATTCTTTTGTGATAACCGAAGGATACCTCGAGGGCGATCTTTATGTATCTTAATTCCCAATACAAAAGAGGCATCACCAAGATTTTTCATTTCAAAATGCTTAGTTAGAAATCTCTTGATTTCGTGCATAAGCCTATACACTGCTAGCCAATAGTATGTCACCGATGTAGAGAACTAAGAAGATAAATTTACTCTCACTGAATTTGTGATATACACAATCATCGAGAACATTAGCCTCAAAATCATATGAGATAATGATTCGATGAAATTTATGGTACCACTAATGGGAAGCTTGCTTGAGACCATAGATGGATTTCTTAAGTTTGCAAGCCATAGGCTTTCAATCACCTAATAAAAAATTTTCTGGTTGCACCATATATATGGTTTCTTGAAGGTCACCATTGAGAAAAGTCATCCTAACATGCATATGATGTAGCTCTAGATCAATATGAGCCATAATTGCCATTATTGTCCTAAAAGAGTCTTTCTTAGAAATCGAAGAGAAAGTCTCTTTATAGTCAATACCTCCCTTTTGAGTGAAACCTTTTGCAACTAAACATGCCTTATACCTCTCAATATTGCCTATAGAATCCATTTTAATTTTATATATCCATTTGCAACCAATAGGTCTCTTACCTTTCGGCAATTTTATAAGATCTCAAATGCCATTGTCTTTCATGGATTTCATCTCATCATTCATGGTATCGATCCACTTATCATCTCACATTTCCCATCTTGAAAGAGGATTTGGTAGTGGGATCACAAAATTTAAAACCCCTTGACCTTTTAGCGTAYCCTACAAAATAGCAACTAATAGTTTTTGAATCCAACTTCTTTCTTTCGGCCTATAAGGCCTTGCCTCAGCTGGATAACCCCAAATATGAAAATGCTTAGGTTTCTTCCTACAAATAATTCACAAGGGGTTTTAGTTACTAAATTTACTTGGTAGCATATTTAATATATAAGCTGTAACCATAGGTGCCTTCCCCCAAAGAGGTTCTGGTAAAGAAGAATGACTAATCATACTTCTCACATGTCCTTAAGCGTTCTATTTCATCTCACAGCAACAGCATTCATGCTAGGTGATCCTGACATTGTGTATTATGGGATGATTATGTATTCCTCTAAGAATTTGGCAAAAGGGCCGAGACATTGTTCACCTAATCCATCATATTGACCATAGTATTCACAACCACGTCAGATTTGACAGTTTTAATCTTCTTGTGTAGTTGATTCTCAACTTCGGCTTTGAAGACCTTAGAAACATCCAAGGATTAAGAGTTCTCATGAATTAAGTAAATGTAGCTTAAATGTGAATAATCATCTATAAAGTGGATAAAATAATGTCAACCACTCCAAGAAGTTGTAGGCCCACATATATCAGTATGTATTAACTCTAGGATACCAGATTTCCTTTCGGCACTTAACTTTCTTATGTTTGTCTATTTCCCCTTAATACAGTCAATATAGACTTGAAATCTGTTAAAACAAGAGAATCAAGGATTCCATCAATCACAAAGTGTTTCAATTCTCTATTTAGAGATATGTCGCAAACGCTTGTGCAATAAGATTTCAGAATCCTCATTTATTAATTTATACTTTGTACCACGTGCACTAAGTATGTAATGTTTCATTAAATAAGAATAAGGCGTCTAACATAAATAGATTATCAATTAAAGAATCAGTCACAATAATATTTAGATCATGAAAAAGATTAAATTTATTGTTTCCAAATGAACAATAAAAACTAAATTTGTCCAAATCTAAAAAGAAAATAAAATTCGGTTTAAACGACGGTCCAATAAAAGTCTCCTCCAAATCCAAAAATTGACTAGTCTTTAAAGACAATCTAAAAGTCTTTACAGCCTCCATTGCAACTATCTTGTCATCGCCCACATAGATGAACCTTTCATCATCAATTGGTTCTTGGCCCTGCAAGCAATCCTGCATAGACACACTAACATGAGAAGTGGCACTAAAATATACCCACCAAGTGTTCAGTGGTACAGAAGTTCAATTAACTTCAGAACAAATCAAAGTGAGAAGCAAACCTTTTTTTTACACACCAAGCGACATATTTGGGAGAATTCTTCTTGATATGCTCAGATTTCTTGCAAAAGAAGCAGCTTCATATCTTTATTCCTTTTTCCTTATTCCCTTTTTACTAGCTTCTAAGTGAGCACTTTCAGTCTGTTCTCACTTGGTTCTATCTTCCCTCTTGCACACAGTGTGATATGATGTTACTAAGACCCCATTTATCCTTCTGAGTTTTATAACTCACCTTAAACTGATCGAATTCTACAAGAAGAGAGATCAAAACTAAATAAGCAAGCATATCCTCAAATAACTCTAACTTTAGTTCCTTTAGTTTTGAAGTGATAGTAGAATCTCCATGATGTACTCCCTAATATTTCCTTTCCTTTTGTACCTCATCTAGAAAATAGCAGCTAAAAGCTTACTCGTCTTAGCCTTTTCACTTTTTAGACCTCCATAACGTAAAGGAAATCCTTAGTAGTTAAGTCATCAGACATATCGACCCTAAGGTTTCTGGAATGCTGTGTTTCATCATCATTCGACTAAGGCGATTGGAAAGTTCACTTATCATAATCCAATATATCCTAAGATGAACTATTTTCTATAAGAGAAGTGGTTGGTTCCATTCTCGATGCATAGTCTAAATCCAGGCAGCCGGGTTCTCTTTCCAACTCTTGAAGTTTCTGTCATTAAGCCCGGGAATGGAATTAACATTGGCAATAACATTTGCAACAATATTGATAATTAAATAAAAAGAAATAACAATAAAAGAAACATAAGTTCACAAATAAAATTTGCATCACAAAAATAATCAATATCAAATAAATGACATAAATTTTGATACAACTAAAGTGSCAGGTCATTTAACAAGATAACTAGCACAATATTGATGTTTATTCTTTGGACAAAAAGAACAACTTATAAGTGGTCCTCTACATGTTGAAATTTGATATTGATAATAAATCCGATCAAACAATATCCTTCATTCTGGCAGTATGTYGTCCACATGGAAATTTTATAATTATCACACATTATTTTTACAAGTGCAATTGCTATTTTGGGCCGATCCTTGATCACAKAAACAACAATCACCCACATCTTACTACCTTAAGACAAATAAATCTATGCAAAAGAGGTTACTTAAGCAATACTATGCTTCATCTTATTATTTTAAGATAAACGAGTAAAATTCAAGAATATATATATATATGTTTTTCTAATCTTAATTGTGTCATGACTTAATAGGTATCGCCATGACGCTAATGGTTAGTTTAATTTATTCCTTATGCAAAAAGATATCTCAAAAGAAATATAAATCTGAGAATTTTGCTTTCTTTAGTGTAAATTAGACATACCCAAAAACTGAATTCATAATTAAAATATAAAATCAATATATATCATATTGTTTAGCAATTTAAAAGGTATTCTTTATAGAAAACTCCATAACATTGCAGACTATCCCACATCCACAAAAAAATTGCAGTATACAATGCCACATCATCAAAAGTTGTAGTACACACCGTAAAGTTTATACCATTTGTTCTCGTAGCTGAATAAAAGTAGTGCTAAAGGAATCTTTCCAAAAATTAAAAAAATAAAATGGCATGGCAAAAGTAAAACTTTTGTACATACATAGCCAACTATGTCGTAGCATGTGCACACAATTGATTATATAAACTTTAAGATAAATCCATAAATTTCCAAAGTTCTTCTTAAAAAGTCAATTGAGTCGCTGTCAATATAAAACGCAAGCCATAGTGCTAAATCTGATTAACATGTATAAAATACAACATAATGATGTTGAATCCGTAGAAACCAAATAAAATTTGAAATAAAACATGTTAAATCCATGACAAAACAAAGCAAAATAAGCAGCTTCAACAATCCTAAAACCATATGGATTACATAATAATGAAGCAAATCCAAAAACCACATGAATTCATTCATATGTAGTTATGTATATGAATAAATGAATACTATATTACACTTAATCTAATCACTATAAACAATCCTAATAATCTAACACGAACTAGGCTCTAATATCACTTGTAGGAATTAATCATAATCCTATAATACCTAAACCTTTGTTCAAATTATCAAGATTACACTACAAGAGACGAGTATGATGTCCCTAAATCCACTAGAGCAGTCACGGATGGGCCAGGTCTTCCAATGACTAATTGGTTTGCACAGCGAATCTTTCTCAAGATGGGGAATGATGTAGAGAATGAAAATTTTTTGATTAGTCTAGCGGACCAAGAACTAGTGTTACTTATATAGGCAACCATGTTAGACTCCCGCTAGTCCTAATCAGGTTAGGTTTCGTATTAGTTACTACACATTACAAAGCTCATACCAAATATAAGATGTCATATTGGACTTATTTTATTGGATCACTTAAATTAATCCAATTAGAATAGAAAGCCAAATATAATTGTTGCACATTGTTCAAAGGATGTTGAATCATTAAAGAAAAACAAAACAACATGAGAAATGAGATAAGTAAATCACATCTAATTGCGTGCTAATTAATAAATAAAATTATATAAAAAGTGGAACATGATGTAACATCCTCAATTAGCTCATGAGTAGAACAAATAGAAGTCTAACATGATCAACATGATAACCTCCAATTAGATCCCTAAACATAGTTAACAACTTTCCATTTCCTATGTTTAGAAACTACAACCAGTTCAACAATAGATACTMTCTCTCAGGTTGTTTTCTAAGCTATCAGTCATGACTCCCCACAAGCATCCATGATAACAACTGTAGCACATGTCAGGATACCTACAAAAATAAGCAGAAAGACTGCAGAGAAAGTAAATATTGCTCCAGATCTTGGAAGAAGATGCATAACTTTAAAAGATATGCAAAACAAAGAATATCCATCTCTCGATTCTGACATTTYCGGATGTTTGATGACATGCTGAAAGCCAGGATCATCAAACTGCCAGAGATGAAATAACCAGAAGAAGCAGGATTGTTGGGAGATCCAAGTTATTGCAAATATTATTATCTTCTTGGCCACCGATCGAGAAATCTTCATCTTTGAGGACAAAGTCATGGAATTAGCTCGTAAATGATGCTATTTTGCTGGAAGAAGAAAGAATGATTGCTAATCAAATAAGCATCATACTAGATGCTTATTTGATTAGCAATCATTCTTTCTTCTTCCAGCAAAATAGCATCCTTTACGAGCTAAGATGCTTTCCCCTCCAGATCTTTTAATGCAAATGTTACGGATGTCCCATGATCGCCTGAATGGTTCGTTGAGATCAAATTTGTGCAATTTAACATGATAAAGTTCGATGTAAAGTCCTTACCTAATCTTCTTTTAAATCAGTAAACCAAGTGACATATCTGGTTGCAAAGCTATCTGAAAATATTGAAAGTGGCAAAGTTGATTATTCTGGTCCTGAAGGTTGGACTGTTGTAATACCCAAAGATTGCAGTTCACTATCTGGCCATCAAGCGAGGCGCTAGACCAATAAAGCARGGACAAGCATTTTTGCCCTAAGTTGATCTCTTCAATMGAAACAGAAGTCAACAAGCTCATTGAGGCAGGATTCATCTGAGAAGTCAAATACCCCGCGTGGATATCAAGCATAGTGCCTGTAAGAAAGAAGAATGGTCCAATCCGAGTATGTGCGGACTTCAATGACCTAAATAATGCATGTCCGAAGGATGATTTTCCCCTTCCTATCATTGTACTTATGGTCGATTTAACGACTGGACATAAGGCATTATCTTTAATGGATGGGTCATCTGGCTATAATTAAATACGAATGGCACCAAGGGATGAAGACATGACCACTTTTCACACTCCCAAGGGTATTTATTCTAACACCCCCAGTTTAGGAACAGTCCTAACCCGGGAATATTACGTCGTTTCGTTCGAAAATAAAAATTTATCTATTTATAAGCCACCATTCGTTTAAAAGTAAATACAGCGGAAGGCTTTTACACTATTCAAAAATAACATTATCAAAAATCTCATAATTTAAAAACAACTTCAAAAAGNTATGTGGAAGATCTAGTTGTGAAGTCATAAAATGGGATGATCACTTAGAAGATATGAGGAAAGTTTTTGAATGACTAATCAAATATGAATGGCACAAAGGGACGAAGAGATGACTGCTTTTCACACTCCCAAGGGTATTTATTGCTATAAGTGATCTCGTTTGGTTTGAAAAATACAGGTGCGACATACTAGCAAGCAATGCAGAAGATCTTCGATGACATGCTCCACAAATATGTTGAATGTTATATGGATGATCTAGTCGTGAAGTCATGAAAATGGGATGATCACTTAGAAGATATGAGAAAAGTTTTTGAACGACTAATCAAATACGAATGGCTCTAAGGGACAAATAGATGACTGCTTTTCGCACTCCCAAGGGTATTTATTACTACAAGGTGATGTCGTTCAATCTGAAAAATGTAGGAGCGACATACTAGCGAGCAATACAGAAGATCTGCGATGACATGCTCTACAAATATGTTGAATGCTATGTGGATGATCTAGTCATGAAGTCATGAAAATGGGATGATCACTTAGAATATATGAGGAAAGTTTTTGAAAGACTACTTCGTCATCATTTGAAGATGAATCCTTTGAAATGCGCATTTGCAGTTGCTATAGGAAATTTTCTAGGATTCATTGTGCACCAATGTGGTATTGAGATTGATCAAGCTAAAGTGGATGCATATTGAAAATGCCAGAGCCTCGAAATGTGCATGACATCTGAAGCCTACAAGCGAAGTTGGCTTATCTAAGAAGATTTATCTCAAATCTTGTTGGTAGGTGTCAACCATTCAGTCGATTGATGTGAAAAAAAGTACTTTTTGGATGGAATGAAGCTTGTGGCAATGCATCCAAAAGTATAAAAGTATACCTGGTGAAATCTCCTGCCCTGGCTATTCCAATACAAGGGAAGCCTTTGTTGCTCTATATCTCCGCACAAGAATGTTCTCTCAAATCTTTGCTTGCTCAAGAAAATGAGGAACAAAAGAAAAATGCCTTGTATTGTTTGAGCAGAATGATGACTCCAAATGAGTTGAAGTATTCACCAATAGAAAAGTTATGTTTAGCTCTCATCTTTGCAGTCAAGAAGTTAAAACACTACTTTTTAGCTCATATGGTGCAACTCATTTCCAAGGTAAATCCGATCAAGTATGTGATGACTAAACCTGTCCTTTCCGATCGCTTGGCAAGATGGTACCTGCAGGTGCAATAATTTGAAATAATTTACGTCCCTCAGAAAGCTGCGAAAGGGTAAGTTTTGGCGGATTTCTTGGCTGATCACCCCGTAGTTGTTGAATGGAACTTGGTGAATGATTTGCCAGACGAAGATGTCTTGCTGGTTAAAGTCTAACCTCTATGGAAGATGTATTTTTGTGAAGCCGCTCATTGAAATGGAGCTGGAGCTGGAGTAGTATTTATTACTCTTGAAGGCAGTGTCCTTCCGTATTCATTCTCTTAACTCAACAATATGCAAACAATGTTGTTGAAWATCAGGCTCTCATCCTTAGATTGGAAATAGCCATGGAGATGCAAGAGCTGCAACTTAGGGTCTATGGAGATTCGAAATTGATAGTCAATCAAGTCTTTGATATCTATGAAGTGAAGAAACCTGAACTCCTTCCTCAGTGCAAATACGCAGATAAATAATGGAACGTTTAGGTGATGCAACTATAAAGCATGTGCCCATGAATGAAAATAAATAGGCGAATGCTTTAGCAAAATTAGCTTATGTCCTCTCATTGCCAGGTCCACAAAATCAAATATCGATCTATTAAAATTGGGTTATGCATCCTTTATCAGAAAATGAAGAATATGATGAAGGAAAAGATGCAGATAGGACAATAAATGTTATTTCAGCCAGTGATATTTATAAGGAAGACTGGCGTCAACCACTCATCGATTACCTATGTTATGGTGTCCTACCTGAAGAACCACGTAGGAAAAGTGACATCCGRTAATGGCTTCCGAGGTTTGTTTACTTCCAACATATCCTCTATTGGTGTTCGTTTGAAGGAGTCTTCTTGCGTTGTTTAGCAGATAATAAGGCGATGCAAGCGCTAGTAGAAGTTCATTAGAGTGTAGCAAAGCTCATCAGTCCGGACCCAAGTTACATTTTCAGATCAAAAGGATAGGATATTACTGGCCTACAATGGTGAAGGATTGCCTAAAATATGCCCCTAAGTGTTAAGCTTGCCAAATTCATGGCAATTACATCCATCAGCCACTAGAACCGTTGCACCCAATAGTCATATCTTGGCCAATTGATTCATCGGAGCTTGATATAGTTGGACCATTGCCAAAGTCATCTGTTGGACATGTGTTCATCCTAGCAACAATGGACTATTTCGCAAAATGGGCTGAAGCCATAGCACTAAGGGAGGTGAAATCGCACAAACATCATATCTTRCTATGAAGTCTCAAGATACATCATCACTGATAAATGGAATGTATTTTCACAATAGTGTAATGAAAAGACTTTGTGAAAGTTTCAACTTCAAGCAATACAACTCTTTGATGCATTATGTAGCTATTAATGGATTAGCTGAAGTATTTAACAATAACTTTTACAATATGTTGAAGAAAGTTATCAACAGGTCAAAAAGAGATTGGCATTGGAGAAGCTCTATGGGCATATCAAACAACATTTTGAACTCCAACTCGAGCTACGCCATGTGCATTGGTTGATGGTGTCAAAGCAGTTTTTTCTCTCAAGTGCCAATTACCTTCATTAATGATAGCGGTCCAAGAAGGGTTCACAGAAGAAGAAAATGCGCATTTACATCTTGAAGAGTTAGAAGAACTTGACGAAAGAAAGTTGGAAATGCAACAACATTTGGAGTGTTATCAAGCTCGCATCTCCAAAGCCTTCAACAAGAAAGTTCGTCCTCATTCTTTTCAAGTGGTCGACATGTTGCTCGCAATTCAAAGGCTAATGATATATCCTCAAAAGATAAAGTAGCTTATAGCAAAGTGGGATGGTCCATATATGGTGCAAGAAGTGTACTCAAGTGATTCATACATACTTGTTGACAAAGATAGATTAAGCTTTAGCCCCATCAATGGCAAGTATTTGAAGTGCTTCTCTGCATAAATTGCAAGCAAACCAAATTCAAGATGCTCCTAATGTACAAGCCTAAACAGCACATGCTCCTTGACAAGAGTTAAAACTGCGAAAAAATACTAACCAAGAATGTTGCACGTGGTGAAACTGCTAAGCACTCCAACAAGTCCAGGTTCGTACCAATGGATGGTCCTAGCCTGAATGAGCTAAAATTGTGAAAAATAACCACCAAAGGTGTTACACGTGATAAACTGCTAAGATGCACTAACAAGTCCAGGTTAGTAAAAATAAATACTCCTAGCCCTCAAGAGTTTAAATTGTGTATGGCCTTCCCTAAAAATTCTTTCACATCTTCGAACTACGTTTTCACTTGATTCCTTTTAAAAGGATATGTAGGCAGCTTGGAAGTTAATTTCTAAGTTCAATCATAACATAATAAAAGGAATAGTCCTTAATTGGATAAACAGGTTGTAAATAAAAGAAAAATAAAAGTGGAAGAAGAAATGCGTTTTATTCACGCATAATATGTAAACAAATGTTTGAGTAAAGGGGGCAAGAAAAAAAAATCCATTCAAACATTGAATTGCAAATTGACTATCTCTTGCTTGTTTGCTTTGAGGAGTTCTTTCATATCTTCCAAGTTTTTCATGGCCTCGTCAGATTGAAAGGGAGTGTTTTAAATGGTAAAAACTTCATCTCTCTTGGCGGAAAGAATGAGCTCCACATTCTTCAACTCTTCGCGACTCTTATCAAGCGTAGCTGGAAGTTCCTTCCTCCTCTTCTCAAGAGCTTCAAGTTCTCYTTATAAGTTGTCAATCTTCACAGAAGTCATTTGACAGCTCCTCTCAAACTCCATGAGTTGTGACTTAGCTCTAGAAAGAGACCCCGAATGCACCTTCTTAGCCATCAAGTCACATGTTGAGGACCTCAAAGTGTCATATTTGCGATCTCCTTCAAAAAGGTTAATTAAGTACTCCTTAAAGGAAGAAAGATCAATGGAGCTCATCTTCTTCATCTCTTCAGATATCCATACATCTTCTTCAATAGCAAAAATGGATTCAATTGGCGTTCGAGTAAGCTTTTAAGCAACTTGGCACCACAAAAGTTGAAGATATTRACGTTGAACATTTTTTATCCCATGGAACTCAAAAATGAGGGCAATAACAGATTGCCTTTGAGAAGGCCTTGCCTTTTCGTTGTGTGAAGGAAGAGGTGGAATGCTAGTTGCTTTGCCAAATAGGTTGCTAATGAATCATTGACTAATCATAGGATATTGAACAATRTCATCATTATTCTCGCATAAGTCGATTTGAGGCAAGACATTCTCAATCCCATCCCTAAGAAGGGGAACTTCATTTGCATGCGAAGGACCTTCAAGTGCCCCTAATTGTGAAAAATTAAAGAGTTAGAAGAAGTCTAAAATTAAATGTATTTATGTTGAGATTGATGTACTTACATGAAGTGCTAAAGTCTGAGGAGACATAGTCGAATTAGGAACTTCTTGCAAAAAGCCGGAAGAAGTAATAGCCCCACCCAGTGTCTTTTTCTTTTCCTTCTTTATAGGACGATTCCATGGTCGATCTTGCTCAGTTTTGCTCACTGTTCCACTTTCGATGGAAAGGGTATCAACTTGCTTGCTAATTATAAAAGAACCAGCAATTCTAGATTGAAATTTCGTTACAAGGAGGCGCAACAATATCTTGTTCATTCGAGGAGTTGCGGCTTCTTTAGAAGTAGAAGAAGGTCTTGGAGGACTGAAGATCTCTATCTCTTTCCCTTMGAAGAAATTCTAGTAATTCTGCTTGAGGAGAATCCCACCAAGTATTATACTCTTTCGTAGCAAGTGGCTTGGACGTCTTCGCAGGAAGTTCAATAAGGGAGCATGTCTTAAGGTGAGTAGATGATCTCCAAAGTCAAGCCACATCCTCTAATGTGTGCGAATAAGATCTCTCCCTCAAGTTACCAGGAATATCTTGATAAAACCCAGATTGCTTGGAGAATCTATGTGGACTATAAGATTCTATCACATACATGGAATCCCGTCGAAGGATAAAGAAGTTAGAACGTAAACTAACAAGATAGTCGAACCAAGTTGATGATAGAGACCCATCATCAACCAAAGATCTCTCAAAGTCGCTAGTCATGCAATTACATGTCATGGAAAAGGGATCCATATGTCTAAAAATTACTTGTGCCGCGAAAAGATAGAATTATTTGGCCATCTTTTCTCCATGGAACTTGATCATCTTTCCAATTGAAATGCAGCTATTAGTCACGTGATGGGTGCCAAAGTACTGAGCAATCCATATGTATATGTAATGAATTGGGAATGTTGCACGACACTCCTTTAGAAATGGGGACTGGGAGATCTTGTTCAAGCCATTCCAAATACTCGCCAAGACTGGTATAGCTAGTAAGAATTTCCACCCAAAATCCATAAGACTAGCCATCTTAAAGACACCAGGGAATTGATCTCTCTACTAGAAGAAAAAATTTGCATATCCAACAAACTAAAAATGCAGCCAAATTYACTTCAAATATTTTGGGATGTCGAGTACATTAAAGGGTTTGTTTTCACCCTCTGCAATTATCAAACAAGTGTCATTCACGATGCCTGTAAGATTGCTCAATGTCCTTGGCTTTGTTGTAGTTCGTCAATTATGCAATTTTGGAAAAGGCGGTGCATACCTATTTAGCCCTTTAAACCAAAACTCGGTCCAATCATCGAATGAAACTCCATGTGGGTCACCATTCGCAAGTCTTCCAAAGGCAAAAAAAGAAACCTACAACTTTCAGGAATTAGAGGTTGCCTTCATTGTCAATCTCATAAAGCTCTTTGGCAGAAGGGATTATCTAACACTCCCAAATTGGGAACTGTCCTAACCCGGGAATGTTACTAACTTTGCTCATACTTATATTTAAAACTATGAAAAATAAAATTTGAATATTTTTATTTCAAAAGGTTTATAATAATTTCGGCAGAGTTTCCTCTGTAATATCAACAATTACTCCCTGTATACAATCAGAATCTTCCCTAAACATTTTCAATATTGTAACACCCCCAGTTTAGGAATTGTTCTAAGCTGAGAATATTACATCACTCTACTCACAAATAATTAACTATCATTTAAAACTCAACATTTATTCAAAACAGAAATCGCGAAAACCTCAAGAATTTAAGACAAATGAGAAATACTTAATATTAAGCGGAAACTATTCAAGTGGACAATTATCTTACTACATAAAATTTATTTAAAACATGTTCCAGGGTATCATAGCTTGCCCACAAGTGACCTCCTCACCCCATCTGGTTACACATCATTTGAAATGAAAAATAAGAGAAAGGAATGAGCTAAAAAGCCCAGTAAGTAAACCTCATGCATGAATGCATAAACATGTCCTACATGTCATGAAATTATAAAATTTCGCCTTTTAAATGAAAAACTTTCCAAACATTTCMTTTTCAAAATTTCTTTACAAAACATTTCCTTCAAAATTTACTTAYAGTAAAACATTCCATTTCCTTTCATTCGTAAGCTCACTAAGTGTAATGTCCAGCCACTAAGCTTGCAGTGGGCCATTCTTATTTGGAACCCGATTCCATTCCTACCGGTAGAACTGCAAAGCAGTTAATATAACATTTCTTTTCCTTCCATACTTTCACTTCGAGGAGGTGAACATTACATTCTTCCCTACCCTCTAAGAGGGGAGGGTTGGGTGCGCTAGTCCCCCACGCCTCATTTCCCACTCACATCTTTCGTGGCTAAGTTTACACTCCTTTCCGAAAACTTTAACATTTTCAAAACTTTAACATTTTCCTTTAAAATTCCATTTCCTAAACCATTCACTTCCTAAATATGTGAATGGCTYATGCCAGAAGTGATGTAGAACCCCCTAACTACATGCCCATGACATGAAATGCATACAGCCGTATCTATAACATATCATTCGACAAACAGTACAGTATATGAAACACATGAAACATTCCACACAATTAATACACTTCATAATACAATCCCATACACAATATATTAGACCAACTAAAAAGGTTCAAATTACATTCATTCATAAACATTAATGATATGTGAGAATTTACTTACCCGAAGTCCTTTACATTAATGGGTTCTTACTTAAATTGTGAAGTGAACTTTTAAGTAAAGTGAACTCCTTCAATCGATCTCAACGTATGGCCTCGAAATGACCTAATTGTGATTTAGAAAGAAAGTCTACTTAGTTTGATCGTCTCAACTTAGATATTATGTGTTTAATGCAAGAATGTCCTTTATTAATTTATAAATCCATATTTAGTTATCATATTATCGAATATCACGTTTTTAAGGGTACAATTCAACTCCTTAGCTCGGGTATAAACCTAATCTATGTTCTCCACTAATTCACTTCAGAACATAATTATGTACAAGTCATAAATTTAAATATCAAGTGTTAACGTTTTCATCTTTAAGTTCACGAGATCCAAGTGTTGCGGGAGCAGTATTGGGTTCTCAGGAGTGAGCCCGAGCTGCACAGCAATAGCGTCTGGGCGCTTGGGCATCGAGCGCCTGGCACCTGGGTGCCTAGCGCCTATTGCTGCTCCTTGATCCTGGYCGAAGCTCTGTTGACTGGCCAAGCTCGTCATCCATCGGCAGCAACCCCTCAGCCGCAACTCGCTGAGCACTAGCGAGGAAGATGGCCGTTGCTTTCGCTGGTCCTTGTTCCTAGCAACACAAGCAGCAGCAACTCGCTGTAGCAACAATAGTGGCGGCAAGGGAGGGAGAAGACACAGCGATGGCTTTCCAAAACCTCCGCTTCTAGTCTGGATCAGTAGCTCGACGGATCTGGCGAGCCACAGCAGCAAGACAGATAGCAACGATGACAACCAAGCGGCGAGAGGTGTGCGGCAAGGCTTCCCCGAGCAGTTGCGGTTCTAAGCATGCTATTGCAACTCTGATCGAGCAAAGGAGAAGGAGAAAGAGAATGAGATAAAGGCCATTCTGTGTGGAGCGCTTTGTCACGAGCGGCTACAGATCTGGTCTCGGCTCCGAGGATCGAGCACTGGTGATGCGTGCTACGAGCGGCCTCTTTCGAGCACCAGCGTGGGAGGAACAGATCTGGCAAGAAATCTGGAAAGGCGAGAGGCCTACCGATCGCAAATCGCGATGAGCAGCGGCTACTTCAAGCGTCGGCAGTGGGTGAAGGAGAGAGAAGAGGGAGAGGGGAGAAAGAGCAAGGAAAGGCCACGACGAGCGGCGTCGAGTCGGCAGAGGGGAAACTGCAATGGTGGTGGCAGCTGTTCAGGGTGGAATTAGGTTTTGGGGGAAGAAGAAGAATAGTGTTTAATTAAATGGTTTTTTTTTTTTATATAACTTGGGCCTTAACCCAAATCTTTCGAGCCTTCCCATTCATAACTAATCCAATTCATTAAATTAAATTCAAYGRGCCTTTCTTTCTATAAAATTTAGTTTTCCTAATGAAAACGAATCAGCCCAACAAGTCAAGCCTCTAACCAACCAAGGGCCCTAATCCGACAACACGATAATTTCACACTTATTAACGTACAATTAAAACATTAACCACATAGAAATTATCCAACCGTAGTTGGCACACAAATTCACAAGATCAAATAAAAATTAATAAAAAGAAATCTCGRGTATTACAAATACTCACATATATAATGTGTTCAAAACCCAACAAACATCCAATATTGAAATAATCTTCCATTCCAACAATCTTTTACCAAATTAACACTTACGTAATTGAAATTTTACGGAAACTTGAAAGAATTTAATGTAAGATTAGATAAATCAATAAAATCGTAAACAATATATAAAAATCTCTCTTTTCAACCATTTTCCTTATTCACTAAAATTTATTTAAAGCATCATTTCGAGGTATCAAAACTTGCACACAAAGGAACTCCACGCACCCTCTGGTTACACATCACCTAAAATGTCAAATGAAGGAAATGGAATGAGCTATAAAGCTCAATAAGCAAATTCCATRCATAAATTCATGTGAAATGCACTCTATGTCATAAACTTTCTAAACATTTTCATTTCATGAACTTTCCCATAAAACTTTTATTTCAAAATGTAAGAACTTTTCAAACCTTTCCATTTCATTAAAGTCGTGAGCTTACTTAGAGTAATGCCTAGCCATTAAGCTTGCAGTGGACCATTACTCTTTGGAACCCGATCACATTTTCTACCAGTAGAACCGCAAAGTGGTTAACATTTCTTTAACTTCTCTTCACTTTTTCACCTCACAAGAGATGAACATTACTTACTTTTCTACCCTACCAGAGGGTTAGGTTGGGTGCACCGATCCCCCATGCCCTATTTTTCACTCAAATCTTTCATGGCTAGATTTACACCCCTTTTCAAAATCTTAACRTTTTATGAAATAATTCATTCATAAAATTCCATTTCTTTCCAAATTTTATTTTCTAAAATATTCGTTTTCTAAATGCATGAATGACTCACGCCAGAAATGATGTAAAATACTATAACTACATGCCGATGACATGAACTACATAAATTCATATTTTAACACCATTCAACATGTTAATAGTATGAAACATATTACATGAAATAATCCAATATAACCACAATCACATCACTCAATACAAACCAATATAATCACACATATTACACAACACAGTCCAATATAACCAAAATATTCTATGAAATATAATTCAATATAATCACAAACATATAAAACAACAAAATCCAATATAACCACAACATAATACACAAATAGAATAAAGTTAATGAGTATGAAAATTTACTTGCCTGAAGTCCTTAACATTAAAATTCTATTTTAAATTTCAAAATGGAATCCCTTGATCGCTCCTAATATCAAGGTGCCCGAAAATAAAATTCATTTAACATTGACTATTAACTTTAAAACATCACATTTATCTTACAAACGTCATCTGCAAATATTAACCCGTACTCAATTCCAACATTGAAAACTATCACATTGATAATGATAACATGACTTTCAACTCTTCTCAACAATGATAATGATAACATCAAATACAATAYCTTTCTAAGTCAAAACATATTCCTCATACTAAATAAATTTGATCTTAAATCACGTATTAAACCTAATTTATATTCACCCATAATTATCATTATAGGACATAATTACATAARTCATTAAATTTCTGAAATCGTATAATAATATTTACGCCTTTAAATTTGACAAATTTTAAATGTCGTGTATTGAGCTGTGTTGCGTCTTCGCGTGCGCTCAAGCAGGCCGCGCGCAAATAACAATGCACTGCACCTAGGCGAACACCGGCAATCTGTGCGACCAGGACTGTAGAGGAGCCGCAACAGTGGCCCGTCGGGTCACGGCAACAGGGCAAAGGCAACGCGAGTTCTAGCCGAGCAGCTGCCTGTTCTCTTGGTCGAACACCCGGTTATAAGAACCGCAGATCCGAACGGCACCTACGGGAACCAAACGAGTAGAGAAGCGATGATGGCACGGACTGCGAGAGAGAAAGATCTGGGCGGCAGGGAGCAACGTGCAGTAGTCCACCGCGGCCGAACGGCGGTGATCTGGATAGTAGGGATCACAGCAAACTAGGCGGCAAATCTAGGGGATCCGCGGCTCCAGTCGCTGTAGTTATTCCAGGCAGAGGCAAACCAGCAGCGTCGAATGGCGATGCTGCAGCGACGGCAAGGCTTGGCGCGGCGTCGGCGGCAGGGGAAGGAAAGGCGGTGCGTGCAGCGGGGAGCGATGGCAGCCATAGTGGGAGGGTGGCGGCGGCGGCAGGGTAAGAAAGAAGAAGAAGATGATGGGTATTATGTTTAGGTTAGGGTTTTAATTAAATTTTTTTTAAAATCTTACATATGGGCCCTAACCGAAATTATTTTGGGCCTCATCAACCCATAACCAACCTAGCCTAATACATTTAAATTTTACGGACTTTCTTTTCGGCCATAATTAGCGCTAAGTTAGCTTTTAGTTTCCGAATAATAAAYGAATGAACTCTAACAAGTCGAGCCTATATTAACTAACAAAAATTCTAATTCAACTAACACGATAATTTTATAATTAAATATACATACTCTTATGGAAACGCACAAACCAACAATAATAACAAAGATAATCTATTAAATTCTAATTGGCACATAAATTTTTCAATCATACAAAATTCAAGAAAGGAAAGTAACATCTTGAATATTACATATTACCTTATCATAAAASAAACCATATATGAAAAAATCACCAAGACTCCTCAAATYCCAAAGTGAAATAGACAACTCGCCAATGGAAGCGTGTAATGTRTTCGTTGATGGACACCAAAGTTCGCAAAAGGCGTGCATGACATAGCTATAGTGATCATATGTAAACAAAGAAGCATAGGTAGCATCATATATCTTCATTTCATGAAGAAGTTTCTTATGTTTTATAAGAATAGTTTTCAACCACTCTCAGTAATTTTGTGTGAAGCTAGTCTTGCCAAAATTTGAGATGGGAGCATTCCAAAAAGTCTTGTCAAAATTGCAATTTGCAAAAGGTAGATAGAAATTTCTGAAGCTTATGTTTGCATGAGTTGAAGACAACAACAACAAAACTTCTTGGGTTGATGAGATAGAGGATGAGTCCACTACTTCCTTAGAGCATGTTAACGACCATTTACTAATCTGAAAATTCACCTCATTGGAAGATTGGTTCGCATTTAGATATCTTGATCCGCTGGAAGAACGTCCAAARTCATAGGTTTAAATTGAGATCCCCTTCGATTATCTAAAATAAAGATGTGTGGCTTTAGCTTCTAAAAATCCTCGATTTCTATTTCGCTAAGAATTCCAAGTGGCACAATCTTCAAAAATTTGTCAAAAAGGTAAGTATGTTGAGCCTTCAAAAAATGAGGAAAAAAAGAAAGAAAAAAAGAAAAGGAGTTCAAAAAAAGGAACATTCAACAAAAAAGAAAAGAAATTTGCGAAATATATATACCCAAAAAAATGCAAAAACAAAGGGAAACAGAGAATGAAAAAAAAAAAAAAAAAAAGGAAGTCCGGGCCCAATAGGTGCGAAGGAGAAAAGGGCCTAGCCCTAAACACAAAGCAGACACCCAAAAAAAGAAGGGCCAAAGTGAGCCCAGGCCCGACTCAAGACACGGACAGCCCAAGCCTTGCTGAAAAGTTCACCATCCTCTGCTTTTCCAACTGGTCAGACAAGGTTCTTTGGATCCGGTTAAGAAAGGTCAAACCAGTTACTAGGTGGGGCTAAGTAGATCTGGAGTACGGCGATGACCATGGAGGTAAACTGAAGGCAGAAACGTCTGTTCGGTCAATGGTCGACAACTAAACATATGGAGCTTTACGGTCGCTGTTGCCATCGTCGACGTCTTCATCATCACCTGTTGTGAGGTTCCGGTAGTCGCTCCTCTTCGTCGACACCGCCGTTGCTGCTCGCTGTTCTTCTTCATGGCCGTCGCGGAGGAGAACCGCCGAAATCTTCGCCGTCGCAAATCAGGAAGGACTTGAAGGTGGAGGTTTTCTCGGTTTGCGAAGTGTGTTGTTACAGGTCGGAAAGAGGGCAGAAGGCTTGCTTTGCTCGCTGCTCGCCATCTCATCACCAGAAACAGAATGGAGATCCACGGTGACCACTGCAATCTGCAGAAAGGAGGCCAGTCACCGTGCATCTAGCCATCACCAGAACGAAAACTGAAGGTAAAGAGTCGTCTAGCTTCTTTGTTGCTGCAAATTGCCAGAAGATGATAACAGGGTCGGTGGCCACCGCGGAACAAAAGGCAGACGATTGCAAATTGCCAGAAGATGACGGTGACGGAGACGACGATGTGCAGAGGAGGACGAACCGCCTTTGGGTCTTGGGCTGCCTTCTTGGCCTATGAAGCATGAGTCCGGATATTGAAGCTGGGCCGCCGAGTTTGGGCCATAGGACTTTAGGCACGGATCTGGGTCTTCAAGTCTGGATCGGTCCTTCTCTTGGCCCACGAATCAAGCAGGCTGAGGTCGTTTGGTGCCGATCTGGGTCTGTCTTCGTCGGCTTTCTTCTGGCCCATGAACCGTGGGAACTGAGGGCGTTGGGCTGTCGGTGTGCAGAGTCTTGGGCCGTTGTCTCCTAGCCGATGAAGAGAAGGAGCTGAAGAAAATGGGCAGTCAGTTTGGGCCGCTTCACTAGGCCCACAAAGAAGACAAGCTGAAAGAATGGGCCGACGTATGGCCATAACCTCGCCAGCCCATGAAGCGAGTAAACTGCAAAAAGGGGTTGGGCCGCATTTGTGTCGGCTGCTTGTCCAAAAGGCCCGTTGAAGGAAAAATGAAAAAACGGAAGAGATGGAAAATGGATTTGGCCAGAACAAGAAACAACACCAAAAAAAGGGGCTTCGGCCATAGGGCCGGCCTATGACACAAAAGAAAAGAAAAGAAACGAAGCAAAAAAGGGGAAAAGGAAAGCAATATAAAAAAAGTTTATACAGAGGACCAAAATAAAACAAAAAAAAAAAAGAGAGAAAGGCGAAGTAGAAAAAAGTTCTTGCACCCCAAAAAAAAAAAAAAAAAAGGAGATAACAAGCAAGCAAAAAAAAGAAAAATCGAGTCTTGCGCAAAAAAAAAAAGGTGTTCAWGATAAAGAAAATGATGAAAGTTTACCTTTCTTTTATCCCTTTTTTGATACCTCTTGTCAAGGTCTCTCTCGAAATTTCTCAAGATGACCTACCAAGGTTGGTGATGCAAAGAGAAATAAAATGGGAGAAATTCATGTAATTATAATGTATATATAGAAAAGAGAAGAGAGTTATGTTGGAATTTTGATTATCGGAAATTAGATTAGGTAAGTTTCAGCCTAAGAAGATGGAGGAAGAAGGATGGACCCAACAAATTAAAAGAAAAGGAAGCCCAACAAATCAAAGAAAGGGGGCAAGACCAGCAAATTGAAGGAAAATGTCCGCTGTTTGAAAAACGAATGGGCCCAAATATCTCAAGTATGGTCCAAGAAAAATGACCCAAGTTATTGGACCTGTAATATTGATCCAAATGATGTAAATTGAGTTAGAATTTGTCCACTCAACAACCTATCTTCGAATTGTACTCGTGGTAAGTTCCAGGGGCAATTTATAGATATGAAAATTTTATTAAATTAAATTTTCATAATCTATTTGTATAATTAATTTTAAATACTCCCATTAAGTTAGAAAGGATGTGACATGTCAACTAATGAAATGATGATATGTGTCAAGGATAACAAGGTTCAACCAATTGAAATCAAAGATGGACCTTGGCGAATCAAGTGATGCTATGTCGCTCCTAAGTGTGACTTCGACCAATCAAATCAATTCACTTTGCCTATAAATAGATGTCAAAGCACAAAAGGAAGAGGTCCAAAAATTCATATTAAGGTCCAATATTGAGAGAAGCTCCAAAGAACGACCACCAAATCTCTCTCAACCCCCAAGATCAAGCTACGAAACCCTCGACAAATTTCGAAGAGAAGAATCAACGGATTAAGTTCTTATCACAAGAATGTTTCAAAGATTGTAACACTTGTTTTATCAAGTTATAAGATTAATGCAATTGTTTCTCATTCCTCTTGTTTCTCGTACTATTTTGCAGACGAGAGCTTTGTGTAAATAATTATCACTCAAGTGTCAAACCTAAAAATATTTCACTATTGCCATCTTCAACACTTCTTCCATACACARCCTCTAATTACTTTCTTAAAATCCTATGAYGATAAATGAAGTACTAAAATGAAAGACCTATAATGAAGCTTAGTAGTCAAACATTACTGTCTATTATAGTTAAAAAGAGACTAATAGCATATCTCATGTGCTTCATCCCTTTATTTCTCCCTTTGCAAACAAAACTGCTAGAAAAAAATGTACTTCAAGGGTAAAGATCCCAGCATATGCGAATAAAATTTCATATAACCCATGCCCATCACTTTTCTCTTTCTTTTTTCTTATCATTGCTTCTTTAACTTATTTTCTTACTTTACAACATTCAGAATTCACAAATCCCCAGATGAATTAAATGGATATAACCAACATATATAAAAATTTCCTAGCATGTCTTCCTATCTTTTAAGCGACTAAATTGGACAAAAAGAGAGATTAAGAATATCTAATCCTAGAGATAAGTTTACAAAATTTAAACATTGACAAGTTCTCTAAAGTAGTTATGAGTAACTTCCTAAAATGAATCAAAGTGTTCTAATATAAAAGAAAAAATTATAGCAACACATAGAAAGAAAGTAACTAGACCCTATTTATCTGCCTTAAAAGAACCCAAGCTGAGTTCCTTTTCTTCTCAAACCCGAGTCATACTAAAATTACGAAAAGTATTTTTGAATTTCATTCTGGACTTTTATTTTCAAAAATATTTTCAATTTTCTGCTTTAAGTTGTTGTTTCCAAARTTGCTAAAAAAGCATTCAATTTGTCATTCTTGAAAATTTTTATTGAAAATAAAAACTAGAAACACGTTCAGTTTAGAATTTGATAGGACTTTTTGACTATTTTTAGTTAATCTTCTTGTAAATTAAATTTTAAATAACATTAGTCAATATTAGAATATTTTTAAATTAAAAATAGAAATAAAAATTAAGTATCATTTAATTAATTAGAATTTTTTAAAATAATTATTTATAGAAAACACTTTTTTCGCGTTTTGCTTGCAATGCTCAAAGCAAAATTTTGGTTGTTTTAGTTGTTAGTACAAAAAATATTTTTATTTTCAAAAATGCATTTCTAAAAGTATGAAAGAGAACACATTTTTAGTATTTTAAAAAATTAAAAATAGAATTGAAAATAATAAAGAAAACATGGCCTAAAAAGTTTCGGACTTGATTATATTTCCAGTTCCATTAAATTCCAATACCCAAAAAAGTATAAACAAAATAAAAGTCAATCATAATCATAAACAAATTTCAGGTTCCACCAAACGCTTTTATACTCCACTAGACATAATCTAATACGTATATTTACAAACGACATTGTAGACATTAAAATTTAAACAAGTTATGAAAATTTAATTTAATAAAATATTTATATCTAYAAATTTCTCTCTGRAACTTCTTCACGGGTATAACTTGAAGATGAGTTTTGAATGGATAAGTTTTAAATTAATTTATGCCATTTAGGTTAGCCTCGCTAATTYAATAACTTGAGTTATTTTTCTTGGGCTATCTATAAGATATTGGGGCCCCTTTTATTTTTCTTCAATTTGCTTGGCATGCTATTTTTTGCTTCAATTTGTTGGGCCCATTCTTCTTCTTTTCTTTTTCTGTTGGGCCCTTAATGTACACACCCCACATTTTCCTTTGGCCCATTTCCCTCCTTATCCTTCTCGGCTGAATTTCCTTTTTTTTTTTTTTTTTTTTTTGGTTTCCCTTCTCCGAACCCTTCCATTGCTTTCTTTTTTGGTTTTGCTTTTCTTCGTTGGCTAGGAGGAAGTGCGGCCCAAACACAGAAGCCCAACATTTTTTACTGGTTGTTTTTCTTTACTTCTCTTTGTGGGCTGACTGGAGGYGCAGCCCAATCTTGTTCGGCCMATATCTTTTTGTTTTTGGCCCATGTCTTCTCTTCGTGGACCAAGAGARAAATGCGGCCYAGACCCATGCAGCCCATATGCGCGTCTTTTGCCTTCTGTTTCTGCGTCAATTTTCCCGGCCGGTCGGTCATGCAGCGACGGTGAGGGAAAGGGTTTTAACGGCTTCGGATTTGTTCCTTCGTTGCCATGGTTGTGACTTCTGCCTTCTATTGCCATGGTAGCTCCTCTTTTTTGTAGATCAAAGGAGAGCTTTGCCGCCGCGGCAAGGATTTCTGCCTTCTTTTTTCCAATGATGGCCATGGCAGCGGGTGGCGAGCAGAGGCAGTGCCAGCTTCTTCTTCTCCCGCCTTCTGTTTCCGATAGCCTGCAGTGGCAAACAACAGAGCAAACTATTGTTCAAAGATAGACTAGCGACGACGACCACTCCTTGCAGATTTTGCAGTGATGAGGAGTCTTCACTGTCTTTTGTTTTACGGTAAGGCTGATTTTCGAAACTCTGCCGCTTCTTTCGACCTTTCTGTTCATAGTGCTGAGGATACTGGACTGCTCAAGGAAAACAGAATTTCTTCCAAAATTGACAGAGAGGCTCTTTTCTTTTTTTCTTATTTTTTTTTTTTTAGTGTTTGAATTGGTTTTAGGCCTAAGTCTTGGGCTCCTTTTTTTTGTGGCTTAAATTGGGCTTCGGCTTGGGCTTGGCATACTGCTTTCATGAATTTTCATCACTCTCATTTTTTTTGTCTTTTGGGCCATGATCTTGCTGGGCTGGACATACCTTTTGCTTCCCCTTTTATCTTCTTTCTTTTTTTTGGGCCATGGATTTGCTGGGCCTGACATCACATTTGCACCCTTTTTTTGTCTCCTTTTTTCATGTTTTTGTTTCCAATGTTGCTTATTCCAAAATTGTTTTGAACTCCCTCTATCTCTCCTTTTTTTCCTTCTTTTTAGCAATCTTGTTTCTTTTTCTTTTTTCTTTTTTTGCCTTACATCCCGTTTTTATAAGTCTCAATWTACTTACTCTTTTGAAATTTTTTTCAAAGGTTGTATAATTCGAAATCCATAACAAATGAAGATCATGGATTTTGAGAAGGTAAAGCCACACACCTCATCTCAGACAATCAAAGGAGATCTCAATTTAAACTTATGACTTTGGATGTTCTCCCGGCGGTATCGGAATACTTAAATGGGGATCGATCTTTCAGCGAGGTAAAYTTTCACATTGGTACATGGTCTTCATCATGCTCTAAGGAAGCAGTCRACTYATCCTCTGTCTCATCAACCCGAAAAGTCCTGCTATTATTGTCTTCAACTCATGATGCAAATACAGACTCCAAAAAATTCTATCTTCCTTTTATAAATTGCAATCTCAACAAGACTTCTTGGAATGCCCCTATTATGAACTTTGACGAGACTACTTATACATCAAACTACTGACAGTGGTTGGAGACTGTTCTCGTAAACATAATAAGCTACTTCGTAACATGAAAATATATGACGCTATTTACATTTCTTTATTCACATATGATCACTATGGGGCCATGTCGTGCACACTTTTTTCAAGCTTTGTGTCCCTTGACGAACACATTGCACACTTCGATTGATGAGTTATCCATTTTACTTTAGGACTTGAGGAGCCTTGATGGTCTTCCTATTCATGGTTAGTTTTATGATGAAGTGATCCTTTCTGCCAAGGAGCTTTACGAGACTAACAATAACAGCAACTACTTGCTTCCTCAAAGTTGTAAGTTTCTTTTCTTCACCTTTGGAAGGCTTGCAAATGGCGACCCATGTGGAGTTTCTTTCAACAATTGGTTCTAGTTTTGGTTTGAGAACCAACTAGATATGCACTGCCTCCTCCAAGACTATACAAGCGAACTGCAGCAAAGTCGAGGACGTTGCATAATCTAATAGGCCTCATGAATAGTACTTGTTTGACAGCTATGGAAGGAGAAAGCAAACCCTTTGATGTATGCGATATTTCAAAGACTTTGAGAGTGAGGTATACTTAGCTGCATTTTTATCTTATTCGTTATGTAAATTTGTTCTTCTAGGTAGAGAWGTCAATTGCATCCGTCCTGGTGTCTTTAAGGTGGCTAGCCTTATGATTTTCGAGCGAAAATTCTCACTAGTTATACCAGCTTTGGCTAGTATCTACAATAGCTTGAGTAGGGTCTCCCAGTCTCCATTTCTGAAACAGTGTCGTGCAACCTTCCCATTTATTATGTGTACGCGTTGATTGCTCAATACTTTGGCACCCGTCACAAGAGCAATAATAGCTCTTCAATCGCACGGATAGTCAATTTCATGGAGAGAAGATGGCCAATATTTCTCTCTTTTAGAAGCACGGGCAATTTTTAGACATGTGGATCCTTCTTCCATGAATTGTAAGTCTATGATGGTGACTTCTATTGATCTTTGGCGGATAATGGGTCTCTATTATTGACTTATTTTGATTACTTCATCAGTTTACGTTCTAACTTTTTGAACCTTTGGCAGGATATCATGTATTTGATAGAACCTTATAGTCCGCATAGATTCTGCAGGCAATTTGGGTTTTGTCAAGATATTCCTGGCGTCTTAGGGGAGAAATCTTATTCGCACACATTAGATGATGTGATTCGACTATGGAAATTATCTATTCGCCTTAAAACACACTCTCTAGTTATACTTTTAGCGAAGACGTCAAAGCCACTTGCTATCAAAGAATACAATACTTGGAAGGACTTTCGATTTAGTGGAATTGCAAGAGTTTCCTCTAAAGGAAAAATTATAGCGATTTCTAATCCTTTAAGACATTCTTCTATTGGCGGCATTGGTGCTACTTGTAAAGAAGTTGTAGCTCCTCGAGTGAATAAAATATTATTGCGCATCCCTATAGTAAAATTTCAATTTGGAGTTGTGAGTTCTCTTATAGCTGGCGTGCAAGTTGATACCTATTCCAACAAAGAACTGTGAGTGATACTGACCGAGATTATCCACGGAATCGTCCTTTGAGTAAGAAGAAGAAATTGTGTGGCACTACTACTTGTTTCGCCCTTTTGGAAGGAGAACCTAGTTTGACCGTGTCTCCTCAGGTTTTAGCACCTCATGTAAGTATATCATTCTTAACATAAATATTTTTAATTTAAGACTTTTTCAAATCCTTTGATTTTCTCAGTTAAAGGCACTTGAAGGTTYTTTGCATGTGGATGAAGTTTCTCTTCTCATGGACAGGATTGAGAGCGGCTTGCCTCTAGTTGACTTATGCAAGAATAACAATAATAATGCTCAATCCCTTATGATCGTCCTGCCATTGATTAGCAGCCCTGTTGGCAAACCAACTAGCATTTCTTTGGAGACAAGTGTTCCACCTCTTCCTTGAAGTAATGAAAGGGCAAGGCCTTTTCAAAGGCAATCTGTTTCTGCCACTATTTCTGAGTTCCATGGAGTTGACATATAAAGGCCGCTCAACTTCAATATCTTCAACTTTTGTGGACCCAAGTTGCTGAGAAGCTTACTCGAACGTCAATTGAGTCCATTTCTGCTATTGAAGAAGAAGTGTGGATAGTATTTGAAGAGATGATGAAGACGAGTTCCATTGATCTTTCTACTTTTAACGAGTATTTAGTTGACCTTTTTGAAGGAGCTCGCAAATATGACTCTTTAAGGTCCTYTGCATGTGACTTGATGACTAATGAGGTGTATGTTGAGTCTCTTTCTACAGCCAAGTCACWAATCATAGAGTCCGAGATGAGCCAATAGACATCTGYGGAGATCGACAACTTACAAGAGGAACTTGAYGCTCTTGAAAAGAGGAAGAAGGAACTTCAAGTCACACTTGAGAAGAGCCACGAAAAGTTGAATAATGTGGAAGTTGTTTGTCCTACCAAGAGAGACAAGGTTGCTGCCATTGAAATTACTCCCTTTCAATATGATGAAGCTGTGAAGAACATGGAAGATATGAATGAGTTTTTTGGAGCAAACAAGCACTAGATATTTAACTTTAAGTTCAATATTTGAATGGACATTGTTTCATGCCCCCTATTCAAATACTTGTTTACATATAATGAATGAATAAAATATGCATTTCTTCTTCCATTTTTTATTGTTTATCTTTTCTTTATTTACTAATTGTTTACTCAATTAAGGATTATCTTTATGTTATGACTGAACTCATAAATTAACTTTTAAGATGCCTACTTATCCTTTAAAAGGACTCAAATCAAAATGTAGTTCGAGAATGTGAAAGAATTTATAGGGAGGGCCATACATAGTTTAAACTCTTGTGAGCTAGGAGTATCCATTTTTACCAACTTGGACTTGTTAGGGTGTTTTAGCAGTTTTACCACATGTGACACCTTTGGTGGTTGTTTTTTACAATTTTAGCTTATGCAGACTAAGAGCATCTATTTGTACCAACTTGGACTTGTTGGGGGTGTTTTAGTAGTTTCACCACATGTCACACCTTTGGAAGTTGTTTGCCACAGTTGTAGCTCATGCAAGCTAGGAGCGTTTATTTGTACCAACTTGGACATATTGGGTGTTCTAGTAGTTTCACCACATGTGACAACTTTGGTGGTTGTTTGCCACAGTTTTAGCTCGTGCAGGAAAGAAGTGACTTGAATTTTTGTTTGATGCATTTAGATAGTTTTAACTCTTATCGAGGAGCATGTGTAGTTTAGACTCGTTTACTAAGGAGCATGTTAGAATTTATGCATAGTAGCACTTCAACTACTTGCCGTTGATGGAGCCAACGTTTAATCCATCTTTGTCAACAAGCTTGCATGAACCACTTGAATATACTTCCTACACAACATATAGCACCATCCCATTTTGTTATGAGTGTCTTTATGTTTTGAGAGTATATGATTGGCCTTCGAATTGTGAGCACTATGTCATCAATTTGAAACGAATAAGGACAAACTCTCTTGTTGAAGGTTCTGGAGATGTGGGCTTAATAAAACTCTGAAGCGTTGTTACACTTCCGACCTTCTTTCATCAAGAGCTTCTAAGTATTCAAGACGTAAGCGTGCATTTTGTTCTTCCATGAGTCCTTCTTGGACAGCTATCCTTATGAAGGTGATTGACGTTCAGGAAGAAGAACTATTTCGATGCCATAAACCAATGCATACGGTATAGCTTGTGTTAGAGTCTGAAATCTTGTTTGATACGCCCACAGAGCTTCTCCAATTGCAAAGAGTCTCGTTAAAGGCTTTAGTTAAACCATTAGCAGTTGCATAATACCTTGAAGGTTTATATTACTTGAAGTTGAAATTTTTCACAAATTCTAGTCATTGTACTATTGCGAGAAGACTTTTCATAATCAATGATAATGTATCTTGGGACTCTATAGTGATATATGATGTTTGTGCGAATAAAGTCAACAACATTATGCTTTTTCACTTTCTTAGCGCCACAGCTTCAACCCATTTTGAGAAATAATCTATTGCTGCTAAGATAAACACATGTCTAACAAATGACTTTGGTAATAGTCCAACTATATCAAGCCCCCATGCATCAAATAGCCAAGATGCAACTGATGGATATAATGGTTCTAAAGGCTGATGGATGTAATTATTGTGAATTTGACAAGCTTGACATTTATGGGTGTATTCCAGGTAATCCTTTATCGTTTTAGGCCAGTATCCCATTCTTTTAATATGAAAATGGAGTTYAGGTCTAGATTGATGAGCTCCGCAAACACTAGAATGAACTTTTGCTAATGCTTGCATTGCTTCATCTTCTCCCAGACAACATAAAAGACTCCTTTTAATGAACTTCGATAGAAGATATGTTGGAAATAAATAAACCTTACAGCCCGTCATTGATGTCACTTTTCCTACATCTTCAGCAAGATACCATAACAAAGGTAATCAATGATTGGTTAACACCCGTCTTCCTTATAAATATCGTTGGCTAAAATGGCGTTAATTGTGCTATTTGATTCTTCTCCTTTGTAATCTTCATCTTCATCTTCAGATAAATGAGGCACAACCCAATTTTGACAAATTAATATTTGATTTTGTGAATCCGGCAATAAGAAGATTGAAGCTAGTTCTGCCAAAACATGCGCTTGTCTGTATTCATTTCTTGGCACATATTCTATAGTTGCATCTCCCAACTGTTCCATTATTTATCTTGCGTACTTACAACAAGGAAGGAGTTCGGGTTTCTTCACTTCATACACATCAATGACTTGATTAACTATTAGTTTCGAATCTCCACAAACTTTAAGTTGCAACTCCCACATTTTCATGACTATTTYCAATCCAAGGATGAGAGCTTGATATTCAACAAYATGTTGAGTTAAAGAGAATGAATATAGCAGGACATCACATTCAGGTGTAACAAAGATTATTCTAGCTCCAGCTCCATTTCAATGAGTAGCGCCATCAAAATACATCTTTTATAGAGGTAAGACTTCAACCAACAGAATATCTCCATCTGGGAAATCATCAACCAAGTCCCATTCAGCGGTTATGGGGTGATCAACCAAGATATCCGCCAAACATGCCCTTTCACAGCCTTTTGAGTGATATAAATTATCTCAAATTGTTGCAAGTGAAAGTACCATCTCGCCAAGCGATAAAAAACAACAGATCTAGTCATTACATACTTGATCGAATTTGCATTCAAAATTATACGCACCATATGAGCTTGAAAATGGTGTTTTAGCTTCTGGATTGCAAAGATGAGAGTGCCAAACACATCTTTTCTATTGGCAAATATTTCAATTCATTTAGAGTCATCGTTCTACTCAAATAGTACAAGGCATTTTCCTTACCTTCCTTGTTTTCTTGGAACATTTCTAGGCAGAGATATAGAGCAACAAAGGATTCCCTCGTATCGGCGCAACCACAATGGGAGTTTTCACCAAGTATRCTTTTATAATTTTGAATGTATTGCTACCAACTTTATCCTATTCAAAAGGTACTTCTTTTCGAGTCAATCAGTTGAATGGTTGACACATACAAGCAAGATTTGAGATGAATCGTCGTAGATAAGCTAATTTCCCTTGCAAGCTTTGTATATCATGCACGTTTCAAGGTTTGGCATTCTCAATATGGCATCTACTTTAGCCTGATTAATTTCAATGCCACATTGGCATATAATGAAGCCCAAAAATTTTCTAAAAATAATTCCAAAGGCGCATTTTCAAAGAATTCATCTTCAATTGATGGCGGCTTAGTCGTTCAAAAACTTTTCTCATATCTTCTAAATGGTCATCTCGTTTTCATGACTTTATGAGTAAATCTTTAACATAATATTCAAAGTATTTGTGGAGCATGTCATCAAAAAATTTTTGCATTGCTCATTGTTACATCACTCCTGCATCTGTCAAGCCAAATGGCATCACCTTGTAACAATAAATACCCTTAGGAGTGCAAAAAGCAGTCATCTCTTCATACCTTAGTGCCATTCTTATTTGATTATAGCAAGATGATCTATCCATGAAGGATAAACCCTCATGTCCAGTGGTAGCATCGACCATGATTTCGTAATAGGAAGGGAAAAATCATCCTTCAAACATGCATAGTTCAAGTCTCTCAAGTCAACACATATTCGAGTTTGATCATTTTTCTTTCTTACAGGCACAATGCTAGAGATCTAGGTAGGACATTTAACCTCTAAATGAATCCAGCCTTGATAAGCTTGTTGACTTCCGCTTCGACTAAAGGGACCAACTCAAGACAAAAATGCATTTGTCCCTGTTTTACGGGCATAGCTCCTCATTTGATGGTAAAATGATAAACTGCCATCTTGGTCTAAACGTCGGTGGATCATTTTTCCTATCTCTAAATGTCGAAACGCTATGCCCAGTAAAGAACACAGATGCATACTAAATTCGGGCAGTCATCTAAGTACTGATTTGGGTTAGGTATATATACTTTCATTTATTTTTGAACGAGTAAAGAGCAACTATTTGGTAGATTGCATTGTCATCCCTTTTCAGATGCCAAGTTTAACTTTTCTTTTTATAATAGTGGCTTTGGTACCTTCCTTAAGTTTAGGAAGATGCCTCTTTCAACATCTTCTTCCTCATTATGTTTTTCATCAACAATGCTGATAATGGTTAGACGAAACCCCACACTGGTTTTGTATAAACTATTGGCTTGCCGTTTGCTTTTGAGGAATATTATCTTAAACACCTACAAAAAGTGTAGCTTTCCTCCTTATTCCTAGAAGGTTTTCTACTTCGGGACACTTATTTCATCAATCTCCGGTATATAGAGGTTTTTCATTCTTTCTGATATTGGCCCTGGACTCCTTGGGATACTTCCAGTCCTTTGAAGGGTGAAATTTCTTTTTGATCTTTTCTCTTAAGGTCCCAACCGCTCAAAAATTGAGGCATGGGAATTTGCTTCCCCTAATAGATCAAAGAATGACTTACCCTACCATCAAATACTCATTTTCCACTGAAATATAACAATTACTTACTCGCTTTATTGTTGTACGCACAAGTTCAAGTTGTTTGAATCCAATGCCCCTGCGTGAACTTTCCACTAAATATCCATTTTGTTTTAGCATCTTTTATTTGTCATTCAAGCCATGATCCTTTGATTCAACAATTTCAGGAATAAGTCTTCTTAGGGAATTTTGACTTCATGAATCATACCCAACTTTGGTTAGAAGTTTGTATGCATTAGATACGAAGCCATCTTCAGTTCTTTTAGAAGGTAACGAATCATGCTCTACCATTATCCCCACCTCAAGGCAAAACCCTTCAAAATAGGATTTGACTACTTTTCAATTTTTGTCAAAAAAATGGTGAATCCTTAAAAGCTTCGACTCCAGTAAAAGGATACTGATCTTCTTTCCGTACCGATCTTCGAGTATAGTAAAGGACTGTAGGTGCTTGAATATATTGTGCTTTTGTCTTACTGCTTTCTGCATTGCCTAGGAATTTCGCAGAATGCTGAGGTTCTTCCTTCAAAAAGGATTGAGATTTGGAAACTTGAACACCCAGGATTTTCCTTTTATTAAATTTGTTTGATTTTACGTGAAATTGTGTGCCAACTACGGTTGGACATTTTATATGTGATTAATATTTTTAAATCGCTCGTTTAATAAGTATGAAAATATATCCGTATCGAATAAGAGTTATCGTTTGGTTAAAGGCTCGACTCGTGAGCCTATTTATTTGTTAGTCAGAAGTTGGACTTTTCATCGAAAGGAAGCCCGTTAAATTTAATTTACGAACTTTGGGTTAGATTTGGATGGGAAGGTCCGACGGGTTTAGGTTACGGCCCAAAATATAGATTAAAAAAGAAAATATATAAGAAAATAAAAAGAAAGAAAAGAATATTTTTCTTTTCTTTTCTTTTCTTTATTTTTATTTTCTTATATATTTTCTTTTCTTTTTTTTAGGCACCCGACACCCAGGGCTGTTGTGCGCGTTGCTTGAGCGCAAGCCGGGAATCTAATACTGCTCCCGCAACATTTGGATATTGTGAATTTCAAGGTGAAAACGCTAACATTTAATATTGAAATTGTATGACTTGTACATAATTATGCTCTGAAGTGAATTTATGGGAGAACATAGTTAGGTTTATACCCAAACTAAGGAGTCGAATTGTACCCTTAAAACGTGATATTTGATAGTATGAGAACTGAATATGAATTTATAAATTTATAAAGAACATTTTTGGATTAAACACATATATCTATATTGGGACGATCGAACTAAGTAGACCTTTTTTTTGTAATCAACTAGGTCATTTCGAGGCTTTACATTGAGATCGGTTGAAGGAGTCCACTTCACAACTTAGTAAGAACCCGTTTACGTAAAGAACTCCGAGTAAGTAATCCTCCCATCTCATTAACGTTATAAATGAATGTAATTGAACCCTTTAAATTGCTCTAATATGTTGTGTATGAGATTGTATGTTGATGTGTGTAATTGTGTGGAATGTTAATGTGTTCATATCTTGTATCACTTTATGTCAAATGATATGTTATTATGTTTCACATCTTGTACTATTTGTCGAATGTTATGTTATATAAAGTTGTATGTATTTCATGTCATGAGCATGTAGTTAGAATTCTACATCACATTTGGCATGAGCCTTTCACACACTGAGAAGGTGAAGGGTTTAGGAAATGAAATTTTAAAGGAAAATGTTAAAGTTTTTGGAAAGAAGTGTAATCCTAGTCACAAAAAATGTGAGTGGGAAATGGGGCGTGGGGGACCGGCGCACCCGACCCTACCCTCKTGGAGACTAGGYAAGAATGGAATGTTCACCTCATTGGAGGTGAAAGTATGGAAGTTAAAAGAAATGTAAATTTTAACCGCTTTACAGTTCTACTGGTAGGAATGGAATCGGGCTCCAAATAAGATGGCCCACTGGCTAGGCGTTACACTCTAGTGAGCTCACGAATGAAAGGAAATGAAATGTTTTACTGTAAATGAATTTTGAAGGAAATGTTTTGTAATGAGATTTTGAAAAGGGAATGTTCGGAAAATTTTTCATTTAAAAGGCGAAATCTTAACATTTCATGATATGTAAGACAGATTGATGCATTYATGCATTGAGGTTACTTACTGGGTTTTTTAGCTTATTTCTTTTTCTTATGTTTCATTTTAGATGATATGTAACCAGATGGGGCGAGGAGGTCGCTTGTGRGCAAACGATGATATCCGGAAACTTATTTCAAACTTATTTATTTAATAAGATGATCAAATATTTTTGAATAGTTTAAATTCTTGAGGCTTTCGCTATCTTCATCTTTGAATAAATGTTGAGTTTAAATAATAGTTGATTCTTTGCGAGTAGGTTGATGTAATATTCTCAGTTTAGGACAATTCCTAATCTGGGGGTGTTACAGTTATGGTATCAGAGTTTAGGATTTTAAAAACGATTCTGTAGACTTCATAAGAAAATGGTTTATGAACTTTTGAAAAATATATGGGTATCAAGCCATGCTACAAGCTTCCCTCTCTGGACCATCTGGTAAGTTTTTATTTTGATTTAGATTCTCAAATGAATCGAATACTAAGTGTTAGGTTTCTATTGTGACTCAGATTCACGAATGAGTTGTATGTTAAGTGTTAAATTCGTATTTTGATTTAAATTTTCGAATGAGTTGAATGTTAAGTGTTGTGGTATATCTTGATTTTGCTTTGAAATTTAGGGTAAAGTATAATGTTTGATTTTGTAATCATGCACTACGTCTGTATATAAGTTCTTACACGATAAATTTTTCGATTTAGTAATGGCTCTCACTATGCGTTCTCAAGCCCAAGAAGGGGCGGTTCAGCCCCAGGACGATGGGGCAGGTAGTACCCGTGCCTCACAAGGGACTCCAATGACGATGGAGGCCTTTATGCAGGCAATGACTGCCTTTGGACAAGCTAGCTAGTCAAGAAGGAGCGAAACACGAGAATACGGAAAGATCTCAGAGTTTAAGAGACTCGCCCCATCGCCATTCTCGGGTACCATTGACCCTGTGAAAGCGGAGAATTAACTGACAGAGATACAGAAAACCTTCTCTATCATGCGATGCTCAAGCAAAGAGAAGGTCGATTTCGCCGCGTACGTGCTCCAAGGAAAAGCGTATGACTGGTGGCTGATGGTTCAGTGCTAGCATGAGAGGGATACTAGTCCCTTCACTTGGGAAATATTTATTGAGGCTTTCAACAATAAATATTTTCCCAAGATCGTAAAACAGCAGAAGGAGGGCGAATTTGTGAGGCAGGAGTAGGGGAGCCGATCTGTTGGTGAGTACGAAGCTGAATTCACGTGATTAGCCAAATTTGTACCTGATTTGGTTGCTACGGAGGAAAGAAGAGCGAGGCGATTTGAAGAGGGGCTAAGGCCTCAGATTAAGCTGGCAATAATCCGGTTTGAGCTTTCTTCGTACCGAGAGGTTGTTAATAAATCTCTCTTGGTAGAGAGCGCTCAAATGTTGAGCAAGGAGGAGTTTAGGAGTCCACCCATGAATCAGAGATTTAGAGATGGAAATCCTAAGAGTGGTCAGAAGAGGAGGTATGATCAAGGGAGTAGGCAGGGAGATCAGCAAGGCAAACAGCAGAAGAAAGCTTGCCCTAAATGCGGCAAGGAACATATGGGTGAGTGCCTCTTCGGCAAGGGGGTGTGCTACAAGTGTGGGAAGACAGGGCACTTTGTTCGAGAATGTCCTGGTAGAAGTGGTAGAGTGTGCTTCAACTGTGGAAAGCCCGGACACCTGGCCAAGGACTGTAGAGTGGCAAAGCCAGCTGCTCAGGCACGTGTCTTCACCGTAACGAGAAAGGAGGCCAATAAAGCGTTGACCATAGTGTCAGCTACTTATAGCTTTTAAATTTCGTTAATTAAATTAATATGAATGATTGCATGAAATTAAGATTACATATTATGTAGGTACTTTATCTGTGTGTAATACACCTGTCAATATACTATTTGATTCGGAAGTTACCCACTCCTTTGTCCATGCTACTTTCGCTGAGAGACTTTGAACCTCGTGTATACGTATGGATACACCGCTTGGTGTTTGCACACCTTCTGGGGAAGTCATGAATTCGAAATACGTGTTGAAGAATTGTACGATAGCTCTGGATGGGAACGAGCTGACGACAGAGCGTGTGGTGTTGGACATTCAGGAGTTCAATGTCATTTTAGGCATGGATTGGCTGTCAAAGCATCATGCCACAATTGACTGCCGCAAGAAGAAGGTTATGTTTGGTCCGCCTGGCGAGCTGCAGTTCTACTTTGTCGAGTCGAGAGTGAAACCGTCCATCCCGATAATATTCGCCATGAAGGCCCATCAGATGATGAAGAATGGTTCCTGGCTTCATTAGGGAAGATTCCTGAAATAGAGCTCTCGATCGAACAAATTTCGATTGTTCGAGAATTTGTGGATGTGTTCCCGGATGACCTTCAAGGTTTACCACCAATAAGGGAGATCGACTTTGCCATTGATTTGGCAYCTRGAACGGCACCGATCTCTAGGGCACCCTATCGAATGGCTYYTGCDGAACTTAAGGAGTTGAAGGAGCAATTGTAGGACCTCATGGATAAGGRTTTYATCCGACCTAGTTTCTCGCCATGGGGTGCACCTRTACTGTTTGTGAAGAAGAAGGATGGATTGATGAGGTTATGCATAGACTATAGAAAGTTGAACAAGGTGACCATAAGGAATAGATACCCGCTGCTAACGATCGATGATCTATTTGATCAACTCCAAGGGGCGGGATGTTTTTCCAAGATTGACCTGAGGTCCGACTACTATCAGTTGAGGGTTCAAAGTGAGGACATTCCTAAGATCGCTTTTGGAACTCGATATGGAAACTATGAATTTCTAGCGATGCCATTCGGGTTGACCAATGCACCTGCTGCATTTATGGATTTGATGAATCAAATCTTTAAGGAGTATTTGGACTAGTTCATTATAGTCTTCATCAATGATATATTGGTGTACTCTTGATCCAAGGAAGAGCATGAGGAGCATTTGAGGAAGGTACTCCAGGTACTTAGAGTCGAGAAACTTTTTGCAAAGTTTAAGAAGTGTGAGTTCTGGCTTGATAGCGTGCCATTCCTAGGATATATTGTGTCCAAGGAAGGTATTGCAGTGGACACGAGTAAGATTGAGGCGGTTCGACAATGGCCAGCACCTACCAATTTTGGTGAAGTTCATAACTTCCTTGGGTTAGCTGGTTACTACCAGAGATTTGTGAAAGGATTTTCCAGAATTGCCTCTCTTATGACCCAGTTGACCACGAAGAACACAAAATTTCTGTGGAATGCGGATTGCGAGCGCAGTTTTGAAGAGTTGAAGAGACGACTGACATCCACTTTGGTCTTGACAATTCCACAAGGTTGTGAAGGATTCGTGATTTATAGTGATACCTCAATGAAGGGTTTGGGTTGTGACTTGATGCAACATGGTAAGGTGATTGTTTATGCTTCAAGGCAATTGAAGAAGTATGAGAAGAACTATCCAACACATGATCTGGAGTTGGCTGCAATTGTGTTTGCATTGAAGATCTGGAGGCATTATCTGTATAGAACAAGGTGCGAGATTTTTACCGACCATAAGAGTCTCAAATACTTCTTCACCCAGAAGGAGTTGAATATGAGGCAACGATAATGGTTGGAACTTGTAAAGGATTATGATTGCGTGATAAACTACCACCGAGGTAAGGCTAATATAGTGGCTGATGCGCTTAGCAGAATGAATCATGGAGCTGTGGCCGCTTTACGAGTCTATCAGAAATCGTTGATGGCAAAGATTAGGAAGCTCGACTTGGAAATGGTGTCACAAGACTTATCAAGCTACTTCGTGAATATGACTCTTACACCCACTCTCCTTGGGAGGATAAGGGATGTGCAGATGGATGACCCCCTGGTGTTGAAATGGCGAACAGAAGTTGCGAACGGGAAACATTCGAACTTCATAATCACAGTTGATGGAGATTTATCGAGATCTGAGAAAACATTTCTGGTGGGTTAGCATGAGCCGTGATGTAATGGAGTTTGTTCAGCATTGTCTTACCTGCCACCAGGTGAAGGCCGAACATCAATGATCCTCTGGTCTCTTGCAACCCCTTATGATTCCAGAATGGAAATGGGAACACATTGGTGTGGATTTCCTTGTTAGGTTGCCCAGTGCAAAGAAGGGATATAATGCTATCTGGGTAATTGTGGATCGTCTTACGAAGTTGGCACACTTTCTGCCGGTTAAAACTAAATGGAGAAATATGCGGAGTTGTATGCGGCTGAGATCGTCAAGCTGCACGGTGTCCCACTGTCCATTGTGTCTGATCGTGACCCAAGGTTTACTTCTGCATTCTGAAAAAGCTTATATAAGGCTATGGGTACACGATTAAATTTTAGTACCGCTTTTCACCCATAAACAGATGGACAGACCGAGAGGACAAATTAGATCCTAGAGGACATGCTGAGGGCTTATGTAATTTGACTTCCAAGGAACTTGGGATGAACTCCTTCCGTTAGTGTCGTACAATAACAGCTATCAGGCTACCATCAGTATGGCCCCTCATAAAGCACTTTACTGAAGGAAGTGTAGATCACCAGTTCATTGGGATGAAGTGGGTGGGAGGAAGTCGTTAGGTCCCGAGATAGTGCAACACACCGCAGAGGCAATTGAAAGGATTCGTCAACGAATGAGAACTGCTCAGAGTAATAGATAAAAAGAAAGAAAAGAAAATAAAAAGAAAGAAAAGAAAAGAAAAGAAAAAGAAAAACGTAAACTTCTTCCCTCGTGTAACCCTAAGCCGCCACTGTCGTGCCGCTTCTCCCTCTGCTTGACCCGACGCTGCTCGTCATGGCTTTTTCTTGCTCTTGCTTCTCTCTTTTCTTTGTTCCTCTATCGACGTCGCAATCGATCGCAGTCTGATTGCTAGTAGTTGTAGCGATTCCCTGTTGCGTCATCGATCTACCGTCGCTGCTCATCTAGAGACGTTGTCGTCTCTTGTTATTCGCAGAGCCAATCTGGAACCGTTGCTGTGTGCCTCTCAGCTGGCTCACGGACGTTCGGCCAGGAGCAACCACACCTAATAGATCCGATAAGCCATCTACTCCCTCTCCTTCTCGGCACGACTAGATCTGCGCGACGCCGTTCGCCCGATCTGCCGCCGCCATTTTTCTTCCTCTAGTCAACAGATTTTCCCTTCGAACTGAAACCAAAATCTTTGCAGTTGGCCGTCATTTTAACTTTTTGCCCTCACTATTCGCGTCACCAGTTGTCCCTTACTGTCAACCTGTCGCCAGAACAGAACATTATTGGTCAGCTGAGACGTTTTTGGCCAAGAACGAACGGACAGCAGCAAGATCGGCACTCAGCACCAGTCCCAGCAGTTACCAAGTGCCCAGATGTACCAAGCGCCCAGAGCACACCTAGGCACTTAGTGCCAGTGCTAGGCGCCCGGCGCCCGGCGCCCAATGCCCAGGCACACTGACGCCTAGATGCCCAGGGTTGTGCGTGTCGCTTGAGTGCATGCCCGGAAATCTAATACTGCTCCCATAACATTTGAATATTGTGAATTTTAAGGTGAAAATGCTAACATTTAATATTGAAATTGTATGACTTGTACATAATTATACCCTGAAGTGAATTTATGRGAGAACATAGTTAGGTTTATACCCGAGCTAAGGAGTCGAATTATACCCTTAAAACGTAATATTTGATAGTATGAGAACTGAATATGAATTTATAAATTTATAAAGAATATTTTTGAATTAAACACATAATACCTAAGTTAGGACGATCGAACTAAGTAGACCCTCTTTCTGTAATCAACTAGGTCATTTCGAGGCTTTGCATTGAGATCGGTTGAAGGGGTCCACTTCACAACTTAARTRAGAACCCGTTTACATAAAGGACTCCGAGTAAGTAATCCTCCCATCTCATTAACGTTATAAATGAATGTAATTGAACTCTTTAAATTGCCCTAATATGTTGTGTATGAGATTGTATGTTGATGTATGTAATTGTGTTGAATGTTTATGTATTCATATCCTGTATCACTTTATGTCGAATGATATGTTATTATATTTCATATCTTGTACTATTTGTCGAATGTTATGTTATATAAAATTATATGTATTTCATGTCATGAGCATGTAGTTAGAATTTTACATCACATTTGGCATGAGCCTTTCACACACTTAGAAGGTGAAGGGTTTAGGAAATGAAATTTTAAAGGAAAATGTTAAAGTTTTCGGAATGGAGTGTAATCCTAGTCACAAAAGATGTGAGTGGAAAATAGGGTGTGGGGGACCGGCACACCCGACCCTACCCTCTTGAATGGTAGGTAAGAATTGAATGTTCACCTCATTGGAGGTAAAGTATGGAAGTTAAAAGAAATCTAAATTTTAACCACTTTGCGGTTCTACCGATAGGAATGGAATCAGGTTCCAAATAAGATGACCCACTGCAGAGCTTAGTGGCTAGGCGTTACACTCTAGTGAGCTCACGAATGAAATGAAATGAAATRTTTTACTGTAAATGAATTTTGAAGGAAATGTTTTGTAACGAGATTTTGAAAAGGGAATGTTTGGAAAGTTTTTCATTTAAAAGGTAAAATCTTAACATTTCATGACATGTAGGACAGGTTGATGCATTCATCCATTGAGATTACTTACTGGGCTTTTTAGCTCATTTCTTTTTTTTTATATTTCATTTCAGATGATATGTAACCAGATGAGGCGAAGAGGTCGCTTGTGGGTGAGCTATGATACCCGGGAACTTGTTTCAAACTTATTTTATGTAATAAGATGATTAGATATTTTTGAATGGTTTAAATTCTTAAGGCTTCCGCTATCTTCATTTTTGAATAAATGTTGAGTTTAAATAATAGTTGATTATTTCCGAGTAGATTGATGTAACATTCTCAATTTAGGACAGTTCCTAATCTACAGGTTTACAAAAACTACTGCACTTTTACCATAAATATCCTTCTCTGGGGCAATCTGACTTTCACCAAACGATATATTCTTCCTACCAAGGTAAAACTTTGCATATGCAATGTGTGATTCTGCCTCCGTGAAGGGCTTGTCGTTGGCGATCACCTTTTTCACATCATCATTATTGAGGTACTTGAAATATTAGTGGAGTGTCGAGGGCACAACTCAATTATCAAGAAGCCAAAGCCTTCCCAATAACATATTGCAAGAGGTTTTAGAGTCGATCACATGGAGTAGAACACTCGATAACATCTCGTCAATTAGCAAGTCTAATCATGCTCAGAGGCTCTTTAACCTCTTTGATTAAAACCTTAGATCATGAGGCAACTCTGGTAGAGTTCTTCTGTGGAAATGATGAGTTCTTTTAAYATGCGCAGAGGAAGAATGTTGACTGTAGAACCTTCATCCAGCAATATTTTGTTTATCATCTTTTCTAGCACATAGCTAGATACAAACAAATGTCAGTTATTGAGGTTTTTAACCCAGCAATAAATCATTATTGTTGAAGGTTATTGCTGTCAAACATGCAACTGAATTTGAAGTACACCCTAAATTTCCACAGGACAATTCTCTTGAACTGAATCTTTTGGAGATGAAGGGTTGGAATCATTCACCTTCACTTTACCTGCTGCAAAACAAGAGATCATTACAAGATTATCATTTAATGTTCTTGGAAAGAATTCTTCCAATGTAATCAGTCGCTGCTACTTGGTGATGTATGAAACCTTTGACTTGTTGATGACTTTTTTAGGAAGAACCTTATTTAGCTTAGGTACATTCCTTCTCATTGCTTTGCTTCTTTCAATCAGTTTCTTATTTGTAGCATGATTCCTTCTGCATTTCACCACTGTCCAACCTTCAAAATTGGGATCCTCCACTTTATCGCAAGCACATGAAGATTCAAAATTTCTACATGGTTTTGGAACCACTTCTTCCATTAGATTATTAGATGTATGATTGAATTTCAGTAAGGATTTCATGTTGAATCTCACCATGTCGAATTGCCCAAATTTGATCTCAACGAAATATTCAAGTAATTGTGAGATATTTACAGTATTTGCATCGATAGATCTGGAGAAGAAAGTGTTTGGTATAATGCTTATTTGATTAGCCGCTACTTTTTCTTCCTCTAACGAAATGCAACCCTTACGAGCCAATTCTATTGCTTTATCCTTAAATATGAAGCATCTCTAGATCGGATGGCCAAGACGATGATATTTATAATAATTTGAATCTCCAAGTCATCCTGCTTCTTCTGGCCATTTCATTTCTGGCAGTTCGATAATCTCAGCTTTCAACATGTCATTAAACATTTCTGAAACGTCAAATTCGAGAAATATGTGTTCTTTACTTTGCATATCTTTCAAAGCCATGCATCTTCTCCAAGATTTGGAGTAGTATCCACCTTCTTTGTAAACTTTCTTCTTATTTTTATAGGTATCCTAACAGGTGTTGTAGTTGTTGTCATGGGTGCTTTTCCATCAGACTTGGATGATGGCTTACTTATTTTCTTGAACTTGAACTGTTCTTTTTTTTTCCTTTCGTGGCTTGGTATCGAGACTCTTTGATCTCTGTGTGCCATAATGCTCAACTCCATATCATGAGCCTGTGTAGCTAATTCTTTGAAAGTTCTTGGTCGGATTTTTTTAAAATGTATTAGAGGCCCCATTGCATACCTTGTATGCATATCTGGATTGCAGATTGTTCGGAGAGTGATCTCTTCAATTCAGGCTCAAACTTCTCTATCAATTGATGTAATCAATGACAGAGTTATCTTTCCATTGCTTAGAATGGCTCAATCCTAACATACTTACAGTTCGACAAGTGCTGTAAAAGCGATTGAGGAATTCATGCTTAAGTTTGTCCTAATTGTTAATGGATCCAGCCTTGAGGTCGATGTACCAGTCAAATGTATTTTCCTTAAGAGATCAAATAAATTGCTTGACAATGTAATCACCATATGTACGAGCATTGTTGCAAGTCTCAACAAAATATGCAATGTGTTGTTTAAGATTTCCCTATCCATTAAATTACTAAATTTTCAGAGGTTGATAACCTATAGGCATTTTCAAGTTATCAATCCTCTTGGAATATGATTTTGAATATGTGAAAGAAGATTTAGTAGTCCCTTCATACTTATACTTTATGGCGCCCATAATGAAATCCTTCAATTGGTCAACAATGATTAATCCATCGAGGAGAATTAAATTGTTGCGATTTCTTTTGAGGGTCCTGCTTCTCTTATGTCTTTAGATTCAACTACGACTTGCTGTTGCTTCTATAAAACTATTATAGATCTTGAGATAGCTAAAGGCTTTGGATATTTAGAGCAAGTTGGCTTATTTTTCCAACATTGTCATATGATTTAGTAGTTGAGCAATTGTGAGATCTTGTTACTGAGTATGCTTTGCAAGACTTTCTAAAAATTCCCTTAGATTTGCAATCTGTTCTTTAACAGTTGAGATGTCTGCCATTATAACAATCATAGCACATGAATTTGTGGTTGGATCTTCATGAGCCATCGCATTGAGCTTCGGATCCTCTTTAGAAGTAGCTGGAGCTGAATCTAAAGTATATCTGCCATCAGCATGTTTGGACTTTTGAGGTTTGGTTCCTGCATTCAACAAAGACATAGTTGTTCTTATAGCAGAACCGACTCTCATTTTTCCTTCTTGAGGAGGAACTTCCTTGAACATGGGGTTAGAGTATTTGAAGATCTGATCATCTGAGAAGCACTTCTCCATTTCTTTTCATGTATCAGATGGCACCTTACTTCGTGTCATAGGTCTTGAATATATAGTTGACATTGTTAATTTGGCATAAGCACTAATTGTTGTAGATCTGGAAGAGGTAGCCTTCGAGATATTATTCTTGGGGGCCGTTGATGAATTTGGTTTGATTTGATTTGAAGAGAAAAGATGAATGACAGAGATGGTTCCACTGGGCGTGCCAAAATTTGTTTACGTGAATCTCTTGTATACAAAATATAATAAGAAAACAAAGAGAAATGCATAATAAAATATAATCTTATAAATTTAATAAGGAAGTGTTACAATCTCTGAAATATTCTCAAGTCAAGAACTCAATCCGTTGATTCTCTCTTTAGAATTTTTTGAGGGCTTTGGAGCTTGATCTCGAGATTTGGAGAGAAATTCGTGCTCTTTCTTCTAAGCTTCTCTTAATATGAATCTCTAGACCTTAATATGATTTTTTTGGACCTCTTCTTCTTATGCTTTAGCCTCTATTTATAGGCAAAGCGAATTGATTTGAGTGATTGAAGTCACATCTAGGAGCAACGTGGCGTTACTTGATTCGTCGAGCTGCATCCTTGGTTTCCATTGGTTGAACCTTGTCATTCTTAACATGTGTCGACGGTTCATTGATCAAGATGTCTCCATTTCTAATGGAATCATTTAAAATTAATCTTAATTATTTAAATAAGTTATGAAAATTTAATTTAATAAAATTTTCATATCTATAATGTTTAGTTAGAAAACAAGTCTAAGTAAATCATCTTTTATGTTCAAAATTTTCTTGAAAAGTTGGCTCTCTATGATGCTTCAATTGTAGTTTAAAAAATAACTTTAGAAAGATTGATCAAATTAGCAAGATTATTCAACATTGAAGAACTAAAATTGATACTTTTTTATTTATAAGGACTCAATTGACATGATTTTCAAATTTCAAGGGTTTACATTGACACATTTTTATTTCTAAAGATAAAATTGAGACATCATTATATTTCTAAGAATTAAATGTAACGAACCCAAAAAAGAATGAATCACTAATAACTTGTAAAGTTATCAAAATATGGCTATGATACACTCTTTTCCTTTTGTTATTCTAACATCAAGAAAGAAAATTCTTGTTCTTTCTTTTTTTTTTCTCCTTTTGCATACCAAAAATACTTTAAAATCTGGGAAAAAAAACCAAAACATTTTTTATGGTCTTTGATATAAATATGGCTATGATTTAGAGGGGAAGCCCATGAAGTTAATGTGTTAAATACCTCATATTACAACTTATGAATATATTACTTTTGTTTCTAAAATAAAATTATTTTAATATTTGGAATATGTTGTAATATATGAAAGAAAGAAGGGATGAAAAGTTCACAGAGAGAAGAAGAGAAATAGGGATGAATCATGGACTGAATATCATTAACCTTGATGTGAATCAAAACCCTGTACATATAAAGGTTAAACCCTAAGGCTTTTAGGATTTCAAGGATAGAGAAGTCATTCACCTATAATTATTTACAACACCTCCTTGAATGACTACTATATACAACGATTGCCTCATAAAAACTTATTTTGGAAAAATCCAATAGGAAAAAACTAAACCAAACTAAGAAAAAATAGTACAATTAATGTTGGAGTATTAATTGTTGCCTTGTTAAAATCTTGTYAGGAAAACCCAGTGAGGCAAAACCTAAACGAAGGAAAAAGAGTACAGTTACTCCCCTTCATGTAGATTATCATTGAATGTCTTTGATTCGATGCATTTCAATCTGATGAATCAATTTTCTCCACATTATCACTTGATCNTACTATATACAACGATTGCCTCATAAAAACTTATTTTCGAAAAATCCAATAGGAAAAAACTAAACCAAACTAAGAAAAAATAGTACAATTAATGTTGGAGTATTAATTGTTGCCTTGTTAAAATCTTGTCAAGAAAACCCAGTGAGGCAAAACCTAAACGAAGGAAAAAGAGTACAGTTAGTCCCCTTCATGTAGATGATCATTGAATGTCTTTGATTCGATGCATTTCAATCTGATGAATCAATTTTCTCCACATTATCACTTGATCGAATATGTTAAAGTGATGTCGCTACTTTTTCTGAAGCTCATGTGTGTAGAAGAACTTTGGAGAAATATGCTTTGTCCTATCTCTTTTGATGTAGCCTCTTTTGGATTGTGCAATAAAAGTTCATGGATTGCAATAATTTTTGAATGATTTGAGCATCTAACTCTTATAGTTTTCTTAATAAATCTCCATGATATAGTGTTCCCTAGATAACTGTAATTTGCAAGGAAATTTACCCCAAAAAAAAGTACCAATTGCACTAAAGTATAGTACTTCAGGACTAAGAATCTTTTCTCAATTTTTGAGTGAATGAAAATGATCTTTATCACTTCAAGTGATCTAACGACCATAAGGGATACCAATAGATGTGCACTATTCATGTTAATTGKTTTGTTACTTTTTCTATATACTTGAATTGATAAACAAATAATCCTTCAAGGAAATATTCAATTTGCAAACTAAGATAATTTTTTTTTTCTTTCTTAGATCTTTCATCTCAAATTCATTTGATGTAATCTACAGTTTTGTTGAACTCTTCAGGAGTCTCAGTTAGATTTAAATCAACATAATCTGCGACAATTACGAATCCAATATATGTTTTCATATGAAAACACAAGGTAGACATATTTCTTTTTATATCCCTCATTCAACAAATATTTTCTAAGATGATTATATTAAATACATTTAGATTATTTTAATCCATGCAAGGATTTTTATGATTTGATGGATTGATTTTCTCAAGTAAATATTCATGAAAAATCAAATATTTCAGGGAGTTTCATGTATTTGTCATTGTCTATTGATCCACATAAATAAAAGTAACTATATCCATCAAAGCATATCAAGATTTTCATGTATTGCTAAGTTTTACAAAATATTTTGTACATAGTTATATTCACTACAACTGAATATATTTTCATATAGTCAATACATTGTCTTTGTGGAAAATCTTGATTTAGTCGTACTTTATATCTCACGACTTCGTTATTCTCATCTCTTTTTCATATATAAATTTCATTTATAGTCAACTAGTTTTACACCTTGTGTGTCCGGACTACAAGTCTAATAACCTCATGTTTGGATAGTGAGTATAATTAAGATTCAATTGTATCTCTCYATCTTGACCAATCATGTCTACCTTGTCATCGAGATATCGAGAGCTCTCTTTGCTTTACTTTGAGAAACTTGAATATCTTTATCAATATTCCTTGGTTATCTTTAATTTCCAAATATGACCATTTTGATCATATAATCCCCTTTTCTAGATGTTTATATTTAGAACCAAGATGTTGGTCATACTTCTGGTGTGCTTTAGAATATGCCTTGTTTCTAATGTGTCTTAGAATCACTACCATGCTTCTGGCATGTCTTAGAATCACTACCACACTTCTGATATTTTTTATAGTTACTAGTTGTATATCAACATTTTGTCCTGCTGGGACTTCCATCCGTATGGGAACAATTATTGATGATAAATGTGATTTAATGATTCTGGTTGGATCAGTACAAGCATTATGCATGTAAATTTGTTATTTTTTACAAATGGATAATCTTTTGAACTTCCAGTTCATAATCAAACGTCAATTTCAAAAGAAAGAATTTATGATAACCAATTGGTATATAGGCACTAGTGTTGCTTCATGTAAAATAGCATATCTCCAAGAATTTGTGGGAATTTTGTTCTCATTGGATGGTCTCACAGTTAGTTGTAATTGTTTAATARAATATTCAGCTAAACCAATTTGAGTATAATCATGAGCTACAGGATGTTCAACAATAACTCCAATTGACTTGAAAGAAGCTCAAAAATGTGGGATGGACCTACACCAGCATTATCAAATGAATATTTTAATTTATGGTTCTAAGCAAGTAATCTCACAAACTTCTGGTTACAGTTATAATATCGCAAAATCATAAAATATTTAATCTGATCACATGGTAGATAAATGTGTCTACTATAAAAATGTATGACTTTCAGCTTTCACTTTTGTTGGTGATTGTCTAGTAATCAATTTTCCTTGAGAATAAGCAACAAATAGTAAATTAATTTGAGTTCAATAACTTTTTTTTCTCAATGGGTGATCGTGGGAATTCTCAATCATTTTTCTTATCATTATATTTCCAATATGACTYAATCTATTATGCCAAATAATAATAATGTTAGGATGACAAGTAAACTTTTGATTTACGAGATGATGCACTTCAAGTGCATTAATCTTGGCATAATACAATCCCATGGAAAGATACACTAGTCTCTCCAATATAAATTCCTGAGACTATAGTGGTGATACATAAATATTTGAATCACTTTTTTCATTGTCTCAGTATACTAAAACCCATATCGGCGAATATATATTAAAACTTAATAAATTTCTTAGGAACTTTATAGGAGAACATTACATATAAATTTGTCTCTTCCCAGTAAAAAATATGAAGTTCTTTCAGAACAATAAATGCATATAAATTTTGTCCCTTTCTACATAAAATTATGACAATGTTTGTATTTATGTTTATTTATCTCGTTTCCAGGTGAGAAAAATTGTAACACCCCCATATCAGAAACTATCCTAGTTCGAAAATGTTTCCGATTTAATTCTCATATATTTAAAATTTCAGCGGAAGCTTTTGACAATAAAAGAATAAAATTTAAACATTCAACAAGTTCATAAATAAATAAAAAAATTTAATTAACAGAACGACTCTTGGGTATCAAAGCCTACTCCAAAACGATCTCCACGTACCATCTGATTAATCATCACCAAAAACATAAAATAAGAAAATATGGGGTGAGCTACTAAGCTCAGTAAGCAAATTCCATACATGAATGCATGAACAATGCCCTATATGTCATAAGTGATAAAATTTCACTTTCTCAATAAAAGCTTTCTAAACATTTCCATTTCATAAACTTTCTCATAAAAAATTTCCTTTAACATTTCCATTCCTTTAAAGTCGTGAGCTCACTTGGTGTAATGCCTAGCCATTAAGCTTGCAGTGGGTCATTATTCTTTGGAATCCGATCACATTTTCTACCAGTAAAACTGCAAAGCGGTTAACATTACTTTAACTTTTCCTGAATATCACCTTGTAAAAGGTGAATAATAGATGAATTTCCCACCCTACAAAAGGGTTAGGTCGGGTGCGCCAGTCCCTCACGCCCCATTTCCCACCAAATCATTCATGGCTTAAGCTTTACACCGGTTTTTCAAAATCCTTAACATTTGGAAAAATAATTTATTCATGGAATTCCATTTCTTTTTCTAAATTCATTCCTTAAAACCTTCACATTCTAAATGCACGAGCGACTCATGCCAGGAATGATATAAAACACTATAACTACATGCCCATGACATTTAAACTACCCAACATGTTAACGGTAGAAACTTATCACATAAAATAATCCAATTATAATCACCAGACATATCACGCAAAATAATCTAATTATAATCACATGATATATCACACCAGACAATCCAATTAATCACAAGATATATCACACAAAACAAGCCAATTATAACCACGAAATATATCATGCAAACAATCCAATTATAGCCACAAAATATATCACATATGAAATACGATTCATGAGTATGGGGGATTTACTTACATAGAACTCAAATTCAACACACATTCAATTCACCTAAGAGCAATTTAATTATAACAACAATACATATGCTTCAATAAGAATGTGAGAATTTTCTTACTTGTAGTCCTTAGTAAATTTGTTCACTTTTGCTATCGAGGTGCCTTGGTTGCCAGAGTATCCTAATATTATTACACAAAGAATATTCATCTAAAACTTGTTTAATCAAACACAATTATTTAATACAGGTGTTTACCGTTAATACATTCATTGTTTTTCCTATGCTGACCTTAACTAATAATTTCTCAAGATAAATTTCCATGTCAATAAAAATCGAACTACTAATAGTACAATTTAATTTCATGACTCCTAATTTGTTCTTAAAATAACAATAATAATCGTAATCACTATATACATTATTTTATCATACAAACCTAATTTCACCCTAAATTATATTCCAATATATTTTCAAAATTTATCCTCCTTTTCACTTTACCATACTAACTTAAATTTCATATTAAACTTATTCCATATTTTATTTCTTAATTATTTTTACTTAATTCAAAGCTTAGGTCATTCGGTTAATTTAACTGAAGAAACTAAGGATTCACCTTGAATCCCTAACCTTAGGTGTGTTATCTAGTCTAAGGTGTAATGGCATCAATAATGCTTGAAAAAAAAAATGCTTCGGGGGTGGGAAAGGTGGTCTTGGTCGCGCACGTACTGCGCGCTCGCAACTAGTTATTGGGTCGCCTGGTCCCCTGGGTGTCTGGTCGCCTAGTCCCCTAGAGCCTAGATATTGGGTCGCCTGGTCCCCTGGTCTAGTGACGAGAACGGAGGAGATGGAGTGGCGTTCGGCACCGGTAGAAAAGAGGAGAGAGAGAGAGAGAGAGAGAGAGAGAAAAAGTGGGAAGGCTGGCATCGGTGAGGGCAGAGGGAGGAGGTGACAATGGTGAGGGGGTTAGGTTTTATGTTTAAGGAAGAAGATGAACAG
>MEJB01000020.1:1213034-1265705 GCA_001752375.1 Rhazya stricta | reverse complement strand
TCTAAAACATTATGGGCTCTAAATCAAAGACAAAAAGAAAAGTTTAAATTATCGATATGATATATATGTTATATGTTAAATACAACATTGAGGTGAAGAAAAAATAATTTTACATCTATATATAAGTACTAGCAAGTCTTATAGTTGAGTATATGGTGTGTATTGTTGCACTATCAATGAGATTTTATCTCAATAATATATTCTAAATCTATAAATATTTTGTAAAAAGAAAAAAAWTTTAAAATAACCAAAYAATGAAATAGTCTCAGATATAAGAACTTTCAGAAKATTTAAAAGAAAGTCCATCAACACTTAAAAGAAAGTCCATCTAGAAAAGAAAATATATATAATGAGAAATTATTCTTGTTTTCTATCATACCACCTCCACTTAAATGGTTAATATTTCTTGTTGAATCGGCAAAAAAACCGGAGACATCTAAATCGACAAAACCATCAAAATCAACAAAACTTTTTTTATCCTTTTATCCCTACTCTCTCTTTTTCTTAATTGATCTTTTGGTAGAGATCCACTATATGCTTGTTGTACGATAGGTACTTACTCTACATCCAAATCATCATGGACTTGATGACAAGGGAAAATTTGTGGCTTTTGTATGATCCTGCTAGGATTCATTTTTCCTTCTTGTCAGATATGTCAAGTGTAATGAATTTAAATTGCGTGATATTTGTCATTTATGTAATTCTACAATAAAATAAAAGATAATATATTTTCAAATAATATAGAGTCATAGCAAAATAACTAATGTCAATGGGACATATACTCTTCACATTCCTTCGGGGATTACATATTTCACATTAAAATAAGTGCTACCTCAGGAGCAAAATAGTGTTAATATAATAATTTATTCAACATATTGTTACTTCAAGAACAATAGTTCAATATTCTTCAAGAATATTTAGATTGGAATGTATCATTCAAGAATAGATAATATTAACTCTTATAAATAAATTAGTTTAGAGCAATAGTTTGATATTCTTCAGGAATATTTAGATTATAATATACCCTTCAAAGTATATAATAATCATTTAGAGCAATAGTTTGATATTCTTCAGGAATATTTAGATTATAATATACTCTTCGGGAGTGTATAATATTAATTTAGAATAATAGTTTAATATTTTTCAGGAATATTGAGATAATGTTCTTCAAGGAGAWATAATATTAATTTATTGTTACTTCATGAAYAATGGTTCRATTATTTTCTAAGAATATTTAGATTTTGATACACCCTTCAAGAGTTAATAACCTTAATTTAGAGTAATTGCTTAATATTCTTCATGAATATCATATAATGTTCTTCAAGAACATATAATGTATTAATTTAGACTACTACTACTTCGRAGCATAGGTTCTAATATACCCTGCAACCGTTTACAATATTAATTTAAAACAGTATGTAATATTCTTCAAGAATATTGCAATCATCATATCATGTTCTTCCAGAATTATATAATTTTAATAATTTACACTATTACTTCTTCAAAGTAATAGTTCAATATTCTTCACGAATATTGATATTGTAAACAATAAATAGAAAAAGGTGAAGTATTAACAAATAAGATAAAATCTAAATTATAAAATTCATTAAAAAAAGATGACACTTGAAAAGAGAGCAGTGAATCAACATTGCATAACATGGCACATAAAAAAAGATGGCAAACGTGGTGAAAAGATGCAAAAAGATCGCATAAGATAAGACCAGATGGAAAATGATAGACATAAAAGAAAAATGGCATAAACACATGCCATCAATGAGAGGAAATGAAATAAAAATTCTTAGAGAATTGATATCATGCATGTGTATTCAATATAAATAAAATGTGCACTTTGTAAATTAGGAAAAAAATACCATACAAGTTTACTCTATTGCGTACTTCAATTAATTAGAAGCTGTAATACGAAAGTAAATTATACAATAATTATAGGACTAACTTTGTAAGTTTCAATTAGATCTGGTAAAGATTCATGTTCAATCATATCTGATAAAGACTCAAAGAGTAGAGAATCGTGCAAACAAAAGCTTTATAAAGATAGAGACTTGTGCTAATAATATTTTGTAATATGAAAAGAAAAAATGGGATGAAAAGTTTATAGAGAGAGAAGATGGAGGAATCATAAATTGAATATCATTAAACTTGATGTGAACCAAAATCCTCTCTTTATAGAGGTTAAACCCTAGAGCTTCCAGGGTCTCAAAATTAGAGAAGTCATTCACCAATAACTATTTACAACATAATATAAACTTTTAATTTTTATGCTTATTTTGGGGGGAATGATATTGATATATGAATGGAAGATTATTATAGGCTTAAAATATTGATGTAAAACATAAAATTTTCATTTATTTTTGTTAATAAGTTGTTAGTTATATAAAATAAAATTTATGGTAGATTGGCTAAGTATTTAAGCTAGTTGTTTCTCTTCTGTTTTTCTGTTCTTTCTTTCTTTTTTTTTTTTTTCCCCCCCTTTTCTTGAAGCATATGCATAGATTGTTGGGAAACAGAAAATGAAAATACAGCGTCTACAAGTTGGGCCCTACCAGCTTTTTAGTATTCGGCTTTCCAGTCAGATATGTTGGGCCTCAACAAGCAGTTCAAATACTAGCCGAAACGTTGTGGGCTTTATTTTATTATCAAAAGCCGAAAGGTGTTTGTGACTTATGATGTTTTAGGTGGGCTTCTCAGGCCCTATTTTATTTTTCCTCTCTACGACAGAAGAAAAAAACAAAAAACAAAAAGGAAAGGAAAATAGTGAAAAATTACCATTGATACGTGGCAGCCAGACAAAGAAAAGGACTAYATGATATCCTATCTCAAGATTAAAGGAGAATCGATTATCCAAATAAAGTGAAAAAGATAACTCTTCAATGGTGATTCAAAGAAGGGGCAAAATGCTTTGAAATTTTGTTTATTTGTTTGAATTTGAATTCACAAAGTTTGTTGTGAATGAGATGCTGAGTTTCTATGTTTTTTGTACGAGTAAAAATCATTTTTTTATCCATTTAAAGAGCACAGATATATTTATATAATATTATGATTAAAGATTATAAAAATATTAACAAAATTAATAATATCGACAATGTTATTTGAAAGACGAGKGTAGATCTCATCACGTAGGATATATATAGTTTAGTATTAGATGAATTTTTGTTAGCATATTGCGAATAATATATTTGATTACGATTGTTTTACCTTTAAGAATACATGAAAGTACGCCTTTTTTGCTTTGGGGGTAAATGAGTAAATTTGCGGAAAGGGAACGTGATTTTTTGGTAAGTAGTAATTAAAGTTGACTTTAGWTWAAAGGTTGGATGGGGAAAAGTAGCGAAACGACGGCGAGCAAATCAGCAAAGTGGGAATATTGAATCTGAGCCGTACAAAAAGTGAGATCAGATCTCTGAACGGAGTGTAASTGCTGACAAGTTGTGTATCTTGTGAATTGAGCTGGAGATTCCTTGCCAMAACCACTCGTTACTTCTCAACTCAACTCATCATGTTTTCCCATCAAAACAAAACAAGAAATCTAAAATGAAAAAGGGAATTTTGTTATGTTAATTTCGGCTTAATGTTCATATCTTCATTCTAAATCTAATTAATTGGGTCATGTATATATATGTCTCCTCTTATCATCAGTCAATGTGTAATATGAGTGAGTTTCTCATACTTYYWATATTCTTTAAAGGGAAYTATATAAGATAAAATATATCGATTAATAGAAATAATAAATTATTTAAAATTACTATTYAAATAATATTTTCATCCTTGAAAAATAAATAATCAATTGTAGGTGGGRAAGAAGATAAGATGTCCTCAGTTGAATAATAATATTTTAAAAATTAAATAAAAATAAAATTTAGTTAATTATTTCTTTATATGTAAACTATGACATATTTTAAATAAGGAAATGAATACTCTTTTAAAAGATAGCACAACATTTCAAAATATCACAAGGTTGTCAAACACACGAGCAAGAATGCCATACAGGTACAAGAGGCTTGTCCTATACTTGCATAAATTTTGTGTTTTTTCACATCTTCATCAATAGAAATGTCGGCATTCATAATTTATCATTGCTTTTGATGTAGACCATTTAACTCAAGCTGGGGAATGGACTCAAGTAGGCTCTATTTGGACAGTACGCTTTTGTTTACGTTCTAAGAAATGACTTTTTTTTTTTTTTTAACAATATTTTTTTGATTTTTTTATATTTATAAAATTACATTTGGAACAAAGAAAAATTAATTTTTAAGTACGATTACAAATTTAAATTTGGTTAACGCAAACATTTACGACTTTTCTTAACTTTAATAAGAAAATATTTCTGATTATATGCTAGAATTAATCCAAGTTTTAGATTACTACATGAACTGAGTGCCTCCTTAAGCTTTTTCAAATTGCTAAAATTTTTGAATTTTAAGTAATTTTTGGAATTAAGTTTGAAGTTTTATTAAGTCCATGCATACACTCTCAATCAATTAAATTAGGAGAAATTTGAAGATGATAATGACCATTGAAGACGAGCTTATGAGTATGATGAGACAGTTCAACCTTGCAGCTTGTGCATGCAACCCATATATATAGATGCTTTCTTTATCCACTGAAACTTCCCAAGTTGACATAAGCTCGACATTTATTTTAATTCTTTCCACTTGTACACAACGTGGGACTCTTGAAGCTACAAACTAAGTCAATTAATTAAACAAAGCTTAAGTCCAATAATCAATGTTATATATGCTCAATTTGAAATCGTTGCATACAAKAATAGTGTCAAAGTATTGTAACTTGAAAGAAAGTATCTTTATCTGAAAATTGATTAGCACTCAAAAAACTTTTTGTAAAAATGAATTTGTTCAAACGTTTAGGTCATAAGGGTATTTTTATGTGTGCATGCCTATAATTGCCTGCTTTAGGAGGAAACATGAACTAGGAGAAACTTTGATGCCCAAGAATTTGATTTTCTCTTCGTTTCCTTGGTTGGTGATTTCTTGTTGAGTTCAATCTCTTGGAAGAGTCCTAATATACGGAACCACATATAGTAGAATACAGATCTAAGCTCGAAGGGCAACATATGGAACAGAAGATGAATAAATTGAGGTAATTTCTTGCATAACTTTTTAGTTTACTTTGGCATGCTACTAACATCTGTTTCCTATGGTCCGTTGCCAAAGTGACAGGCGACAAGACACCAATACCTAACATCAAGTGGACTCCTAAAACCATTTCGAGGATAACTTGAACCAAATGTTGATTTTCTTGCCAGTTTTACTCATTATGCAGCTCTGAAATTGTAAAGTTTCAGAATTTAAGATTGAAATAAAGGGTAAAAACAAAAACAAAAAACCGTACAGACACCAATCGCACACTAGAAATGCCGGCTGCCCTGCTCCACTGTGCGGAAAAATGAATGGACGGTTTGAGAACCAAGAGTGCGCATGATCATTAGGTACTCTCATTCTTGCCCGTTTTTTTTTGCTTATTTTCAACTTAAGTGCTACTTTTTTCTTGTTTAGTGTTTTTTTCCCTCAAAAGAATGTTGTCATATGAATGGTAACGGAAAGAAGATATTTTTGCACTCACGAAATAAAACTGTTTAAGATATTTTTACATACTAATGAACCCTTTTTTGTTGACTCACCGATAAATTTTAGCAGGTATGCCAAGAGTTAAATCCACCAAGAATTGAGTACTCAATAACTATGGCTCTCATGTAGATACATATATTCTCTTTGCTGCTATCATTTGTATAGGGAAAATCTGTCCATTTCCAAATGGAAATGATGCTGTAGCAGTCAAATCCACCAATCTTTTTAAGGTAAATAATTATGTACATTTCATTTTGAAGGGTGATTTTAACGCATTTATCATCGAATGCTGTTGAAGAATTTGACTCTAGCTTGGCTATACAGGTAAAGAAATACATTGGATTCTGATAGAAAAAGGAAATTATGTTAGGTGGACAACATAGAACTTAACATGTAAAGAACCTGCTAATACATTAAACATGTCAAAGGTTTATAAGGTCTATAAAATGTTATGCAATTGAAAATGGTCGGCCAACTATCAAGCTGGATTCTTGGTGGGTTTTCAGGAGCATCCTATGTATAACTACAGCCTTTGGTGAGTACTTATTTCAACCCAGTTAAGGGAGCAGGAATGGGGTGAAAAGTAAAGAATAGTACACTACAAATCTGCTCTAGTTTTATGTAGGATGTCTGTCTTTCATGGCTATATATGTATTTGTAAACGAGGTTTTATTTATCATGTTACTCTCAAAATGGTAAGAAATTAGTAAGTTGAATGGATAAATCGAAAKAAAGACGAGTTTTTTTTATGTTGTATAATAATTGTTTTTTTGTTTAGATTCTTGAGAAAAGTTCTCTTGGGCCAAATGTCAACATCTCCAAGTCAACTCCGGAGACTGGAGAGGAGTCTTCTTTGTTTCTGTGATGAAGAAGAACAGTAACATTTTGTTGCTTTGGCCTTCGGAACTATGTTATATTTGCTACTACTTGCTAGGGCTTTGAACTTCGACTACGATTTGCTTTTCAGTTCTGCATCGAAGCAAATTCTTGATGTGGGATGTGGTTGATGTTTCACTGTACTTGACAAAACTTCATCAGTTTAAACCATTGCAGCTAAGATGAACTGAAGATTTGAGTAACCAGAAGACTGAAAATGCTTATGTTTGGTATAAAAGCCGAGGTTTCATCATTGGCAGGGGATCATTTTTCGTAAAGATCATTGCAGGAAGTGAAACTACCTGTGTCCTGCAAGTAGCAAATCCACTATGATGTGCTAGTTTCGAGAACTGCTGATCGATAATCATCATGAGAAAGTTGGATGTGATTGAAAAAGATCACGAGAAAGCCTAATGGATAGGCATTCTTTTATCAGAGACAGACTACTTGAAGCTGGAAAATGGACCACCGATATCTATCAGAATTCAGAAAGAGAGATACTGAGTTTCCTCTTAGCTACATTCTTGTGCTTCTTTCAGTTTCTGTGTGTCTTCATTCTGCAGCTAATGCTGTAGATGAGTCTCTCAGTCCCTGTCTTCTGTTTGGTTCAAAAAGACCCTCTGCTCCCTGGCTTACAAAGGGGGAACAGAAACACATATAGCATCATTGGCGGCGCATGTTACTTGAAAGGCAGTCAAGATGGAAAACTACATCTAACAAAGAGTGCGGTCTCTTAATGTAATAAGCTAGAATTTCAAACTCGATTCCCTCATAAGAACTAAATTAGAAAAGAAAAGCAATGCTAGCTTTGAAATGGTGGTCCTCTAGGCTTGGAAAGAAAGTGTATAGCACAGGAAACAAGAATGTGGTATGATTCCTCAAAAAGAAGCCAGGATGCATACAAAGCCACAAATATATGTAAGGCCTTTAAGGTGAATGATTTAACTTCAAACTCTCTTATCTGCTGCTTTATTATATTGATGGCACTAAGCCATATCAGCTGCAAATAATAGTYGGCTCATTGAGCCATAAAGATAGACASAATCACATGGGCATTCAACAATTTGAAGGACTTCCATCAATAAGGACAAGTCATGATCTTCAATTGCACAACACAAAAAAATGGGCATGTTTGCGTTGCTTTAGTTATCATTGCAGAAGTTTCATTAAAAGTCTGCCTCAATGGTTCTTGTTCAAATGGCAAACTTTTCATCAGTCTAAAAGTCGAAGGTATGCCCTTCAATTCTTCATGGTTTTTCCATTTTTGGCTACCATAAGGAAATAAGACCACCCCTGCACCACATCATGTCATCCCTCATAGAGGAAATATTGAAAAAGCATTCAACAAATGCACTTTGAAATTCCATGAAGCCAAGCAAATAGTATATATAGGTAATAACCATAGCAAAAAACCACTATACTTGGCGTTGAAATGAAGCACACCACATTTTTTGGTTGCCCTTTGGCGTCCCATTTCATTAGTTCAATGAACATAAATTTTGATCATTGGACATGTTGATGAGGAATCTCAAAAGCTTCAATAAAACAAGAAGCAAAATAATTTACATGCTTATTTCATAGAGTATCCGTAGGCGTTAGGTTGTCCATTTTCAATCACGCCAAGAAACAGTATAGCTTTACATGGCCTCAGCATGCAGCAAATGTAAACAAATCCCCTATAAATATGTAGCTCAATCACCATCTCAAGGCTACCATTTCCGCCGCCGATGGCCGCGGCTGTTCTATTCTTTGGCCTAGTCTTACGGTGTTAGCCCCTTTCATGGTTGCTTTCCCCACTCCAACCACAACCTCCAAACTCCAAAGCATGGCCGTGCTACGATGATCTACCAGCATATGATTTGGTAATTTGTCCTATGATTGATTCTAATGGTATCCTACAGTAGGATAGGTCTCTGTCCTATATCAGCAGTAATTTTTACTACTGATGTGCAGTAAAAGTTGGAAAACCAACATTTAAGACAGTGCCTAAAGTCCATCAAGGAGCATAATAAAATACCCGAAGTTCAATTCTCGAAAACCTCGTCTTCTTCCCCGCTCTGCTAAAAGGATCTTCTCCTCATCTCAAAAACCCCAAAACCCCCAACCCCCATTTCTATACTACCTCACCCCTTGTGGCTTGTGGGATGAGTACGGGGAGGGGGCTTAGCCTGTAAGGGTGGGTGGGTCTCTCCCGAGTACCCCAGCCCCAACCAGTCATGAACGTCATGCAACTGTTACCAGAGCTCCAATCCAATCCCTGCTCTGGAAATAAAACTAAAAAGGCAACCTCACACAAAAGCTTTAGCCAGCTCATTTGCTAATCAATTACTCCACTCTCCCCACTCAAAAAGAAAAATTTCGAAAGACTCCAAGAACAGAGAACTAGTAATAAACTCCTCCCTTCACTCTCTCTCTCTCACACACACACACACAGACACACACTCTTCTCATCTCTATATAACACAACGCTAACACATCACGCACTCCTCCTTTTCAACGGTCTCTCCACCAGATCTCTCGGACTTATTCCTTGGAGATGCGTGCTGGCTGAGGAGATTTTCCCCAMCCCAAACCCCCACCACCACCAGAACTCTAACCCCCCTTCTGGGTCCTTCTCTTTCTCTTCGCCACATTGCTCATCTATCTCTAGACTCACACACAGATACACACGCGCGCGCACTTATATCTAAATTTATGTAAGTAGATATGCATAAAATAACATCCGCACATATGTATGACGCCGGTGGCAAAAAACCCATTTGTTGTTTTCGATTCTTTTGTTGTTTCCTTACAGTTTCGGTTTGATTTTGATGCGAAGCGTTTGTGGGTTTTGTTTTTCTCTTTGCGGTAACAGAGTCTTCTCGAAAAGGGATGGAGACTAATGGAGTCACTATGAACAATGGTGTTGCGGTGCTGTTTAGCGATGAGGAAGTGAGAGAGATAAGTGGCTTAAATAGAGGCGGCGATGATTACGTAGAGGTGACGTGTGGCTGCACTAGCCATCGCTATGGCGATGCTGTGGGTCGCCTTAGGGTTTACTCTTCTGGTTATCTCGAAATCACCTGTGAATGCACTCCTGGTTGTCAAGAAGGTCTCTAAAATTTCTATCTTTATCTGTAACATATCTTCCTTCGAGTCTGTTTCTGATAAAAATAATGAGTGCTCTTGGATGCATGTGTTTAAGAATTCCTTACGCGTAAATTCTGTGGAGGGATTCTGTGTTGTACGATGAAATGGATATGTCTGGATGCACTTCTATGACTATTTTGTACATTTTGTGTATGTCGATTTGCCTAAGAGGGATGAGTTCTGGGGCGTCTTTCCAGTTCACCGCTGCACTATGTTGGTTGCTGTCTTTTGTTGGTTGCAGTTTGGCTTGTAAGATGCAATTTTGTTGATTGTGAAGATGAAAACAATAGTGCGAGCAATGCAGAATATGATGAGACAACCTACATTGCATTTGCCAACGTGATACACTTGTCGGAAGTTGTTTTTGTTGAAAGTTTGGATTTTTGATGCAGAGTTCTGTTCTTTCCGTCTTAAGCAATGCGTCGTTAGAGTGATCATATACATAATCTCCCAGAGTAGTTTCCCGAGTTGTTTTTGTTTATGATTATATCTTTATTTTGTTGAAGTTCTTATCTTCATTGCCTGGAAGATCATATATGTTCATTAGGATTGATAAGCTCTTAGTCCTTGATTCTTTCTGCAACTTTTTACAAATGAATCCTTCTCGAGAGAGCATGTTTTCAGATTGAAGTTCTTTTTCTTTTTGTTTCTGTGCCTACTCTACACGTATGTTCTTGGACATTTAGTTGCATTTATATTTTTTGTGACACTCGGGTCAGGTTTTTCCTGGCAGTTTATTTGAATTTTTTGAGTGGGATTGCCCGGATATTATGCCACATCCTTGTTTAGGTAATCATAAATTGTTTTTGGCTTGCTATGGTGCTGTAGAATTAAGACAATTGAAGCATGATTTCAGTTTGATTCAGGAATAAAATATGACAGCAACACAGAGTTAAAAAGTTGGTCGCAGCTAAGAAACTGGAACCCGATAAGAATAATGACTGCCAGAAGGCATTTGAACTCTCCTATCTGAGATAAGATATAAAGAGTCGCTTATGACTTGAATATCCATAGGCTATCTCATGTGATTATAGGTGAACAACTTTAAGTGCCAAGCTTGTAACCAGCTAATGATATTGGCAGTTCCTATCTGTGTGATGGTAGATGAAGTGTGGTTGGTTATTAGCGAGTTAAAAGTTCTCCTCCTCTCATTCATTCGCCAATAGAATGATGAAGTTTGTAGCATTTTGGCACTTGCAGCAATCGTTTGATACTTCCCACACGTCTTGATCTTTTGATTGGGAATAATGCTCGATTATGGTTGATCTCTTGGACTGCATTTGATGGATAATATCCACAGCTCCTTCATCTTTCATTAGGTGTCAGTGGTGTTACTCAAATCTGTAACATTTTTTATTACTTTTCCTTGTGAATACTATTCTTGTTTACCTTCTCTAATATCTGCCCTTTTGTTACCAGACAAGCTGACACCAGCTGCATTTGAGAAGCATTCTGGAAGAGAGACTTCCAGGAAATGGAAGAATAATATTTGGGTCATTCTTAATGGGGAGAAAGTGCCTTTGTATAAGACAGTACTGCTCAAGTATTACAACCAAGCATCAAAAAGCACCAACGGTTCAAATAGATCACATAATGCTAAAGTTTGTCACCGTGATGAGTTTGTTAGGTGCTCAGAATGCAACAAAGAGCGTAGGTTCCGTCTGCGCACCAAGGAGGAATGCCGGACTTACCATGATGCTTTGGCAGATTCTGATTGGAAATGCTCTGACATGCCATATGATAAGTATGTTCCAGTCTACCCTATGGTTATAATACTATCATCATTTTTTATTTATTACATTTCAAATATTTACTCTTCTCTAAAGAATTGGATGTTATAGACATTTAACGTGCATGGAAGGTAGTTTACAGATTGACTTAATTATTTTAAATTATTGTTTTTGAAGATTAACTAGGTATGTGCCTGATGTTCTGTTATTAATCATAAGCTCCATTTAGAAGTGAAAAGACCAAAATTTGGGCATCGTTTCCTGCCTATTTCGGTTGCATCTTAAGTATCTCAGTTATTTATATGAGACCTTTACATAATTCTACCAACTGAGAAATCTCAAATTAAGTTGTGCTGGGATATGCAGTGTAGAAGATATGAACTCTCTCTCTCTCGGAAAAATGGAAAACGTTGTCCAAAGTATCTTGTCATGTCAATTACAACTCTTATCTTTTTGTTCTGGAAATAGTTAGGTTTATGATAACCTTTTGTGCCACTGTTAAGGATTTAACTGATGTCAATGGCATAGTGGAAGAAACGTAGAGGGGAAGAATGACTAACTAAAGCACGTAATGCATTCAACACTATTTTAAGTATGTTACAAGGTAATAGGGTGCAGGGAATCTTGAATCTCACTGTAATTACATGAACTGTCCAGGTTATAGAAAGTGGAATAGGAAGGATCTACCGGTTGAATGATTGCGTTGTTGTCTCATTGCTTAAGTTTCCCCATCTGATGAAAGGTTATTTATCTCATTTGTAGTTGTTTTTTCTTAGTTCTAGAAACAAAATATCTAGGAAGGTTTAGCTTTGCACCAAACTATTTAGCCTCTCATAGCTGAGGAATCCACACCTACAGTTTCCTAGAGAAGCTTCTAAAACTTCAGCCATTTCTTACTCGGACGACTACAGAAGTTCTATAAGTCAATTGGAGTGAATAATGGTTCTCAGAGTACATTACTGAATAATGAATTTGACTAGACAATATTTATGTGATTAAGTATCTTCAGTAAATAGCTTTCCCATGTCTTCATTTATGGGCCAAGGATGTTGTTCCTTCATTGTGCAACCATACTGGGGTTTCAGCCATGTCATCATTTTTCTTTTTGTTTAATAAGTACATTTATCTGTCAAAAACATATGTGACAATTTATTCACAATCTAATTATTGAATTGAGAACCGGTCTAGACAGATTTGCACATGTGCAATAGTTAAATGTTAAAATTGCTTCTTTTTTGTTAACAATTGGTGTTCCAGTAACCAATGTAATGATTTACCTTTACCATGCTAAAAAATTCTTTCTTGTTTGTGAATCTTGTGTATATATTGCTTCAGGAGTAAAATTTCTAAAGCTTTTAAGCTTAGGCTACTTGCTTCATTTTTTCTTCTTTCTTAGGCTAAGAGTTGAGTGTCATCTTTGAAATTCATCGGTGATAAAATTAATTGAGATGAACATTCAACTTCATCAATTTATGTGCTAAATTCTACCTCTAGGTGAAAAAGATTGTATTTTCTCTTTGGCTTTACACTTTAATTGGTATTGTGCGGTGGAACTCATGCCTGAAATTACTCCAGAGTTCTGCTGATAAATTAAGTGGTAACTCAGTGAAGCATGAATTTTAACTGCTCTTGTTCTTTTGATTTGCAGATGTGGCTTTTCTTTCGAGTAATTGTAAGAAAACCTATAAGTATAGTAAGACGGCCTGTATAAAGTTGCACAAATTTTCAGTCATTATAATGTTATCTATGGTAAGAGTGGTTAAATTGCACATATTGATGAAGTAAATTCTCTCTCTCCCCTATAAAGAGAAGTCTTTATCYTGTATCTGGAAGCTAAATATATGAGCTTTTTGGACTCCCTTGTTAAATGTTTAAATATGCCTATGAGCTTAGTATAAATGACTTTAAACGAGATGGCCCAGAGGCTAACATATTTGTTCAGGCTCTTTAAACATCATAAACTACTCCTTGGTGCTTAACATCCTTATCAGTATCATCTTGGTATCATGGTCTTTGAAGGGCAGCAGCTTTGTATGATGCATGTAATGTTTAGACTTTCCATAGCCAAATATAAGCAAAGGCAAGTTAGGAGGTCTGGCATGAGGGTACAACTCCTTGCTGGTGTACTGCGCCATGAAAATAGTTTTTATCTCTTCCAAGCAGTTGAGCACCAGAAGTGGATAGAGAAGAAGAGAAATATGCACGAGTACCTAACATCTATTAACACACAATATTTTTAGTTTTAGGCCWTAAGCGTCTATTGTTATTCAGTAAATCATGTTTGTAGTTGAAGACATGCAAATGCCTTGATACTGTTCTTTTCAAGGTTCCTTTTCCTTTTCTTTGGAAGAACTTTCATGTTCGTTATAACTTGGATTTTGACAGTGGGAAGCTTAAGCACATGTTCTCCTGCAGATTTTGTTTTCCTGGTAATTCTGATTTGTTCTTGATGTTCCAAAAGCCAGTTACATACCTTGTTTCTCTGTTTGTTCAAACGCATCGTCCAACTTCCACATAAAAACTATGCATGTTCCATAAATATGATGCTTCATTGCAAAATATGTGTATAGTGCCTTTCAGGTGTATCCGTCACAGTTATTCTGTGTGCTTGTGCTTTATGCCATTTTTGACGCAAATATTTAATTCTGGGTGAATACACATGGGTTTTCAGGATTACATGTGATGATGATGAAGAAAGAGCAAGTCGCAGGGTGTACAGGGGGTGTGCTCGATCTCCAACTTGCAAGGGCTGCACATCCTGTGTGTGCTTTGGCTGTGAAATCTGTCGATTTTCTGACTGCAGTTGCCAAACTTGCTCTGATTTCACTAGGAATGCAAAAGCTTAAAGTTACAGCTCACAAATACATCCTTTGTTAAAAGCTTAAATCCCTCCATTTGGATAGATGTTCTTCCTACCATTTCTTCATTAAATCTTGGTCTATATTCAGAGAAAGCTTATCTGACATTTTCTTTATTAGATTAACTTAAATTTTAAGTCTCGGAAATCACAGGTTTTCTGTGCTTTTGTTGGCTTATTTGCATATTCAACTTCTATGGGAAGTCTTACATTTGATTTTCTTTCAAATTTCATGAAATGTGATTACTTTATGATTCCCTTCTCTTCATCCTTTTTCTCAAATAATGAAAAATCAGGGCCCTTGATTCATAACTTCTTAAAGATGTTATTTATGTAATAAAGTGATGTGGCACAACATCTTAAGTAATACTGATTTGTCTGAGGAGGATATTTCTACCAAGAATACCAAATTTCCCTTTCCATTTCTTGGTTTAGGTTCTCAAGAAAACTGCWAACTCAATCAAGGATGTGCTACAACAATAGCCTTCTGCTCGGATATTTGTGGATTATATATTYTATATTTAATTGTAGACGCTTATATTTTTTTAATTGTACATTTTAAGTGATATAATATTTTAAATTTGGTGGGCTATAATATTTGAGGTCATAACTTGTARATTTAAAATTGATGATGGATAGGAAGTAGACCTTACAAAAGTTTTCTTTCGATGATGGGTTGAAAGTTGAATATCTCATCTTGTTTGGATAAGAATATGAATATCAGCAAGGAAGATCATAAATAATTTATGGTAATCGTTTGGTGTAATATAATGTGATAGGAAAATAAATTTATATTTATATTAAATTATTCAAATTAGTCGATCGAATAAATATAATAAGATGTGAATTAATAAAATTTAAGATTAAATTAGTTTTTATTATATTACTAAAATATGATTAACTAAACATTTCTTTATTTTTAAGGAATAAATCAATCCAATAACTAATTAATTTACTGGCAAAGGGAAAAGTGACATTAGGAAATATGAATTCTATGCAAGTGAATCACGTGATATGATTTTAAAAGAATTACACACCTATTTTTTATTATCTAAAAAAGTATATAAGAAAAATAATGCAAACTATTATTTTTAACCTATAAACAAATGAATTATATATCTTAAAAATAAATGAATTATTCTTTTAAGTATTTCTTAGACTATTATACAATTTAATTATATTAAATTGTCTTACAAAAATTATAGGGAATTAACATAAAAGGTCTTCTCTCAGGTTTTGATATTTGATTTTATTCTACAATTTTGTTTCCATTATCTAATTAAATTTCTTGAGAAGATGAAAATATATTGTGTTATTTATTTTGACATTCCTCTAATATGAACATTCATGTTAAAGCAATTAAATGGACGCGAAAATAATATTTGAATTATTTAAAATTACATTATTTGGAGAAGAATTGATATCTTTCTTTAGGTAATGGTTCATGGAATTAAATTACATACTAATTATATAACCTTTAAATAAATATATAATGYAGTTAAAGTTCTAAGTCTTGATTGCCTCATGTGTTGGCACATCAGTGTAATCAAAATAGTCTCTCAGAGAAAACCATCAGCTCTTTTGCATTTAGAGTTTATACTGTATTAGCTGCTATGTTCCTTTACAATCAGTCCATTGGCTGGTCATTTCTCCTTTGTAATCGCACTAATCTTTGATTCATTCATCTATTTTCTTGGACAAAAACCTTGATTAGTAACCTTGATTACTCGATTTGTTCATCTAGATGGTGATTGGAAAACCAGATATATACTGGATTAGTAACCAAATATACACAATCTACCCAAGTAACCAACCCATAAAACAAGCCAAAAACAGAAAAGGAAACAAGAAAGGGGATGGTGCTAGCCAGACTGCTGTCTGCCTCTTCCACCACCAAATCGACCGCCACCCCTCCGATGAGCATTTCCACCTCCACCAGAATATCTACCACGATTAAATCTTGGCGATGCATTGAGATTGCCTCGTACTGCATTATCTGGTTGGAAATTCTGATTATACCCCATCTGTGGTATGTTAGATGGCATTGCTTGTTCTCCCAAGTTCATGGGAAGGGGGGGGTGTTGGCCTGGTGTACCCAGCCCAAATGGTGAATGGTTAAACATACCTTGATTCAAGTATGCAGGCAGCGGTAGAAATCCTGGCGGTGCACCAAAACCTGATTGCCCAACTGATAGAACCAGATTCGGAGGCACATTTGGACCAGCAATGGCATTTGAGGACGGACCTGATTGCTGCTGAAACAGTAGTCCGCTCTGCAATGGCATTTGATATATTTGCTGAGGATGGACCTGTTGCATCCATGGCATACCATTGGTTGGTAATCCAGGAAAGCCCATGTTCTGAGGCTGCTGAAATCGGATCCCATTCCCCCCACAAGAAGGCATACTAAAGCCAGGATTCAGTCCCATCGGAGCAAATGGAGGCACCATGCCAGGCTGACCTGCCGAACCATGTCCTACACCAGAAGAGCTTGAGCTATTGCCTTGATTCATTGGCGCAACAACAGGAGGGATGGGATGCTTACTGTGATCAACTGGTACATTTCCTTGCTGCAAGGATACACTTGGGTTAGCAGCCTGATCAGCTTTCCAGTTTCCGAGCCGATTTTTAAATTTCTTTTTGTCATTCTTCTTGTTTCCAGCTTTCTCCTCATTTGTGCCTCTCTTTTTCATTTTCATCATTTTTCTGTATTCTGCTTCCTTCTCATCATCYGAAAATTCTTCTTCTTCTAATACTTCTTCATCATTTGCACCAGATGCRTCATAACCTCTCTGGTAAAGACTCTTGTCATTGAGGACGTGATTTGCAAATTCTGTAACAAAAGATACTGCTGTGCCTGGTTTAATTCCAGTAGGTACTTCACTTTCTGAATTGTATCTTATGATGTAGTAAGGATTCTTAACTGGCCCAAAAATTTCATCCACAATCCCCAGAGGGGATCTACTTTCAGTTATCCACAATACAGAACCCTCATTGAGAGGATTATGTTTTTCAACCCCTTCTACAACAACTTGTGAGCCCATGATCTGGATGACAACGTTACCATATTATAAAGCCAGAATTTTCAGATCAATATAAGCACCTAAGAATCTATAATATCTATTGAAAGCCAATTAAGCTTGTGAATGAGATCGTTATGTGCTTACTGATAGAACAGCTCCTACAGGCAGAGTCTGGTGGTCTGGTTTTAAGGTCACATTCACTGGAGGAACTGGAGGGAGAACCTGTGAAGAAATGGTTACCAAATATTGCATATACACATGCTAAAGCATGGGAATTAACAAAAAGATACGTATATCAAATTAGATACTCCAGGGGTGACCTTGGAGGGGGAAAGGGAACTGATATCTCAGTGTAAAGGAGCTCTATAAAAAGGACTCTATACATCACATCAAGCTTATCACCTCTCTGGCATAGGAGTTCTAGAAGATGAGGCAAACATATCATGAACATTCTATAGCATCATTTTTCTCTTCAATGTTCAAAATTGTCATCTTTTCCTGTTTAGTTCGTTGTACATTTATGTACACTAGCTCCAATTTATTAAAAAACATAAATACTATGATCATGGGAAGCTACATAAATTGGCAGTCAACGTAGAGACTGATTCTCATTTAACATATAGAACGGACTATGCATAGGATTATTAGGAAGTTTTATACTAATGGGAGATGCCATTGCAAATGTGGAAATACCATTTTATTAATTCACAAACATCAYCAGCTGTACTTGATCTTCTTCTGAAAYATATTCTCATATTGCTGCTGAGTAACAGAAATACGAAGAAAYACTTTAGAAACATCTCAACCAACATTAAACCAAGGACGGAGATAACTGAGACATAGGTACACGAAGTCTATTGCCACAACTGAGTCAGACTGCTCAAACTGGTCTCGATTCATCCATAAAACAAGATTTCTTGGTAGACCATTGTAATAAACAGTCTAAATAAGTAAAAGCAGTAAAATGCCAAGCAAATTGAAATATAGATAGTTTACTAAGTCAAGATTGTTAACAATAAAGAATTCCAAAAACAATGTAATTAGTATAAGAAGAGCATGGGAAAAACTTACTGTCATCTCATTTTTCGACCTGATTGGTCCCAATGGAACATCAGTGCTGGCAACACCATCTTCATCATCACTCCAAGCAACCATTTCCTCTAAATCAGATGCCGCTATTTCACCTTCTTCCATCTCTGTCTCCCCCTCCTCACCAGCCTCTTCGCTTTCTCCTCCATGCATTCCACCTTCGCCCTTCCCCTTTTTATCCCCTTTCACTTCCTCCTCCTCTGCCTCCTCATCATCCCTACTAGATGAGGATGAGGATGATGAAGTAGATGAACTTTCACTTTCACTTTCATCCTCAGACTCGGAATCACCATGACTCTCATCTTCATCGCTTCCCTGTTCTCCACTCTTTGCTTCATTCGCATCAATATTCACTTTCTCACCACCATTTTGGCCAACACTTTCAGTAACACCACTCGCAATGCCATTCTCAACCGCATTTACCACCTCAACACTCCYGACAATGTCATCACCAGAACCCTCTTTTCCGCCAATTTTGGCATTATCCAAATCACCACTGTCGATTGCACTCATCCTACTAACATTGGAAATAGAAGCATTTGGCACCCCTTCTAAAGTAACTTTTCCCATCTCTTCCTCAATCAAACATTTCAAATCCCCCAATTTGCAACAGCCATCTCCAACTGCCCCCTCTTCAACCGTAACTTTTGTGCAAGATACTTCACTGCCCATTCCAGCGCCATTCTCACCAACCCCCAGTTGACCCTTTTCTTGGCACACACTACCCAAAACTTCCAACTTCACACCTTCAACTTTGCTTTTATCAGAAAATCCATCATATTTCATTTGTATACTCTCCACGGCATCTAACTCAACGTTTTCTGAACTAAACAGAACTGGGTTTTCACTTGCATCATCAGAAGCCATCCAATCCCTTAAGAAATCAAAATCAAGAAAAGAATCCACAAAAGATTCAGAAAAGTCTTCCGGGTTTGTCAGTGATTGCTCAACCGCATAGTTTTCCTTCTTTAGTTCTTGAAATGATTGATTTGTTTCACCTTCTTGATCTTCTTCAGAGATGGGACTGCGTAATAAACCCATACTGATTCAAAGAAATTAGGGTTTGAAAGCAAAATTCATGCCTCTTTCAACTACATATACAGAAAAATAATCATTCATGCCCCAAAATTCATGCCTTTCCCAACAAATTCTCCAACACTTTCAACTACATATATAGAAAAACAATCATACCATCCAGAAGGGAATAAGATTGAAAAGATAACATAAAAGTACAAACCTTGCTCAAATGCTCAAATTGTAACTTATCAATACATACAGCATTTCAACACCAAAATCAGGTTTATCAGGGTCAATTCATCAAAAGCAGAGTAAACCAAGCTATTTTGTTTGTGCAATTTAAGCTGTCATTTCATAGGGGAAGGCGTGCTGAAATATAGACATAGAGTACAGCAAGAATGCATGCGAGATGGGCCAAAGGGGTGATAAATGGGAAGCACTTTAACTCAAGAAGTGGAAGACTGATACTTATTCCTAGATGGCTGATAAGATTCCGAGATCACATTTTCATTCTTTTTATATCTACTTGTCATGTGATTCCAGATTCCAGTCTCAAGGCTTACCAAGGACAGTAATTTTCATCACTCATGGCAGAATTTGTCTCAGATCTTTAATTTAGTGCCAAGAGTAAATCTTGCTTCAAGTTTCAAATCTGCTTTGATGGAAGACTTGAATGTACGTTTTAGAGAAAGGAAATTTTGAAACTCTCCTCATCCTGTGATGCTATTGATTTTGTCAATTAACTTTTATTTTCTGAAAACTGAAGGATCAATATGCCTTGATTGATATTTTAGTTATAAATAACTGTCTTTCAGTATTAGGAACACCTGGTTCTTGTGTACAAGAATACAAGTTGTTGGAAATTGAGCTATGATGGTGGCACGAGATACAAATCTCATTTTTTATTCCTTCCATCGATGTAAAGATTTGGAGGAGTTTCCATCTTTCTACTTATTCCATTTGGTGGAATTGTTAGCCCCATGTAAAGATAATATACCTTGCAGAACTCCTCGAAAAATTAATATATTGGGTAAAGTTCTGAACTGAACTAATATATCATGTTTTAATATATTGTAAAACATGAAGTTTCCTGTATTGGCCTCACAGTCATACAAAAGAAAATGCTTTACAGAAGAATACCGAAGTGAAAGATGAGAAGTAGTTGAGGGAATTATATTTTAGTTTCTCTTGTTGTGCATATAGAGATTGTGAGAAAAACAAGAATATTGAGACAAAAAAACCTATGTTAAAAAAAAAAAAAAAAAAGCAACAAAGAAGAAAAAAATAAATACCACAAAAAAAGAAAATGAAGACTTACCGTCCGGCCGGCGAACTTCAACAGCAGGTTCGGCAAAGATTTCCAAGAGTGAGAGGAAGCGTTGGCGAGGGAACCGGCGAGAAGAAGTGACGCTTAGAGAAGAGAGAAAAAGTAGTTTAATGGGAAACGAAAGACTTAGCAATGGAATTATTTCGGAGTTCCATTTCTTAAACCGTGGCCTGGTCGTTAGGGTTTTAGACAGTGGGAGAACATTTTCGCAAAAATAATTAAACAAATAGGGGAAATAAACAATATTAAGCAAAACCAAAAGAAGTTCCAGGCCTTCCCTGAAAGCCCAATACTGATGTAGACTCCCCCATGACTTGGATCTCCATTTCCTCATATATCAGGCGTTGGGTCTGTACCCAAAAAAAATAAAAGGTAAAACAAAAGCAAAGAAGTAATAGCGCGCCAGGTAGGGGTCGAAYCTACGACTTTCTGCTTAGGAAACAGACGCTCTATCCACTGAGCTACAGGCGCTTGATGTACAAATGCAACGTTCGTGAATCCAAACAATGGTATATAACACCTGTCAATTGTCTTTCTTTTAAGATTCTTATATTCTTCAACTATTTATATTTATTTATTTATGTCCGACCATCAGTTTATAGGACGAAATTCGATAACAAAAGGTAGATGCTCTTTATTTGACTTTTATTAAAGGCCATAAATGTCATTTCAAAGTAAAAAAGAACTTGTAAATAAATAGAAAATGTCATTTTCTTCTCATTTTTATCCCCTAACTCCCCCACTCCACCCCAGAGTCCACGACATCTCCACGATGAGGATAATTTAGAAGGCAGCCTCGTAAAAAACAATGTATATAGTGATTGTTCGTCTAAAATTAAAATCAACAATTTTTAGGTTCTGTTATCTTTGTTATTTTTGGATCGATTTCTATCTTTAATTTTTCAAAAAATTGAAAATGTGTTCTCTTTTATATTTTTGAAAATAGAAATATTTTTATATTAAAAGTTAAAAACAATCAAAATATTATTTTGAGCATTTTAAAGTAAAATACTCCCCTACAATCAAAACGCATAAAACGTGTTTTCCGTTTATTTCTCTRTAGTAATTATGTAAAACTTATAATTTATTAAATGACACTTAATTTTTATTTAAAAAACTCTAATATTGACTAATAGTATTTGATATTCAATTTATAAGTAAATTCATTAAAAATAATCAAAATATTTTTTTATCAAATTCTAAACTTTACGTGTTTTTTGATTTTTTATTTTCAAAAATAATTTTCGAGAATTGACAACTCAAACAAATTTTTTTAGCAAATTTGGAAACAACTACTTAGAACAGAAAACTAAAAATGCTTTTGAAAATAAAAATTTTAAAATGAAATACAAACAGAAGATAGCTTTAACTTTTTACTATATATTTTTATATAAAAAAATTAAAACTGCTGATTTTAAACTTAAGAAAATAATCTTGTAATGTTGGTCTCATAGCCGATCACATGCAAGAATGGAGAATTATCCTTCTTGCATGCCTTGCATTCTCCGCCTCAATCCTTAGGGCAATGTTAAGGCTGGAGCCTTCGTTCTGTGATCCCTTCTGGGATAAATTGATGAAGATAACAAGCGAGAAGATACCCTTCTAGCCCCCAACAATTAAAATACTCACCAATACATTTTAAAAGGRAAAAAAAAAAATTCTAGAAACCAATCCACCTATATATACTCGTGAAATTAGACCTGATCACGATGTTCATAGTTCCAATCAATTTTCGCACGGTTACAATTCCAATTTTGACCTAAGGTTTTAAAAGTTTTAAGCTAGAAAATGTTTCACAATGTAAAATTTACAATTTTTACGAAAGAAATGAAAATTTTTATTAAAAATGAGATTTGACTTAATCTTGTATTTCAAAAATTAAGTTGCCTATATATTCTTCGAGGGTACGAAGGAATCAATAGCCTTATAGTTCTCTTACCCGTACACCCTCTCTTACCTCGATCGGTTACTCATGGGCTTTTGGCACCAATACTRGTAGAAGTCTCCTCAAATGTTGATGTCGAATGAATGAATGAGAGAAGTTTAGACGAAAGTTTTTTTGTCTTCATTTTTCAGTTTTAATCCAATAATGCAGATAATATTGGATTTTTAAAGAATCAAGATGTAGAGAGGATCGATATTTCAATAATATGTTTCCTTCGACATTAAAAGATTATTTGACCGTAATTGTTGATACTAAAATTGCAAGCACAACTCTAACAACAATCAAACATAAGTTTGGAATGTTTTTCTTTTTTTGGCTTAATCAAGTTATGATATCGAAGCTTACAATATCATTACATGAATGTTCAACCTCAAAACAAGTGTTAGATAATCTTCTGAGTTCTAAGATTGAACTCTATACAGATGATGAAGACATGTTTCATTGTCACATGAGTAGATATGCATGACCTTTTTCTTTAGGTACAGTAGTGCTATAAGATATTTCCTCAATTTGAATTATATACCACAAATTAGAGCTATAGTTTTTTTTTTTTTTTTGGTTACACCACTCGATGTATCCAAAGCGGTGAGACTAATCCAGGCTTAGCTTGCAAAGTCGGACTCCTACTCATATCACAAGTAGAATCAAATGTGGGGCCTTGTTTTGATTTAACAGTTGGCTTATCAAGTGCCATAAACTCCTGATTTATTAAAGGTATACTTTATGTACAAATTATTTATATTTTTTTTAATAGGATAAAGTTATTAGAGATAGGGAATTATCTATAATTTTATTTATAATAATTATAAATATATAATTTTATAAATATTATGTAATATATTATTTTAATATAGAATATATCTATATCTATATTTATAATTTATAATCTATTAAAACATCATAATTTATAAAAATCTTTTTTGAACAATTTTATCCCTTATCTTATTTTAATATTTTCAATAATACCCTTACCTTGAGTATTTTACATATTCATTATTTGTAAAATTCTACAAATTAATTTAGAAAATTAAGTTCAAAGTATTTTATATGTTCAACCGTTCTAAAAATTCTATGAACTAATTTAACAAATTAAGTTTAAAATATTTTACATGTTCAATGTTTCTAAAATTATATAATTAATTTAAAAATAAACTCAAAGTATTTTACATGTTCAATGTTTTTAAAATTCTATGACTTAATTTAGCACATTAAGTTCAAAGTATTTTTTATGCTCAATGTTTTTAAATTTATACGAATTAATTTAAAAAATTAAATTGAAAGTATTTTACTTGTTTAATGTTTTTAAAATTCTATGAATTAAATTTAGCTAATTAAGTTCAGAGTATTTTACATATTCCATACTTCTAAAATTCTATGAATTAATTGAGCAAAATTAAGTTCGAAGTATTTCATATGTTCAATATTTTTAAAGTTCTATAAAAACTCAAAAAAAATTCCTCATTTGAATACGGATCCAATTGAATCATAGAGAGAACTAAATTAAGTAAAGAGAATTGGATTTCAAGCATTGAATGTTTAGTGAGCATTTTGAGGTAACTGTAGGATGTTTAGATTGAACCCTACCTATCGTAAGTACCAGTATTATTATTATTAATTATTATTTTTTAACATGATCAATACGTATATATTTCCCTGACATTATTACAATATAAATTGTACCGAGCCTTCAAAAACTGTAGTAATAAAAAGGTAAAAAATTTTAAATAGATAGTGCAAAAATATTGTGTAATGAGTAAGCATTGTATATTACATTCAAAGTAATATGCAAAACACGTTTTTTAATACTAGAATTAAGAAAAGTTGCATTTGGATTAGTATTAGATACTACTACATAACAATATTTATTGATTTTACATGTGGAATTTCATATTTTTAAAATATTATTCTATTTATGTTATGGTTTAAATCGTTGGTTTAACGGTTCATAAATCGTCGATTTCAATTCGTGAAAATTAAGGAATCGTAATCGTAAATTAATGCAATAATTTTTGAACCGTTGATCATAATTTGATTATGATTAGACCTTGGTTGGTATATATCAAATGTAGAGAATTTTTCCAAAGATTACATCTTACCAGACTTTTCACCTAAATTTTTTATTCTCGAGTAGTGTTATTTGACTCAATGTTATGTTAAATTTTGTGACTCAATTGATGSACAATTATAATAATAACCCAATATTAAATAAATRCATTTACTCATGAGTCAAATAATAGTATTATTTTCTAAAGAAATGCATAAATTTAAGACATTCAATAGCTCACAAAAATGAAGAATAAAGAAAGATCAAAGTTATTTGGTTATAGGAGACATTAAAGTCAGCGGAGATGCTTGGACCCTGGTGCCCTTTGGGCATTAGGAGACCTCTCAATTGTTTGCCACATCCCTCAATTACAGATTCTAATGCAAAATTCCATTACAATCAAAGTCGAGTAGTTGCAATGTTTAAGGTAACATAAAATTTTCCTTTTGCAGATTTGAGTTCCGTTGTGTTAATAAATAAATAGTTAAAATTATTTATTTTTAACTTTAGGAAAATAACTATCTTTATTAAAGTTGATGAAGATGTTGAAGAAGATGAAGATGAAGATGAAGCAGAATACATATATATACATATTAACTTGAAATGACATTTATAACCTCCTATAAAAGATATTTGAAGAGAATATGATTTCTTTCATTAGATTTCACAATATAAATTGATGATAAGACTTAAATAGATAAACATAAATAGTTAAGGACACTAGAATTTGACAATAAATATTACAAACATTTTTAAAGAATTTTAAATTATTAAAGGGCGTTATGTGCTTTTTCCCCAAATCGTAATTTCATCAAATTATTTTATAGCGGTCGAACAAATTTTTCTTATACCTTTTTGTCGAGTTAAATGTGAATATTTAATATGGGAGGGAGGAAGCAAAAAAAAGAGCATTTATACAGCCCAAACATACGCTTTGAACTCTAAAAATTACTTTTTGAGCCGTTTAAGAGCTAAAACAATTCAAATGACGTTTGGTTCGAATTTTTCAATTGAAATCACAATGAGTTTGATTAAGGGGTAAATCACAAAGARCGTTTATCATTGCATTATTGCTGTTTGGTTCAAATCAAGAAATAGATATTATCGTAATTGATAGTGTGTGGCTTAAATTAACATTATTAATGAGAACTAATCAAAATTTCATTTTTATCCGGATCAGTTAATGTATTAAAAAATTATTATTAAAAAATTAAATTAAATTCAACTCTAACTTTAAATTTTTAATTTCTCTAGTTTTTTTCAAAAATGAATAAGTTCAACTCCATGAGAACAAAAGGATCTTTTTAGTAAAAGAACTTCAAATTTTGATTCTTAAATTTGGGTCAATGGTGATTAAGGAAGGTGAGAGGGGAATGATTGATAGTGGAGCATAGGGTAATTATCGAGTTATTTTCGCTTCCATTACCTTCAATTAAATACCATCAATGAAAATTATTTTCTCTCATTCTCATTACCTAATTTCATTAACCAAACGCTCCGTTAAACTTTTAGTATTTKAAATGTGGGTTGTCCACGACTAGAGAAGCTGTGGAATCCCAACTTTTAATAAGTTCCCAATTCAGTCATAATTTCTTGCTGTTTATTTCAAATAACAGATATTGAATATTAATTAATTCATTAATGGTATWACTTTTTGTATGTAGTTAATCCATATAACAATAATATTAATTTCTTACATCTCTCTTTWATAAAACAAAATCTTTACTTTTCAATTTCAATATTTTTTTCTCTTTTCTTTTGCTAGTATGGAAAATCTTCCTAATACAAGTATAATAAATGTAAAAGTACAGGTACAAACAATAAAAAGATCAAAACACTATTAATAGGGTGCGTTAATCAAGACTATTTCAGCGTCTATTTTTACAATTCCAAAAATAAGTAACTTTAGATTGGCAAATAATTTAGGGGAAAAAAAGGAACCTTTTTCTATGGAATATTGTTAATTAATTGAAAAAGTTTGAAATCTATTGTATTGGAATGGTTAATTACCGAAAGTTTTAGAATATGGTGTGGGGAATTTATATTTATAAATTCTTTTGGGTAAGGAATTTTAGTAATTATTAATTTTTATTACCTTTTGTTGGGGCCTGTAAAGGAATTTAGTAAATTTTTTCACTTAAATTATTTTCCGGAGATTTATTTATTTTTATCGAAGCATTTATATTTCTCGATGAAGACTTTCCTTTTAATGTTGTTTGTACCATGCTTAGAATATTGTTTTTATATTTTAGTATAAGACAAAAGGCTTTTATTTTTTCTAATATCTTGCTTTTAATTATATATTTGCATTCATGTTACGGGAATATAGGATGATTTTTCATTGCTTAAACGATAAGGCTAATAATGAAGAGCAACGTCATAGATATGGAAAAAAGAGAGATACTATTAAGAGATGAGAGAATACTATTAAGGAGATGGGGGTCCTTGAGTCAAAGGGTCAACTACCTTATTTCTTTGATTTAATTCTTTGTTTTTGTCAAAGTCAAGCAAAGCATACCATAGTTTTCAATTTCAAGAGAGTACTCCACGCTAGGATTAGAATCTCCTCCATCATAGGATTCTGATAATCCCGTTGCTCAGCATACTCTCAATACTCCAAAAAAAAAGAAAATAGTCTTTTTAAATTTTATTTTTAAAAGAATTAATTATTTTATTTTACTTTACATTAATTATTTTATTCTAATTCAATTTTTTAAAAACCAACAATTATTTGTATAAGATATAGCAATTCCCTTACTATACAGTATTATGTCCAAAATTAAATAATTTATTTCATCGTCAGTTAAAAGTATTTCCTTTTAAAATAAATACAAATTATCTTTTATAATTAAAATAAAATTATTATTTATTATTGTTTGCTGATTTACTTTTATTAAACTTGATCCACTTTTATAAGTTTTCAATGTGTACACTTACCATTATTAGCCTTTTCGGCACATACATTAATGATAAATTCCATCGAAAATACTTCTACTTCTATTATAAAATAATAGTTAAATTTTAAAAATTCATTTGTTTCAAATTTTACTATGTTAGAAACTCAAGAACAACATTTCTTTTTATTTTCCAAATTTATTCCTTATTTCGAATCACACAAAATATTTATCTGAAATTATACTTGGTTCACCCAATGTAAACAAGAAAAGGGGGGGGGGGGGGTGGGGAAAAAGAAGCTTAAAACTCTCACTGCACAACAAATAAAAATCTAAGAAAATCCAATTTTTCCTTCACATGCTATGTACATAAATTTGATAAATTTTCTACTATAACTAYTGATTAAGAGAAAAATAGCTCTAAAATTTCTAGTATCTCCTTATTACACTAATAATAACATGACACGTGTATACTTATTAACTTATCGAAAATATTTTATCTTTTAACTATATTAATTCTTTTAAATATATAAAATCTCGAGTCTAGAAATATCATATGGTTTGTATCTGCAATCATAACCTACATAAAGAAAAGGTAAAAGAAAATAGTTCACCTAAGTGAAGTATTTATTCCCCTCACCATCTCCTTCCCGGAAGCTAACTATTTTATAGAAAGTGGCAACCCATCACTCGGATGAGAAAAGGGAGTATCAACCAGAGTTTGTAGGCCTTAATGATACWACCAAAGGAACAGCCAACTACACAATATAAATGCTGAAAGCTTGGTCCTCGCTGGCATTTCCCATGATGTTGCTCTATCATCGTTAATGTGGGCAGCTAAGTTGTAGGCTCGACATGGAAGAGGAATTGGTTGATGTTATAATCAACATTGATGACTGAGTGCAGGGGCTTTTTCCCGTTTTGGACGATTTCTTGAAAAATGATCTGCTTGTGAATGAGTTTTTAAAAGATTAAGTTAAATGGACAAGTCGCTTTTTGTAAATGTAACCTATATTCTCATCAATTTTCACTTATTTTTGTAAATTTAATTAAGGTAGTCATAAGTCGCTTTTAAACTAGGTCAAACTTCCAGTTATCTTTAAGACAGCCACAGGTCTTCTTTATGGTACATTATTTGGTACTGCACTTGATAGTTTCTTCTAACTAGAAATTTCCTAAAGTTAGAATTTTTCACTGTGGTATTTCTTACACAGAAAGTGCAACAACTGAAACCTCGTTAGCAAACAGGTTGAGTTCACCCGACACAACCAAAAAGCTTTCTGATTACTAGTCCATTGTTTCACCTCCCATGGTGGTGAATGCTTGATTTATTATCAAGGCTAGCAGATTCAAGAAAGTATTCAAAATGAACCCCTGTAGTCTCTTTCCTTTAGTAAGTTCATCAGCTTTGCCAAAAGCCCCTATTCATTAAGTAGTCTCCTCAATCACTCAAATCACCAAGGCCAAAATCCAAACCATGGTTAAGTAAATATAGAAAATGTAGGCAGTAATTTCAACGGTCACTAGTTGAATACTGCTAGCAGAAAATCTCAACAATGGTAGAGCCATAGACAAAACAAAGATAAGAGCATCCCCCCTCAAGAAGTGTCTGAAATAATCTAGTGATGAATGGTCTAATCCATGATCTTACAACCATTAACAGAAAATATTTTGCAATCGAGGAATTTCCATTGTAAGATGTTGCTACTACGATGATTATCGCACTTGAGGAGAAGAATGAGATCAAAACAGTACCAAGAAGACAACATAGAAGAAGAACCAAGTCGAAGGATTTGCAAGCGTGACAAAGAAGAAGGATTTAAAAGAGTAGAATAACAAGAACACAACAGAGAACAGCAGCATGGGAACTATGGTGATCGTTGCCATGAGCTTCCCGTTTTTAGAAGGAAGTATGATGGATTCTTGAAGTATAACAGTAGCTACACCAATGGCTATTTCGAAAATGTGACTGCCTTACTTGAATTTACGTAAATGAGGATGAGGATATAAGTTGCATTTAGGAAATCGACCTTATTTTAGCAGGTCTCATTTCCTCAAAGCAACTTGTTCAATTATACCAACATTTTAGAATACATCCACAAGCAAATCATTTTTCAAAAACTTGTCCAAAATAGAAAAAAGCCCCTAAGTGCAGCAATATACAGCTGCTTTTCTCGGTTGAAGGCTACTCCATGTGAACTATCTGCCTACTCAACCTGACCCCTCCTACTCCTTTCCCATGGTTTATAGGTGCACAGAGAAGCTTGTGGGGTTGGCAGATGTCTTGTGAATGTTTAATTACCCTAATTAGAAGGCTGAAGACACTCATTTATTATTGACCAGACTATAAGATTATATTTCAATTTGGACGATATGAATGTTGTTATACTAATAATAACTTTTTTCTATCTTGTTTATGTGTGTCGTCAAGAGTACCATTACATTAGTATATGTGTGTAAAATCAAGACTTCAATGTTATTATACAACAATGTACAATATAAAACTGTAAAAACTAAACGTATTTGTTGCTTCATCTTTTAGTGAGAATAGACTAATACCTTCCTTTTAACGTATGCGATAATTTATAAACCGACCACACCGACCTGCTACCTAGCATAAGCCTTGCGAACCTAGTGGTCAAAGCAAGAGTCTTGATGCTAAGAACATAATTGCATGGTTTCATCTGAAGTTCGACAATATCCATATTAGCTCTGGATGATCAATGTACTGGACCATGTGTTTTCTTGCCTGTTCATTTGACCGACAAGTGACAATGCCGGGGCAATCTTGCTATGATGCTTGTTTGTTGTTTGGCTCAGTTCCTGTTTGTGGTACTGAATTGATGAGGCTGAACTAGATCATGGTTGGCTAATTAAATTCGTAGTGCTTTCTCCACGTGCCCATTTGGCCCCAGAAATCTCTAAGCATGTTGCTTGAAAAGTTCGACGGGGTTTTCTTTTTGCCAGCTTCTGATGTTATGCACAAACCAGAGAGAAAATGACCATAATTAAAAAATGAAAACCTGTCATTAATCTTTCGCTGCGTTCTCTGCAAATTATTTTGCACTTCCCTTTCCAAATTAAATATTACGGACTGTAGCAATACTACTATTAGGTTTAATTTCCTTGAACTTTTCTCCGTCTTTCTCAATGATTTTCCATTTCTTGGCAGAACGTGAAAGAGGAGCAAAGCAGAGAAAACCATTGAATCAAATGAATATATACGTACGATCTGAAAGCATAACATCTCCAATCGCTCTCCTAAATCAGAGATTAATACATATTTCCTCTCCAGTCATGATAATAAGAATAGTACCGGTAAGGTTAGTACATAATTAGTCCCCRCAACTTGTGTAATCTAGTCTGACGGAAACCGTCAAATCCACGAAAAAACTCATCCAAATGCATAGCGATATCAGCAGGATTATTAGAATGGTGGAGATCAGCAGCATGAAAAAGAAGAAGATCATAACCGGGTTTTCATCTGTAAGATCTGAGAATGGCACCACAGAATGTGCATATAATGGCTCTCCAAGTCCTCCGGTAAAAAGGTACATGACAGAACCTTGTAGCAGTCTTCATATCAGCTACATAAGCTCCTCCGCCGCATCGGGAGCATATTCCGGCCGCTGGTTTACTCCTCCTCACCTGTCTCGTTTGCTCTCCAAGTCCTCCGGTAAAAAGGTACATGACAGAACCTTGTAGCAGTCTTCATATCAGCTACATGAGCTCCTCCGCCGCATCGGGAGCATATTCCGGCCGCTGGTTTACTCCTCCTCACCTGTCTCGTTTGATCAACAAGAAAACAAAAGCAGACCATTGTTGATTTGATGCAGAGATTAGAGTGAAGTTGGGAGAAAGAGGTTGAGGTTTCTGTTGCCAAGTCAGGAGTTGCTGTGTTTAGCTAGCAGTGGGGTTGGAGTGAATTTATAGGCAGCCTTTGGGGTCACAAGGTCTACAACATCCGTTTGGGCCATTTCTTGGTTGACTTATTTCTTTTGTTATTTACAAATAAAAATGAGAAAAAATAATTATCTATAAATACTCTATTTCACCATKACAGGTGTACTAGTTGACATACAACTGCCTTTCAGGTAGCAATAATGCCCATAAGATCTTAGCCATCCACGTGCACTCAGTTAGTTTGATAAGGGGCTTTGTAGTTGAACTGGATACTGGGTGGCAACAAGTGCTTGATGATCCTATGGGCTACTCACACTGTCGTCTGTGAATCCCTAGTAAGACTACTTTGCTATCTTTAAGGCTTTACTAGGTGCTATACTTTTATTTTTTATTTTTTTATCAATACTAGGTGCTATGCTGATTACATACTTACCTTTTTAAGTTGTGTATGTTGTTAATTTTTTTTATTGTAAATAATAATGAGCATAGAGATATTTTTGTTCATAAAAATAGAACTGCATAAAATGTTCTCAATAAGTATTATATCTTTTTCGAGACTATAGGGAGTTTTTACCCTCTTATTGATATATAATCTCTTTTGATCTTTATATACATCTTTCATTTTAAAAAAAAAAGTATTATAATCTATAATGTTTCAAAAGTGCACATTTGAACTATTTTTAAATTATAAATTGGGTCAAAGAAAACAAAAGAAAGCAGGTATGATAAGCATGGAGCTAGGAAGCGGAGAGGTGCAGTCATTCTCTCAATATTTTTTTATAATCTTATACATTGTTTGTATTTTTTAAAATTTATATAAATTTTTTGTTTTAAAAATATCATTTTACTTCCTTAATGTCTTGATCATTTACTTTTATCCTCTCGAAGTCAAGTTTCTGACTCTATCTTTGGATAGGAAGTATGTAATCTAAAAGAAGCTATTTTAAAATAATAAAAAATAAATTACTTTATGACGAGTGCCTTTAACTTTTTAATAGTTAATAACAATTGATACGTAACTCAATAATAATAAGACACTTATGCGGAACAAAAATGTTAAATTATCTTTTGATAAATATCAATTTTGACTTACATACTTATCTCTAAACATGTAATTTGACATTTTCTTTCAAATAATTTATTATTATTGGGTTRTTTATAATTTTATTAAATGTCAACATGCTAATCCCCGGCCCCATAAAGTTCCTCAATGCAACATTATTTATTTATGCATTTAATATATAGTACTTTCTCCCTTTCAAAATAATTGTCTTTTTGAATATTATTTTTTTATTTTATTCCTAATTGATTAATCTTATTTAATTTTATTATATCATTTTCAATATATTGAACACACATTGGTCAAAAGATAAAATATCTATAAGAAATTAAAAGAAATTTATGTATGTCATTTTGTTTAAAAATTTATAAAAATTAATAATTTCTTATTATGCATAATCTTATCTACAAGACAGTTACTTTGAAATGAATATAGTATTATTTACTCTTTRCTTGTGAAGAACATTTTGGGCTCTTAGGTACCATTTTCTATATCAATCGACATGAATTGGCATATTCCACATATAATGAAGGGACATGGCAATATATTTTTTGGGATTAGGCATTAGCAAATGAGGAAATGTTAGGCTTGAATAGTGCTCAATGGACAAATTTTCGGACGAAGGGAGATTGTGAGTTACAAATTAAACATATAAAAGCAGACAATGTGAGAATTTTAGAGGAGACGAAACATCATTCTAAAGGCATATTTGGACTACTAATTAATGATTTCCATAGTTTCGGAAATGCTTAAATGACTTTTTTAATTTATTTTTTATGAAACTATTTCTTAAGAAAATCATTTTTTCAAACTGAAGTGAGAAAAAATTAGTTCAGACATATTCTTTTAAGTGACTATTTTGTTAGACGGTTAAAAGATTAAAAAATTATAAAATATTAATTAATCATTTTTAATGAAGTTGATTTACAATAAATACAATTAAATATATTTAAGCTTAAAATATTGAAAATATAATCTAAAACTGTAAAAAATATACCTAATTGACTTTTTTTAACCCACACAACTTTTTATCAAGAACAGCAGCTTTTGCTTTGCAGCTCAGATAATGCCATTGGCAGTTGGTAGCTGGGCGTTCGTACTCCGTGTTAAGTGTTCATTGGTCGGACACTGGGACATAAATGCGGCATTAATCTCAAATACGATCATATGATGTGATGCGATGAATAAAGCCATCTATGTGGCAAACCGTCAAAATGTGTCGATTCTAAATAAGCCATGTGTCCAGAAGTCCACCAACATTATTGTTAGAAAAGGCTCTTTCCCATGTCAGCCATGCCCACTGTCCGGTCGACTTGGATTTCTGACAAATAATACTCCTCATATTGTAAATAATTATTGATAAATTATTTTCCTTTACTTAAAATTTTAAAAGTTTTAGGATTTAATTTATCTAAATAAATGACTTTAATTCACATTAAGATTAATGATATTCAATTTATGATTTCTCCCTACTTATCTTCTTCTCTCTATAAACTTTTCTTTCCATTTTTCCTTCTTATATTACAATATGTTATTAATACGAGTCTCTATCACTACGAAGCTTTGATTGTGGGCCTCCCTACCTCTTGCATCTTTGTCCGATCTGATTGATCATGAATCTTTACCAGATTTGATTAAATACGAGTCTCTCCTTCAAGTGAAACTTTCGATTAAGGTTAGTCAATTTACTTTTACATTGATGCTTAAAATTAATTGAAATATGCAATAAATTAAGCTTATGTGGCGTTTTATTTTAATACTAATTTGCAAAGCATTAGGGTTTGTTTTGTATGTTGAGTACATATGGTTGAATTGGCATGTGTATTTTGTTTCCTCATATGAGTTTGAGTTGCTCTTCGCATCTATTTCATCATCTTTCTTTTATATATATATATATGCACACACACATATACATATATCATCTTTTTGCTCATGCACTTGAACATGCTCATTAATCAATGTCTCCACCATTTTTCTTTCTTTTTATTATTCGTTCAAAATCTATTATGTTGGTACCATGCTCATCTTCTATTCTTGTTGTGGTGTTTCTTTTACTATTGACCATTAAATATTTTTGATTTACATGTCTTTATATTGATGCTTGTAAAAGATACTTTTTATTGTATGTCGATATCATATATTTATTATTATTATTAGTATATATTTTTATATTCGATCCATTATATTGTAGTTTACTTTTATTTACTATTGTTCAATGATTGTAACGTCAATATTCTTGAAAAATTTGAACTATTGCTCCTAAAGTACTAATAGTAGAAATGATTAATATTACAAGTTTTTTAATAATATATATTTTAATTGCTGAAGAATATTAACAATTATTTTTAATTGATTTTATTTACTCTTTAAGAGTAAATCATGGTCAAATATTACCCTAATTAGTTTTATTTGCTCTTGAAGAGTTTAACATTAATATTCCCGATGAATTTGGACCACTACTCATGAAATAGCAATAGTCTAAATTTATATTATTTGCTCTTGAAGAGCTTGATAGTATCATCTACATATTCTCTCGAGAATATTTAACTATTACTCTTGAAATAGTAATAGTGTAAATCATTAACATTATATGTTCTTGAAGAATGCTATATTATATTCATAAATAATATTAAATAATTACCTTAAATTAAGATTGTTTATGTAACACCCTCAGATTAGGAATTGTCATAACCCAATAATGTTATTGACTTTACTCATACTTATATTAAAAAATTACAGAAAACAAAATTTGAATATTTTTATTTTAAAAGGTTTATACAAATTTCGATAGAGTTACCTTTGTAATATGAACAATTACACCCTGTATACAATCAGAAAATTTTTCAAACATTTTCAATATTCACATATATAATGTGTTCAAAACCCAAGAAACATCCAATATGAAATAATCTTTCATTCCAATAATCTYTTACCAATTTAACACTTACATAATTAAAATTCTACGAAAATTTAAAAGAATTTAATGCATGACTAGAGAAATCAATAAAATCRTAAACAATACATAAAATCTCTCTATTCAATCATTTCCCTTATTCACTAAAATTTATTTAAAACATCACCTCGGGRTATCAAGGCTTGCATACAAACGACCTCCACGCACCATCTGGCCACACATCACTTGAAATGCAAAAATAAAAGAAACGGAATGAGTTATAAAGTTCAATAATTAAATCCCATGCCTATATGTCATAAGTTTTAAAATTTCACTCCCTCAATAAAAACTTTCTGATCATTTYCATTTCATAAACTTTCCCATAAAACTTTCATTTCAAAATGTAAGAACTTTTCAAAACCCTTCCATTTCATTAAAGTTGTGAGCTCACTTGTTGTAACGCCTAACTATTAAGCTTGCAGTGGGCCATTATTCTTTGAAACCCGATCACATTTTCTATTGGTAGAACCACAAAACAATTAACATTACTTTAACTTTTTCATTCACTTTTTCACCTCACAAGAGGTGCAAATTACTTATTTTCCTACCCTACAAGAGAGTTAGGTCAGGTGCACCGGTTCCTTACGCCCCATTTTCCACTCACGTCTCTTGTGGCTAGGTTTACGCCCCTTTCCAAAATCTTAACATTTTCTGAAAATAATTGATTCATAAAATTCCATTTCTTTCAAATCTTATTTCATAAAACATTCGCTTTCTAAATGCACGAATGGCTCATGCCAGGAATGATGTAGGATACTATAACTACATGCCCATGACATGAACTACATAAATTCGTATTTAAACACCATTCAACATGTTAACAGTAAGAAACATATTACATGAAATAAACCAATATAACCACAACCACCTTACTCAATACAATCCAATAAAATTATAACATATTACACAACATAGTCCAACATAACCACAACATTCTTACAACATATCATTCAATATAATCACAAGCATATTAAACAATAAAATTCAATATAACCACAACGTAATATATAAATGGAATACAGTTGATGAGTATGGAGATTTACTTACATGAAGTCCTTAACATTAGAATTCTACTGTAAATGCAAAGCGGAGTCCCTTGACCATTCCTAATGTCAATGTGCCCGAAAATACCTAATTATTATTACAAAGACGAAATTCATTTAACATGACTATTCAACTTTAACATCACACTTATCATACGAACGTCATTGCCAATATTACCTCGTACTTAATTTTCATATCGAAAACTATCACATTCTTAAAGGTATAATTTATTTCATAGGTTCCTATCCTTCTCAACAATGATAATGATAATACCAAATATAATACATTTCTAAGTCAAAACACATTCTTCATACTATTTAAATTCGATCTTAAATCGTCTATTAAACCTAATYAATGTTCTCCCACTATTATTACTATAGAACAWAATTACATAAGTCATTAAATTTTTTCAATCGAAAAACAATGTTTTCACCTTTAAATTTGATAAATTCTAGGTGTTGTGTATGAAGCTGCATTGTTCCCCGAGCATGCGCTCAGGCAGCGTGCGTGCAACAGCACTAGTAAAAAACAGACGATGCGGTTGACTGGCGGATGGCGCGCAGTGCCTGGTGAGTTTCGTCTATCCGTTCTGGATCAGCATGGGCTGCAGATGGTGCTCGGACTGCAACTGATAGCACTGGTCGCGGCCCTGCGCGGACTGTAGAAACTAGCAAGCAACAGTTGGTTGGTCACGGCTGTGTGGAGGCCCTGCGAATTCCAGCCCAGCAGCAGCACGGGCTCTRGTCGAACACCAGGTAGTCGAACATCGCAGATATGGGCAACATATATGGCAGCTTCGGTCCAGCARCAAGAATAGTGTCTTTGTCAGGCACGCAGAAGCCGATCTGGAAGTTGGGCGGTCCACCCCTGGTCGATGACGGAAGAAGGCTGACGAGCAGTAGCTGATCGACGCCTAGATTTGTGTTTCAAGAGGCGTTCAGTCTGCTAGAGTAGCGATCGATTCATCGAGTGATTGAAGCAAAAGATCTCTGATCGAGTCGCATTGCAACAGTTGAACCGAGCGGTGAGCCATAACGACGTGCAAGCTCCGGCCTTGACCTGCGACGACGAGGGTCAACAACAACGTGAACAGAGGATGGTGGCGACTTGTTTGATGGAGGGGGGAGTCTGGAGTTTGAAACCTTCAAAAACCCCACTTCCGTTATTTTTTATTTTTATTTTTTATTTTTTAATTCTCACAAATGGGCCCCAACCAAATTCTTTAGGCCTCCTCGGTCCATAACCAACCCAACCTCATAAATTATATTCTACGAGCTTTATTTTCGATCATAATCAGCATTAAATTAGCTTTTAGTTTCTGAATAAGGAACGAGCGGGCTCTAACAAATAGAGCCTACATTAAACTAACTAAAAACTCTAATTCAATTAATACGATATTCATAATTAAATAAATGTACTCTCACGTAAATGTATAATTAAATAACGATCACATAGAAAATTTATCAAATCCTAATTGGCACACCATTTATACGATCATACAAAATTCATAAAAATGAAAAATAATATCCTAAGTTTTATAGTTTACTCCTGAAAAATATATATTATAATCTAAATATTCTTAAAAAATTTTGAACTATTGTTCCTAAGGTAACAATATAGTCTAAATTAACATTATTTGTTATTAAAAAAATGATGTAATGATCACAATATTTTTGAAAAATATTAAATTATTATTTTAGATTAATATTATAGTCTTCTGAAGGATATATTATAATCTATATATTCCTGAAGAATATTATACTATTGCTCTAAATCAATTTATCTATAAGTTAAATATTCTACTCCTGAAGGGTATAGTCCAATCTAAATATTCTTGAAAAATATTTAACTATTGTTCTTGAAGTAACAATAGACTAAATCATTTATTATGTATTATTGTTGTGCTCTTGAAGTAGTACTTGTTTTGAGAAAAATGAAACGTCTTGGTGATATAATATATAATCCTTGAAGGAATGTGTACAATGTATGTCATGTTGACGTCGATCACTTTTTTATAACTCTACTTGATTCGAACATATGTTATCCCTTATGCTTATTTGTAGAATTCCACACATGGTAAATATTATCCAATGGAATTCTCTTGTACTTTGACATATTCGACAAGAATTATTTGTCATGGGCCCTTAAAGCTAAAATCCACCTTAAAGGGTTTGGGGAGACAATAAAAGAAGGAAAAATGAATCCCAATGGGATTGTACAAAAATACTGATTTTCCTTCGTCATCATTTCCATGAAGTAGAGTGTACGTACCTATTATACGACCAATATATAATGGATCTCTACTAAAAATCAATCACRAAAAGGGGGAGTAGAGATAAAAAGTTTTCTCGATTTTGATGGTCCAGTTGATATGATTCATTTAGATGTCTCCAATTCTTTTGYCGATCCAACAAGAAATATTGATCATTTAATTTGAGGTAGTGTGATGGAAAATGAGATTAATTTCTCCTTTTATTTACTTTTTATTTAAATTCTACGTAGACTTTCTTCAAGTATTCATGGACTTTCTTAATGTATTTTTAATAAGTTTTTAAATTACATTTCGTAATAATATGTTTATAGATTTGCAATAATTGTCGAGATATTCGTCTCATTGATAGTGTAACAAGGTGCACAATATACTCAAGTATAAGGAGTATTTCTCTCACATGAAGATGAGATAGACAGACATAAATACTATAAATGGTAATGTAAAATTAATTTATGATTTCGGAAGAACTCCCATGTTTTTATCTAGAAAGGAAAGGGACAAAATTTATATACATTTTATTCTGGAAGAACTATCATATTTTTGTTTGAAAAAGGGACAAATTTATTTGTAGTATTATCCTTAAAGTTTTTTTCAGAAATTTATTAAGTTTTAAAAAAATCGGCACAAATAGTATCATATTAAGACAATAATAAAAAAAGTGGTTCAAATATTTATCTATGACCACTATATTGTTTCTCAGGAATATACATTGGAGAAACTAGTGTCTCTTTCCTCGGAATTGTATTATGCCACGACTTGAAGTGCATCATCTCGTAAACCAAAAGTTTACTTGTGATCCAAACATTCTTATCATTCGACATGATAGGTTGAGTCATAGCGGATCTATAATGATGGAAAAAAATAATTATAATTGAGAATTCGTACAATCACCCATTGAGAAATAAAAAAGGGTTGAACTCAAATGAATTCACTATATATTGCTTGTTCTTAAGGGAAATTGATTATTAGACAATCACTAGAAAAAGTGGGAGCTAAAAATCCTATGTTTTTGTAATAGATTAATGGTGATATCTAGAGACTCATCTATCCACCATGTGATCAGTTTAAATATTTTATAATTTTAATTGATATATCAATATATATAATGAACACATGTGAGTGTGTTATCAATTGCAACATAAAGTTTGCGATATTATAATTGCAGCCAGACGTTTGCTAGATTACTTGCTCATAYAATTCGATAACGAGCATAATTTCAGACCATAAATTAAAATGTTCATTTGGATAATGCTAGTTTATGTCCATCCCATATTTTTTAGCTTATTTTAAGTTAATAAGAATTATTGTTAAACATCCTGTAGCTCATTTTCATACCTAAAATTATTTAGCTGAATATTTTATTAAACAGTTGCAATTAATTGCTAGACCATCCCAATGAGAACAAAACTTCGCACAAATTCTTGAAGATATGCTATTTTACATGGAGCAACAATAGTGCCAACTGGTAATCATAAATTCTTTCATTTGAAATTGGCGTTTGGTTATGAATTAGAAGATTCAAAAGATTATCCATTTGTAAAAAATAACAAATTCATGCGCCTAATACTTGCACTGATCCAATCAGAATCATTAAATTACATTTATCATCAATAATTGTTCCCATCAGAATGGAAGTCTTAGCAGGACAAAATGTTGATATACTAGCTCGTAATTATAAAACACACCAGAAGTGTGCTAGTGATTTTAAGACATACCAGAAGTATGGTAGTGATTCTAAGGTACGTTAGAAGCAAGTCATATTTAAAGCACGCCAGAAATATTACCAACCTTTTGGTTCTAAATGTAAATCCTTGAGAGAAAAGAGATTATATGATCAAAATGGCCATATTTAGAAATCAAATAAAGATAGCCAAGAAATATTGATAAAGAGATTGAGGTTCCTCAAAGTAAAATACAGAGAGGTCTCGATATCATAAGTGATAATGAGGATTTTGAACAAAAATCAATTGAAAATGTCAATATAGACATGATTGGTTAAGATGGAGAGATGCAACTGAGTTATAATTAAAGCTCACCTTTGAAATGTGAGGTTTCTTGGACCTGTAGTCCGAACACTACTATGTGTAAAACTAGTTGACTATAAATAGATATTTATATGCAAAAAGAGATGAAAATAATGAGGTCATGAGATATAAAGTACGACTAAAGTTCAAGGTTTTTCACAAAGACATGTATTGACTATGTGAAACTATATTCACCTGTAGTGAATATAATTATGTACAAATATTTTGTAAAACTTAACAATACATGAAAACTTTGATATGCCTTATGGATATAATTACATTTATGGATTAGTAGACAAATAAATACATGAAAACCCCTGAAAGATTTGATTTGTTCGAAACATTTACTTGAGAAAATCAATCCATCAAATCRCAAAAATCTTTACATGGATGAAAATAATCTAGATGTCTTTGATATAATCGTCTTAGTAAATATCTGTTGAATGAGGGATATAAAAAGAAATATGTCTATCCTTGTGTTTCCATAAAGAAAATAYGACAAGAGTCATTAGTTCAAATCCAATAGTAGGTAGAACTGACTATTGACTATGGTCAAAAAGATATGATCTTCCATTCACAGATATTTTCTTTGTATTCATTGTACTGCTCTGAAGCTTGTGTAGCCTATGCATCGATTCAATCTTTTTCTCGATATGCGTTCCATATATTAGATTCACAACTGTCGCAATTTATGTTAATTTAAATTTAACTGAGACTCCTAAAGAACTCAATAAGACTGTGGATTACACCAAATGAATTTTAGATAAAAGATCTAAGAAAGATAAAAGATTATTTTGGTTTGCAAATTGAACATTTTCCCGAAAGATTATTTGTTCATCAATTCAATTATACACAAAAAGTAACAAAATAATTTATATGAATAGTGCACATCCATTGTTATTCCTTATAATCATTAGATCACTTGAAGGATAAAGATCATTCTTTCCACTTAAATATTGGGAAAAGATTTGTCCTTAAGTACTATACCTTTAGCATAAATTAGGTGCTTTTTTGTAAATATCCTTCCAAGTTTATAATTATTTAGGGAACACTATATTCCTCGGAGATTTTTAAAGCAAAACTTTAAGAGTTAGATGCTTAAATCATTCAAAAATTTTTATTACACCAATCCCAAAGGAGGCTACCATCAAAGGAGATTAGAACAAAGCATATTTCTCTAAAGTTCTTCTACACAACGCACGAGCTTGAGAAAAAATGACGATATTGATGTTTCAACAGATTCTATTCACCAAAATGGGTAAGCAAATTCATCTTCGATAGGGAAACGACGAGTACCAATTTCTTCCCTCTTCCAATAAAATTGCAACTATGGTTATACACAATGATAGATCAACAATTAAATATTAAGCAAGGAAACAATTAATGTACATTTAGATTTAATGTACCGACAACATTAACTGAGATTCGACCTGAAAGAACTCAGATAAAAGACGTGAGATGTATTGAACACCAAAGATGATTTTCAGAATACAAAGATCTAAGAAGAAAAAAAGATTAATATGTTAGTTTGCAAATTGAAACATTGTTATCCCGATAGATTGTTTGTTCACTTCAATCTAATTATCACAAAAAAGTAACAAAATAATTATATGATAGTGGCAGCATGCATTGTTATTCCTATTGTTAGATTCACTTGAAGTGATAAAATGCATTAGAGGTCTACTGAAGGTGATTAAAGACATTGCTTGTTCCACCTTAAAGATAGAAAATTCTTGAGCCTTAAGTAAACTATACCTTGAGCAAGTAAATGTGGTAGTTTCGATAAAAATCTTCAAGGTTTATAATGTATTTAGGGAACAACTATATCCTCGGGAGATTTCAAAGCAAACTTGAAGAGTTGTAGGGATGCTCAATTAATTCTATATCAAAAATTAATTACAAACAAGTGTCCAAAGGAAGGGCCCTACATCAAAGGAATAGAATTAAAGCATATTTCCTCTAAGTGTGTTCTTCTACACGCAGCGAAGCGTGAGAAAACAAATGACGATACCTTAATGTCCTCAACCAGATTCTTATTCACCCAAATGGTCACGCAACATCTCGCGATAGGGAACCGCGCGAGTCCCAATTTCTTCCTCTCAATAAATCTCACTATGGGTCCCCACACCCCCAATGATAGATCAACAATTAAATTCTACAGGCCACAAGGACCCAATATATAATGATAACATTAATTTATAAATGTACCGACAACAATTTTAACTTGAGATTGCCTGAAGAACTCAATAAGACATGTTGGATTACAACCAAATAGAATCATATAGATAAAAATATCTAAGAAATGATAAAAGGATTATTTTAGTGTTGCAAATTTGACATTTTTCCCGAAAGTATTATTTTGTTCAATCGAATTCAATTATTACACAAAAAGTAACAAAGAATAATTTATATGAATAGTCGCACATCCATTGTTATTCCTTATAATTTTTTTTTTTTTTTTTTTTTGTTTTTTTTTTTTTTTGGTATTAAGGAATTCCTCCCCCCCAAAACCCTTTTTTTGGGGTAAAAGAAGTGGTGCGCAAACTTTTTTTAAAAGGTGGATTCTCCCCCCCACAAAAATTTTTTTTTTTTTTCCCCCCTTTTTTTTTCCCCCCCACCTTTAAAAAGATTGTGTGTTAGGGGGAAGAAAGAAAGGGATTGTTTTTCCCCTTGTGTTTTTGAAGAAAATCCCCCCTTTTTTTAAGTAAACAACCTTTTATTACGCCCTTTTTAGCCCCCCCAGTGAAAATTTTTTTTTTGTAAAGAAACTTTTTTTTTTTTCCCCCCCCCCCCCTTTATTGTTTTAAAGATGTTCCCCCCCCGTTTTTTCCGCCGCCGCCCCCCCAAAAAAAAGTTGTTTTGTTGGTTGTAAAAAATAATTAATTTTTTTTTTTTTTAAAAAGGGGGAATAAAAAAACAAAACTAAAATTGATTGTCCCCCCCCCCCCCGCCCCCTTTCCCCACCCGCCGCCGACAAAGAAAAAACATTTTTATAGTGTTGTTTTCTCTCCTTCTCCCTTTCTCCCCAACAAGCCACACCCTTTTTTTTTTTTTCTTTTTTTTCTTTTTCAAGAAGCCTCTTCCAAGCGAACTGCCTTCCCCCACCCAAAACAAAACCAACTTTTTTTCATTCCCCCCCCCAAACCACAACCACACATTCTCTTTATTAACCAACCCAAATTTCCCCCCCACCCCCCCCCCCCCTCCCAAAAAAAGAGGCAAAATAGATTCCCCAAAAAAATAAAAAAAAAAAGGAAGGGGGATTTTGTTTAAAAAAGGAAAAAAAAATAAAAAGGCCCACCCACCATAATTTTATTTTTTATTTATTTTTTTATTTTCTCCCCCTTCTCCGCTTCGCCCGGCGGCTGAAAGTTGTTTGGCGCCTTTTTTCCCCCCCCCCTGTGTTAGAAGCATGCTCACTGAACTGGCCCCCCCCCCCCCCCCCTTTGATTTAATTGTGGGGGGGAAGGGAAAAAAAAAAATATGAATAACCCCCGGGGAATTCTCTCTTTCAAAATGGTCTCCAAAACCCAGAAAACAAATCCTCTCTTCCCCTCAACCTTTCCCAAAAAACCCCCAACACAAAGTCCTGGGCAGTCACAAAAGCACCAAAACAAAAAACTTCCCCAAAAATTCCCCCCTTTTTGATTAATTTATATTTTTATTGTTAATTACCCCCGAATTTAAAGGTGGGGAAATAAACCCGGGGCCCCCGGGGGGGGGGGGGCGGGGGGAAGTTTTCCCCTCAAATTTTTTCCCCCTTTTCCCCTTTTTTTCTCTTTTCCCCCTCCCATAAAAAAAATTTAAATAAAAAATTTTTTTTTTTTTCCCCCCCCCAACTAAAAATGGGGGTTTTCTACTCTCTCAACACCAAAAATTGAAAATTTTTATAGATTGTTCGAACCCCAAATTTGTTTTAAAAAAAAAAAATTGTAAGAGGGCAAAAAATAAGGGAAAAAAAACCCCCCCCCCCCAAATTCTTAATTTTCAACCCCCCAAAAACTTCAAAACGTACTTTTTTTCTTCTTTTTTTTTTTTTTCTTTACAATTTGCTTAAAAAAAACCAACACCCCCCGCCCCGACCCAAAAACCCCCCAAAAAAACTTTTTTACAAAACCTGCAGGATTTTTTTTTCTCCCCTCGAAGACAAAACAAACACCCCTTCCAAAAAATTTTCTTTAAAAGAACCTTTGGACGGGTTTCGGGGGGGGGGCGGCCGAATTTTTTTTTTTTTTAAGAAACACACACCGCCCAAAAAAAAAAAAAAAAATTGAAAAAAATCCCTTGTTTTATTTTTGTTTTTTTTTAAGAAAAATGTTTAAAAAGAGGATTTTATATATTATTCCTAAAGGAAAGGGGGAAAAAAAATAAAAAAAAAAAAGAAAATATTTTATTTATATTATTTTTTTTTTAGTGTTTTTTGGCCCCCCCCCAAAAAAAAAAAAATTGGTGGGGGTGGTGAAACCAATTTTTTTTTTGTTTTTTTTTTTTTTTTCCCCCCCTCCCCCCCCCCCCCCGAAAGAAAATTTATTTTTTTTTTTGGGTTTTTTTTGTTTTCAATCCAAATTTTTGTTCCCAATTGTTTTTAATAAGAAACCCGCCAACAAAAAAAAGGATAAAAAAAATACCCAAAAAAAAAAAAAATAAAAAATTGGGGTTTTAAATGGTAGTTTTGAACAAACAACCCGTCCACGTTTTGGGGGGAGGAGGGGGTGTGGGGGCCCCACAAAAATAAGAAATCCCCCCCTCCCCCCCATATATTTTTTTTTGTTTATTAATTTTTTTTTTTAAAAAATTTCCTCTTTTAATTAAAAAGATGTTGTTTTTTTTTTATATTTTTTATTTATAGAAATTTCAACATTAATTCCTCTTGAGTTTTGATTTAAAGGTAATTCAAAATAAAAAAAAAAAAAAAAAAAATTCTCCCCCCCCCCTTTTTTTTCCCCCCCCCCCCCAACCTGTTTTTTTAAAACAAAAAAAAGAGTCATTTTTCTTCTTTTCTTAGGGCGGAAACAAAACAAAAAAAACAACAACAGATTTCCTTTTTCTATCCCTCCTTTTAAAAATTTCACCCATATTGATTAAAAAAAAAAGATACCACTTTTTAAAAAAAAATTAAAACCCTTAAAAATTATATAATATTATTCCTCTCTTTTTTAAAACCAAGCCACCAAATTCAATTTTTTTTTTCTTGGGGTTTCTTTTTATTTTCTTTTTTTCTTATTTTTAAAAAAGATTTCCTTTTTTCCCCCCCCCCCACAAAGGGGGGGGTGGGTTTTTTTTTTTTAAATAATATTTTTTTTAAGGAAGAAATTAACTCCAACCCCTAAAAAATAAAATATTTTTCCCCTTCCCCTCAAAAAAGAAAATTTTTTTTTTCTCCAAAAAAAACCCACCCAAAAAAAAAAAATACTTTTTTTTTTTTTTTTTTAAAAAAGGGAAAAGGTTTTTTTTTGTTTTTGTAAGATTGCCCTTCCAAAAAAGTGTGTGTCCAAAAAATTTGTTTGTTTCGCCCCCCCAAAAAAATTAATGGTTTTGTTTATATTTTAAATAAACCCAAACAAAAAAAACACCAAAATATCCAAAAAGGGGGGGGAAAGGGGGGGGCGCCCGCCTTGTTTATATTTTTATTTTCCATAAATATAAGGAAAGTAATTGTAGGAATTATTTTTTTTATATAGCCCAAAATTATTTTTTTTTTTTTTGTGTCCCCCCTTTTTTTCCTTTTTTTTGGTAAGGTTTTTTCCCCGCCCCCGTATCCCCCCCACTTTTAAACCACCGCCAAAAAATAAAATACCCCCGAAAAGGGTGGGCCCCCTTTTTTTTTTTTTGAAAGAAAAAAAAAAAAAGAAATGTTTGGAACGGGAGAATTAGAGTATAAATAATTAGAGAAATTTTATTGAGGGGTATATTTTATTTATTTAATATGTTTTGTTGTTTCAAAAAAGGGCGCAAGATTTTGTGTTGCCCCGTAAGTTTTCCCCCCCCCGAACCGCAAGAAAAAATGGTTGGGGTTAAAAAAAAGGGCAAAAGAGAGTGTTTTCCCCCAAATCCCTCCGCCCCCCCTTCCCCCGGAAGAGTTAGGGGGGAAAAAAAAAAAAAAAAAGCGCCCCCCCGGAAAAAAGGTTTTTCTCCCAAAAAACAATCTCTCTCTTCTTTCTTTTTCCCCTTTTCTCCCTCTTTTCCCTTTCCAATTTAAAAAAAAAATTTTCCCTCAAAACCTTAAGGGGGGGTCTCCCAAAAAAAACCAAAAACCCAAAATTTTTGGGTATAGGAAAAAAAAATTTTTCCCAACCCCAAAAATTTTTTAAAAATATTTTTTTAAAAAAAAAGGGCCCAAAAAAGAAAAAATAAAAAAAAAAAACCCCCAAATTTTTTTTAATATGTAAAACCCAAAATTTAAAGGATTTTTTTTTTTTTTATAAATTTTGGTTTTAAATAAAAAACGCCCCCCGGACCGAACGCCTAAAAATTTTTTTATAAAAAAACCCCCTAATACCGATTCTCCCCCCTTTTTCGGCGGCGCGCGAAAAAACCAACAAACAGCGAAAACCCTCCCAATAAGCCAAAAAAAAAAAAAAAAACCCCCCTTTTTGTTGGTTTTTTTTTTGGGGGGGGGGGGGGGGGGAAAAATTGGTTTGTAAAAGTAAAAAAAAAACCCCTCCAAAAAATTTGTTGTTGGAAAATCAACCCCCTTTTTAAAGAATTTGTTAAAAAAGGAAAAAATCCTTTTAAAAAAAAAAAAAAAAAAGGAAAAAAAGGAAAAAATTTTTTAAAAAAGAAGAAAATTTTTTTTTTGTAATTTTTTTTTGTTTTTTTTTTTTTTTTTTTTTTTAAGTTTTTGTTTTTTGTTGTTGTTTTTGTGTTGGCCAAAAAAATTTTTGTGAAAAAAAGAACCCCATGGTTTTTTTTTTTTTTTTCCCTTTTTTTTTTTTTTTCCCCCCCCCCGAAAAAAGAAAATTTTTTTTTTATTTTTTTTGGGGGGGGGTTTTTTCATCCTCAAAAAAAAATTCAATTTTTTTAAATAAAAACAAACCAAAAAAAAGTTAAAAAGAATCAAAAAAAATATAAAAAAAATAATTTTTGTGTGTTTGTTTTTAAGTTAAGTTTGAGAAAAAATTTAAAAGGTTGGGCAACATCCATTTTTTTTTTTTTTTTTGGTTTTGTTTTTTGTTGTATTAATAAAATATTATTCCCCCCGTGTGTTTTAAGAATGTAAAGTGATTTTATGGGGGGGGGAGGTTTATATAAGGAAAATATACCAACTATTATTTTTATTTTAAAATGGAAAGGTGGGAAATTTTTAAAAAGGGGGGAAAATTTTTCATATTTTTTTTTCCCCTTTTTTTTTTTTTTTTTTTGTTTTTGATAATATAAATTCCCCCCCCCCCCAACCCCTTAAAAAAGGGAATTAGTAAAAAAAAGAAATTTTCCCCCCCCTCCCCCTTCCCTCTCTCCCCCGTTGTTTTTTTTTTTTTTTTAAGTTTCCCGGCGCCCCGCACGCCCGCGCTTGTGGTTGTTTTTTTGTTAAAATGGTGGTTGGAAAAAGAAAGAAGAAACTTGAAGAGTGAGGAGAAGGGAAAAAAAATATAAAACCAACCCCCCTTTTTAAATAAAGGGCATAAAAAAAATTAAAAAATTGGGGGGGTAAAAGGAAAGCCCCCTTTTTGTGGGTTTGGTTTTTTGTTGTTTTTTTGTTTCCTTTTTTTTAATTTTAGAAGAAAAAAAATCCCCCCCCCCCCCCTTTTGTTTGTTTTTCCCCCTCCCCCAAAAGGGTTTTAAATTTTAGAATGTGGTAGAAGGGTGTTTTGTTTTGTAGTGTTAAGAAAGAGGGAAAACCCCCCCAAAAAAAACAATTAATTTTTAATTTTTCCCCCACCCCACCCATTATTCCCGGGAGAGAGAGGAAAAAAAATTTATTTATTTATTCCCCCAAAAAAAAAAAACCCCCCCCCAAAACCCCCCTTTTTTTTGTTTGTTTTTTTTTTTTTTTTTTTTTTTAAGAAGTTGTAGGTTGGGGGGCCTTTTCTCCAAAATTCATTTTTTTTTCCAAAAAAAAATCCCACAAATTTTTTATTTTTACCCAAACAAATTTTTTTTTTCCCCCAAAAAAAACACAGGAGCGGCGGCGGGCCCCTTTTAAATCAAATCCCCCCAAAAACAAAAAAAAAAAAAGCGAAAACAAGGAAAATTAAACGGAAAAAACATAAAAGCAAAATTTTATTTCTTTCTTTCCCCTCCCCTTTTTTAAAAAATTTTTGTTTTTTCTCTTTTTCCCCTTGTTAAAAAAACCCCAGAATACCCCGCAAAAACGATCCTTTTTGAGAAAAAAAAATTTTGGGAAAAAGAACCAAAATATTATTTTTGAAAAAAAAAAAATAGTTTTTCAAAACAAAGATATATTTTTTTTTATTTTTTTCGAAAAATAATTTGAATCCTTTTTTTTTCTAAAAAAGGGGGTGAATTAATTTTTTGTTTTGGATGAAAAAAAATTTTTTTTGAAATTTTTTTTCAATCAGAATTTTTGGAAAAAAATATTAATTTTAGAGTTTTTTCCTTTCTTTTTTGCCTTTCCGCGAAAACAATCCAAAAAAGCACCCTTTTTTTCTTCGTTTTTTTCAACAAAAAAAAAATGACAAATTTTTCTTTCCCAATCCAAACAAAAAATATTCTCTTGAAAAAACGTTGGTGGGTGGAAAAAGTAAAAAAAAAAGCTTTGGTTTTTCTTTTCCCTTTTTTTTTTTTTTTTTCCCTTTTTGTTTCCCAAAAGGTGTTTTTTTTTTTGTTTTTTTTTTGTTTTTTTTTTTTTTTTTTCCCATAACTTTGAAAAAAAAAATTTTTTTTTTTTTTTTTTTTTTTTTTTTTTTTCCTGTAAAAAGGTTTTTTGGTTGTTGTTTTGTTTTTTTTTTTTAAAAAAGAAAAGGGCCCTCCCCAAAAAAACCCAAATTTTTTTGGTGAAAATGTTAAAGCCTCCCGCCAAAGTTTTAATCAAAAAGGTTGTGTGTATTATTTTGTGTTTTGTTCCCCCCCCCCCCGGGTTGTTGTGTGTGTGTTTTGGTGTTGTTTTTTTTTTGTGTTTTTTGGTTAAATTTTTTTTTTATATATATATTATTTTTTTTTTTTTTTTTTTTTTTTTTTGTTTCCGTTTTTTTTTTAGTTTTTGGTCGGTTTTTTGGTTTTTGGGTTTTTTTTTTTTGTTTGAAGGTTGTTTATGTTTTTCCTTTTTTTCCCCCCTTCCTGTGATTTAAATATTTTAAAAAATTTTTTTTTTTTTTTTTTTTTTTTTTCCCAAAAAAAAAGAAAACCCAAAAGGTTTTTTTTTTTATTTTTTATTGAAAGTGAAAAAATTAAAAATTTTTGGTTTGGTTTATAGGAAATTTTTTTTGTAAGTTTAATGTGTTTTTTAGATAGAAAAGTTGTTTTTGGTAAAAAATAAATTTTTTTTTTGTTAAAAAAAAAAAAAAAAATTTTTTGGTTTAAAGTAAAAAACCTTTTTTGGTTGCCGCCTAAAAAATTTACCCCCACACCCTTTGAAAAGAAAGAAAGAAAAAAAGGACCGTTGGTGGTTGTTTTGTGTGTGTTAAAAAAAAAGAAAAAAAGAAAAAGGGTGGTTCCCCATAGAAAAGGAGAAGAAGAAAAGATTGGTTTTTGTTGTGTGGTTTGGTGTGTTGTAAGAAAACGATGCCGCTTAATTTAAAGGTAGGAGGGGGCGTTGTTGTATATTATTAGTATATTTATTTTTATATTGTTTTTTTTCTATACCAAAATCAAAGTGGTGAATGTGATTTTGTGGAATTTTTTATTTCTCCAGTCTTTCTGCCGCCTTTAAATAAATCCGATCTCCCCCCCCTTTCCATCTTTAAACTTTTTCTTCTCTTTCTCCTCTTCCCTTTTTTTTCTTCTTTTTTTCCTTTTTTTTTTCTCTTTTTCCTTTTAAAATTTTAAACTTTTTTTCTTTCCTTCTCTTTCCCTCTCTTTTTTTTTCCTTTTCTTTTTTTTAAAATTTTTTCTTGAAACACCAAACTTTTCCAATTTTTTTTTTTTTTTTCTTTTTTCTTTTTTTTTTTTTTCTTTTTTTTCTTCTTTTTTCCTTTTTTTTTTTTTTTTTTGGTTCCATTAAAAATATAAATGTTTTTCCAAAAAAATTTTTTAAAGTTTTTTTTTTTTTTTTTTTTTTTTAAAAAATTTTTTTTTTTAAAAACCCTTTTTAAAAAAAAAGATAAATTTAATAAATTTTAAATAAATTCCCTTTTTTTTTTTTTTTTTTTTTTTTTTTTTTTTGTTTAAAAATAAAATTTTTTTTTTTTTTTTTTTCCTTTTTTTTTTTTTTTTAAAACCTTTGTTTTAAAACCCAAAATTTTTAAGGGAAAAAAATTTTTTTTTTTTTTTTTTTTTTTACAAAAAACCCTGAAAAAAAAAAATATAAAATTAAATTTATTAATTTAATAAATTTATTTATTTTTCCTCTAAAAATAGTAAAAAATTAAAAAAAAAAAATTTTATAAAACTAAAAAAAAATTTTTGAGAAAAAAAATAATATTATATAATGAGAGAGAACGACGCGGGGGCGCGCGAAAAAACAAAAAAAAATTGGTTCTTCTTGTTTTTTTGATTATTTTTTTTGGGGTGGCCCATTATTCTTTTTTTTTTTTTGTTTTTCCCAATTTTTTTATCTAATAAAATAAAAAAGTTAAAATCCCCCCTTGTTTGGAAATAAAAAACCGAACCCCCGGTAAAATTTCATTTTTTTTTTTTTTCTTTTTTTTTTTTTTTTTTGTTTTGTTTTTTTTGGTTGTTTTTTTGAGGAAAGTAGGGAAAAAAAAAAAAAAAAAAATATGAAAAATTTGTTTAATTGTTTAAAAAAAAAAGAATGTTTTGTGTTTTTTGTTTTTCCCATTTTTTTTGTTTTGTTTCCTTGTTTTAATAAAAGCCATTATTTTTTTAAGAGAGAAAAAAATATTATGAAAAAATTTTGAAGGATTAGGGTTTAAAAGTTTTATTATAGGTGTGAAATAAAATTTTTTTTTTTTTTTTTTTTTTTGTTTTTTTTTTTTTTTTAAGTTTTTTTTTTTTTTTTTTTTTTTTAACAATTTTAAAATTTTTTAAAAAAATTTTATATATATATATATAAAAAAAAAATAAAGGAAAAAAATAAATTTTAAAAAATTTTTTTTTTTTGAAAAAAAAAGTAAAAAAAAAAAATTTTTAAATAAAAAAAATGAAATTTTTTTAAAAAAAATTGCCCCCTTTTTTATTTATTAAAAAATTATTTTCCAGAAATATTTATTTTAGACCCAAAAAAGAGGTTTTTTTAAAAATTTGAAGTTTTTTTGTGTTTATTTGTGTCTTTTGTTTTTTGTTTGTGGTGGTGGTTTAAAAAAAAGTAAGAAAGAAAGGAAAAAAAGAAAAAATTTGTGTGTTGTTGTGGGGGTGTTTTGTGGGTTTTTTTTGTAGAAACTAAATTTTTTTTTATTTTGACCAAAGTAAAAAAATGAAAAGGAAAATTAAAAAGAAGGGAAAAAAATTAAAAAAAATTGTTTCCCCTTTTTTTTTTTTTAATATATTATATATACTTTCAAAATTCTTTGCGACATTTTTTTTTTTTTTTTTTGTTTTTTTTTTATTTAATTAACCCCCTTATTCATTTTCCTTTCTTCTTCTCTCCCTTAAAATTTTTTAAATTTTTCCAATATTGTTAACCCAAGTTAAAATTTATTTTTTAAATTTGTTGGAATATTCAACTCTTTTTATTTTTTTTTTTTTTTTTTCAAAAAATTTATAAAAAGTCCCTCCTTTTTTTTTTTCCCCCTTTTTTCCAAATAACCCGCTCCCCTCCAACAAAAAATTTTTGTGAGTTTTTTTTTGGTGGTTGGAAAAAAAA
>MEJB01000020.1:1180150-1213009 GCA_001752375.1 Rhazya stricta | reverse complement strand
ACTTCAATGATCATTATATGAGGGGGAGTAGCTGTGCTCTTTTTCCTTTGTTCAGGTTTTGTTTCGCTGAATTTTCTTGAAAAGGTTTTAAGAGGCAACAATTAATACTCCAATATCAATTGTACCTTTTTTTTTTCTTAGTGTGGTTTAGTTTTCTCCCTCTGGGTATTTTCCCAAACAAGTTATTATGAGATAAATTGTTGTATAGATTAGTCATTTAATGAGAAGTGTTGTAAATAATTATTAGTAAATGACTTCCCTATCCTTGAAACCTTAGAAGTCCTAGGATTTAACATCTATAAATAGAGGGCTTTGGTTCACATCAAGGTGAATGATATTTCAGTTTACGATTCCTCCCTACTTCTCTTCTTCCTCTCTATAAACTTTTCCTCTTCCTTTTCCTTCTTATATTGCAACACTTCCCATTTTTTGTCATATGTCGTTTAAGTTTTTTCTATTTAAAAGCTAAAAAGATAKATTATTCTTTTTGTATTTCTTTACTTGTTACATTAGGAATTTTCACGAAAATTAATTTTTTCTCTAAAATGTATAAAAAATTAAACTAAAATGAATATATGGAGGAAAATGGTTTGATATTGGTGCATATCTGTTCCATTATCAAAAAGTAATCCTGAACGACGGGGATCATTCCTTTTTTTGAGATAGGAAATATGATTAATTAAAAGATTTTTTCATTTCTTAAGCTTAGGAAATGAATGGTGTAGTTGATTGTTTTAGTTTTACCAAATTAATAAATAAATAAGGATAAATTGAGAAAAAATATGATAAATGCTTAATCGATTGACAAAGTAATAAGTATTTTAAAATAAATTTTTGATAAATATGACAAGTAAAAAGAAATAAGAGGGAATATGTCTTTTATTTATTGATTTTTTTACCCTTATTCCTAATTAATTCAATTAACCAGTATATTATTGAATATCACTATTTTCAATATAAAGTCTTCCTCAATACCCACATTAGTTATTTTTATGTTCTCAATCTATATTAATGAAGGACATTATAAATTGCTGAACCAACATTAGTCAATCTTATATTCTTATAAATTTGGTTCTAGTCAAAACACGAAATTATGACATTCTATGAATTCCTTGAAATGTTCAAATTGCATTATTAATTGTCAAAACTCACCTGTAACTGCAAAAGAGGAGTACATCAAAAAAGGATAATATAGTCTTTCAATTCTATAATTTAACCTATATAAGAAAATTTTAATATACATAAAATAATCTTAAAATACAGATACTAAAAACCAAGAGAGTAAGCAATTAGTGTATATCTTAGGATCAAGTATATAAATATTTATTGTGGATCAAATGTGATTGAGCCTTAAAAAATTTAAAATATCCTTTCTAACTCACAATAAATAGATAATAAATAAAGGATAAGACTGTAAAAAAATTAATTTTAAATATAAATTTACTTAATTAACTATTTGAATCAATTTGATCCATTTAAAAATTGCACCGAGAWGTTCCTATTTTGATTTTGTACTTTTTGTTTATATATATATATAGAATTATTTGTATCTCTCTTTGTTGTATATACATGAGGATGAAATGTTTACTGAAAAAGAGACACATGATCGCATTTGGAGAACTACTTGCTGGCAAAAGTCACTTGAGTGACCTCTAGTCCATTAAAGAGAAGGGTTTGACTAAGACATACTAAATTATACTCCATCTTGAATTGAGTATATACATTTCACTTGTATAAAAAGTTAGAAGTACATTTGATTATACATAGATTGCCACTTTATTGATTGAAGAGTTAGTGATGGGACTTTTGCTCTACTGAAAGTGAAAGTTTAGATAGAAATACTCCTTTACTTATATATGAAAGTGAACATCCATTTTGAAAATTCAAATTATGAAGGAAGTACAATTATCTACCTATACTATCCAGAACGTCTGAATTAAGAAAAATAYGATTTATATTAAACATGTTTCTTCATTTTTTGGTGGACAAATTTAACCTTTTTACAGAAATTGAATAACTAAACAAGATGATAAAAATGTAATGTATTTGATTCGACTTTCACCATAATACAAATGTGCTTGAAAATTAGTAATAGGTACATTATTTAATAAGAATGGTTTGTAACCACTAAATATTTACTCCACTTGATGATCCATTTATAACCTAAATATATAACGGTATAACTTTTGCGAATACAATTAATATATTTAATTATAATGAAGTATCATCTACAATCTTGCACTTAACAAATGGAATCATTATACATTATGAACTCATAACTTAAACTCCCTAGGGTTGCTAGGGTTTCTTTCCCTACGGCGTCCCCAATTGCCATTGCTAGGGTTTTACCTAAACACCATTGCTAGGGTTTTTTCTCCTCTCAACCTGGCACATAGCCTTGAACTTGTGGCCAAATTTCAGGCTTTTGTGCTTTCTGAACAAGAGTTCGTATTGATTGATATTGGCACTCCTGATATTTGTGCCTGTTACCTTGAATGCCAATGAGAGTCTTGGACTATGTTCTAGGCATTCCCAATCTTAATCATAGCGCATTCAAGGCTRCAATGGGACTCTCATGRAAGTGTGGTAGCTTTTAGATCCAAAAGCTCAAGGATTGCTTTTATATCTTCTTTTGCACAGAGGAAACGGCTGAATATGTACTGCAAAATGGCCCTTGGAGCTTCAAAAATTATCCTATTTTATTAGGACCTTGGTGGCCAAATTACTCTCCTTACCTGGGTGATTTTGCCACCAAATTCTATCGGGGATACATATTGCTGGTCTCCCCCAATAGTGTTACACCTTAGAGGTGGTGGCAAAGATTTGCTAGAGTTTTGATAAATGCACGGAGTTATGGATTCAGGAAATAAGAAGCTGAGGGGGTAAATTCTTCAAATAATGGTTTGCTTTGATACTTTTGGTGTGTCATCAATTCACCAAATGGTAAACAAATTCATCTCCGATAGGGAACGGCGAGTCAATTTCTTCCTCTTCCAATCAATTCAACTATGGTCACACAATGATGGATCAACAATTAAATTTAAGCAAGGAAATAATTCAACTATAGCACATTAGATTTAATGTACCGACAACATTAAATATTAGAGAGACACCCAATTCTAATCAATAAAATGCTGATAGCAGGTTTATTAAACTAGCTTGTTATCCCCGTTGGCAAATCTCACTCTAATAGCAGGTGAAATAATGCTAATTTGCCGCTCTGTTAAACCATAGCAAACATTATGGATTTGCTTGGTTTAATTTGGCTACAAGCTATTAAACTTAACAAAATATCTACGTACAATGTTCAATCAAGTCAACAATCATTAATAATAATTACAAAGAATAATAAATACTTGTTAATAATTGAGTATATGAACACTTTTATATCTCACAAATGAACTGAATTAGTGCTTCATTAATCCTTAACTAGAAAAGAAGAACTTAGAAATAAAACATTATTTGGAAAACCATAATGTCTAAAGTAAATAATGGAGAATAGACCATCGTCTCTGTTTCCTGTGCTCCCTTTATATAGAATAGGAAGCAATAAGAATAAGAAACAACTGAATTCTTAAATTGTCTTAACTATCCAATTCAAATATTTAAAATCTAATCAAATCAAATCACTGATTGATTACAAGGGATATATATCCCAAAAAATCTTCCTTCGACGATAGGAGTTTCTAAAAATAAAGTCTTCCAATCTTAAAAATAATTCTCCAAATTCGTCCATCCGCGTGCTCATGTGGTATATTTTGTGCACTTCTAGAATTTTGTCTCAAATCAGTCGAATAATGCCTTTTTTTCTCTTACTAGCTCCACAGAGTCCTAAATGAATAAAATATCAATAAAACACATAATTAGTGCAATAATTATGTTCCAAARTCCATCAAATATCTATATATATATATTGCATTAATTTGGACTCTATCAACTCACCCACAATTAAACGATGCTTGTCCCYAAGCATTTTTCAAAAATAAGCAAACAAAAGACACAATACAAACACACATTTAAGGAAAATCTAATAATCTCAAAACTTCCTCAATGAATGCACAATGATAAGTGAGCTAAAAATCCAATAGAAATCACATGCAATCTATAGCACTCAACCAAAGTAAATGTTTACCCCCTTAATAATAACCTGAAAGTTAAGACATCCAATTCTCAATCAATCTCACAAGGATAAGCACTCTTAATCACTCAAAAGTGTATATGAGTTAATATCGCTCAAGTTGACAAAAGATGGCATTACCATAAGCTTGCACAGATATCAAATTGCCACCACTATAAAGCAAAAAGTATACACCAATCAAAAGGTCTTTATTTCATTGTAATGGGGCTAGGGTCATAGGTAGGATTTAAGACGGATATAAAAGGGTTTAACAACATCAAAGACAATGCACAACTAATCTAATGACGTTCAATCATGTGGAACTTACTTTCAATTTCCTATAACTCTCTCTTCTTCTTCTTCTTCTTTTTTTTTCCTCAAAAATTTTTTCTTCTTTTTTTTTTCCCCATATCACAAGGTAGCTCACAACAGCTCATCAAATTGAAAACTAGATTTGTTTTGGTACAATATGCAAAGGACTTACCCATCGACTGTCAGAGATAGGATAAATTATTCCTAATTCTTAAAGTTTCAGAATTTCTTTCATAACTACATCTTCCATAATTGGATTCAATTTCCTCTGTGGGTCCCTCACAGGTTTAGCCTCATACTCTAACAAAATCCTATGCATACAGAGTGAATGATTTATACCTTTTATATTTTTAAGAGTCCATCCAATAGCATTTTTATGCTCTCTTAAGATTCTTACCAGGCTTTCATCTTGAATTTCAATAAGATCCTTGTCGATAATCACTGGTAGAGTATCATTTTCTCCCAAATAAACATATTTCAGATGATCAAGAAGATGTTTTAGCTCCAGTTTAGGTGCCTCCATCACAGAATGAAGAATTTTTTCAATATTACAAGGCAAAAGGATATTGGAGGATACAAACCTTCTTGGTATTTTCTTTTTGTGCATCCTTATCAATTAAATTTTTGATTAAAACCAACTCTAATTCATCCTGCAAAAAATGAGTTTCCATGTGTTTTTCAATTATAGAGTCAAATTAAGCTAATATTAAATATTCATTCTTGATCATCAGGATGCTTCATAGCTTCAAAAATGTTGAACGTCATCACATCACCATCAAATTCTAAAGTTAAGGTCCCTTTACAACATCTAGTTTTTGTCCTTATAGTTTTCATGAAAGGCCTCCCTAACAAAATTAGAGCCTGATTTTGTTGCAAAAGAATCATCCATGTCAATAATATAAAAATTAGCTGGGAATATTAATTTATTAACTTTAACCAAAACATCTACAATCATGCCTTCAGGATATGCATTGGACCTTTCTGCTAATTGAATAATAACTCTTGTTTCTTTCAGAGGTCCTAATTTTAACTCTTTATAAACAGAAAAGGGCATTACATTAATTGATACTCCTAGATCTACCATGGCCTTCTCAATCCTTTTGTTACCACAGATACATGAAATTGTAAATATGCCAGGATCTTAACATTTTTGTGGTAATTTCCTTTTGATAATGGCTAAGACATTCTCTCCTACTAAGATTTTCTCATCACTCCTAAATTTCACCTTTTTTGTGCAGAGCTGTTTCAGAAATTTAGCGTACCTGGGTACTTGTTTAATGGCATCAAGAAGTCGGAGATTAATTTCTACCTTGCAGAAAATCTCCAACATCTCAGTTGTTTCTTCTTCTTTCTTTGTTCATGTCGATCTACCAGGAAACGGAAGAGCAGTTAATAYCTCAGGAGTAGAATTTTCTTTCTCATTACTTACCTTTGAAATTGAGGCTTTTTCGGAGTTTATCTCAATTTTTTCTTGAGCTTCTTCAATTTGTTGATTTTCYTTCAATTCCTTGCCATTTCTAAGAATCATAGCACTCATATTCTCTCATGGATTTACTTCCACTTGTGAGGGTAGTTTACCTTGGCTTGCTTTCAACTTATTCAAACAGCTGTCAATTGTGTCATTTGTGTGCCCAAATGATGAAGGTTCATCTCAATTTTCTGCTAAAAACCCTGATTTTCTTTTTGAATCCTTTGATTTGCTTGCTACAAAAATTTGGTAGTGTTAGTAGTGTCATTAACAAGATCTTCTAAAGATGTACCTGAATCTGTGGTTGCTTGATTTAGCTGAGACGAGCTCACATGTGGTTGTTGTTGAAAATTGGGTGCTTTGTTTGCATAGTCAAAATTTGGATGGTCTCTCCATCCTGAGTTGTAGGTGTTAGAAAATGGGTCATATCGCCTTTGTTACTGCCTATAGGTACCTCTAGCTGCATTTACCTGTTCAGTAAGTGCATCTTGAATTATTGGACACATGTCAGTATTATGTCCCAAATTGGAACATATTTCGCAGGATTTTACTTTTTGTATTTGTCCCATCCCTAAAACCATTTTCTCAACCAAAGATGTTAGTGTATCAATTTTATGATCAATGTTTGAGCTATTTACCTCATTACTTTCCTTGGCACATCTTGCCTCGTACCGAATTGTTGAGCATTTGTAGCCATGTTTGAGATAAGAAGTTTAGCATCTTTAAGTGTCTTGCTTACCAAAGCACCTTTGCTGGCTGCATCAATCATATTCCTATTCATACACACTAGACCCTCGTAAAAATATTGGACCAATAACTTTTTAGGAATCTGGCGATAAGGACAACTTGAACAAAGTTGTTTAAAACGCTTCTAATATTCATATAAAGTCGCCCTATTAATTTTCCTGATTCCACAAATTTCTTTTCTTATATTAGCYGCCCTAGAAGGTGGAAAATATTTCTCTAAAAATTATTTTCTTAATTCTTCCCAACTAATTATTGAACCTAATGGTAAGTAGTATAACTAATTCTCAGCTTTATCAACTAACGAGAAGGGAAAAGATAAAAGCCTAATCTGATCCTCCATTATCCCTTGAGGATGCATAGTTGAACAAACAACATGAAATTCCTTTAGGTGCTTGTGGGGATCTTCTCCTGAAAAACCTTGAATTTTGGGAAACAATTTTATTAGTCCAGGTTTTATCTCAAAGTTAGATGTTAAATCAGATAGATTAATACATAGAGTTTGTTGAGTAATATTAGGATTAGCTAACTCCCTTAAGGTTCTTGCTTGTTCAGCCATATTTACTTCTTCTTCCTCGTTTATTGGCTCCTCAAACTCAGTTTCAAATTCAAACAAACCTGGTTCAATTGGAGTAGTAGATGATTTGGCTATTTCTAGTACTCCTTTCCTTAGTTTCTTTGCTGTCTTCTCAACTTCTGGATCGTAGACAAGATTACCTATACGAGAAGATCAAGGCATATACCAAGGGATCATATAAATTTAAATAAAAAAATAAAAAAAGTTGATTACTTAAAATCTTCCTCCGCAACGACACCAAAATTTGGTGCATCGTCAATTCAGCAAAAATAAAATATATAAGCTCACAATACAATGGTAAGCAAACTCGWCTCCCACTAGGAACTGCGAATCRATTTCTTCCTCTTTCGATCAATTYAACTTTGGTCACACGATGGTAGATCAAMAATTAAATTTGAGTAAGGAAACAATTAATTAAAGAAAACTATCTTTAACAATAAACTTTCGATAGAAAACGATTCTAGTCAAGGTAATTAAATCCACATTAGTTCAAGCATTTTATCATTGATTCAATAATTTACTCAACTTTCACAAATAAATTAGTTATAGTTGTCAAAGAAAGCTTTAAACAACCAATTTCTCCTTAAATATCAATAATTAAAAGGAAAAGCCTTATTTATTATCCCTTAATCGATAGACAACCTAAGAGATAACACATGAGATTTAATGTACGGACAGCATTAAGTATTATAGAGACCCAATTTTAGTCAATAAACTCTGATAACAGATTTCATTAAACTAGCTTGTTATCTCCCTTAGCAAATCTCACTCTGATAGCAAGTGAAAAATTGCCAATTTGCCCCTCTGTTAAAGCACATCAAATAATTATGGATTTCCTTGATTTAACTTAGCTATAAACTATTAGACTTAACAAAATATCTGCGCACAATATTCAATCAAGTCAACAACCATTAATAATAATTACAAAGAATAACAAATACCTTTAATACTTGAGTATATAAACACTTTTAGATCTCACAAATGAACTGAACTAGTACTTTATTAATCCTTAACTAGAAAAGAAAAACTTAGAAACAAAACATTATTTGGAAAACAATAATGTCCAAAGTTAGAATAGACTGTCATCTCTATTTCCTGTGCTCCCTTTATATAGAATAGGAAGCAACAAGAAAATGGAATAACTAGAATTCCTAAATTGTCTTAACTATCTAATTCAAATATTCAAAATCTAATCAAATCAAATCACTGATTGATTACAAGGGATATATATATATCCCACAACATGCTCCTTAGACAATAGGAGTTTCTAAAAATAAAGTCTTCCAATCTTAAAAACAAATCTCCAAATTCGTCCATCTACGTGGCCATGTGGTAGATTTTATACACTTTTGAAATTTTGTCTCAAATCACTCTAATAATGTCTCTTTTTCTCCTACTACATCCAYAGAGTCCTAAAAGAATAAAATATCAATAAAACACATTATTATTGCAATAATTATGTTCCAAAGTCCATCAAATATCTATATATATTGCATTAATTGGGACTCTGTCAATTTCCTAATCCCTTTGCCGTTGTATTTGGCTAAAAGTCCCTAATGTTGTTGTCACAACAACAATTATGCATTGTGAATGTTTACAGCATCTTTGTTTTGCCTGCAGCATCATTAGTCATTAGTTTTGGCATGTTCCCCCCACAATACTGCAATAGATCAGAAAACTCTCCCTTATAGGCCTTAGCTCAGTGGCATTGGTGGGATCCAAAGTATGTTTGTAATTTGCTATAGCAACCCCACAACTTTGATAACTCCAACAAGTGGCAACTAGGACCTACTGTAACCAGACACTCAAGGCCATTCTTCATCTTTCCCCCATGAAACCTAGTTGCAATGACCCTTCAAGAGCCAACTACTCTACCTGCCATTGCTAGCATTTCTTCGCATAAGCCTAGGCTTACCAAGACAACCATAAGCACTGATGTCCAAGACATACCAAGCGTGCATGAAATAGATCAAGAGGTGGACTCTTTGCTTACCCTTGCTCATTTACCCAATGCTAGGGAGGTAGTTCTTCAATTCAAGAAAAATCTTCCCAAATTGCGAGAATTGTCCGATGAAAATCCTTGGTGGTACCATCAACATCTATTTTTGAGAATAGGAGTACTTAGACCCCCCCATTTAGCCTGAATGAAATGAAAATTAGATGATGATAATCATACTGATATCCATGTAACAAAGAAGCAGGGTAGCAACTCAACTAAATCGATAGAGGCTGCTTTGTAGCCCTGCTAGATACAATGAATACTTTATGCTAGAACTGCCAGGGTCTTGGAAGTTCCCGTGCAGTTCATGATTCTGGGGGTCTAGTTCGGGCTACCCAATCCCATATTCTTTTTCTTTCTGAAATCCTAGCAACAACTATGCTTTGAATTGTGTTAGAATACAACTTAGTTTTCACAATGATTTTTTTTGTTGATAGAAGTGGTGGCCTTGGTCTTCTTTAGATGAAAGATATTAATCTCACTATTCTCAGCTATTTTATTGGGCATATTGATTGCAGGATACAAAATTCCAATGGATTTCTATGGTAATTCATAGGATTCTTGGCAATCCTAAAACTGAACTAAGACATGAAAGTTGGAGTTTATTAGAGAGGTTGCAAACCCTCTCTTCCTTCCTTAGTTATATGGATGCGACTTTCATGAGATTCTCCATTGGGATGAGAAATAAGGTGCATGCTAGGCCCCAAGCTCAGGTGGATGGAGTTTCATCTTGTCATTCAGGATTATGGCTAATACTATTTAGGTTTTGTTRGGCCAAAATTCACTTGGAACAATGGATGAGAAGAACCACATAGAATTTTCGAAAGGCTTGATCGTGCCTTTACCTCCTTATATGGGAAGATACTTCYATCCATATGCAAACTGTGGTCCTCTCTCATGGGAAATCTGACCACTTGCCAATTATTATCACTCAAGAGAAGACTAAAACCAGTCCCATTTTTTTTTTTTTTTGGAAAAAAGCCTCAAAATTGAAAATGCTTGGGCAGAAACATGGAATAGCATGTAACAGGAAATGTGGACACAATAACAAAATTGATTGAGGTGCCAAAATTGGCTTTGAAACAATGGAGTAAAAACTAGCATGAAAACCGATCTCAGAGCATTGGCAGAATAGAAAAGGAGCTCCTTGAGTTATGCACTGCACTTATCTACAATCCTATTAAGGAGACTAAACTCCTTAAGGATCTTGAACAGTACTAGGATATCCRAGAAACATACTGGAAGACTGCTAATTGGCTTATGGAGGGAGATCGCAACACGAACTTTTTTCATCACAAACATACTAGTCGGAAAAGGAGAAACACCATTACTAGAATTAAGAGACTTAGTAGAGATATGCTTGGAGGCAGAACATTTTTTTCAAGCAAATCTTCACAAGATTAAGCGCCTCTGGAGCAGCCGTGATCAATCCGCAACTTTTCCATCGCCACTTGATCGTCGAACATGTGCACAGTTTAATAAATCATTAACTATTTTAGAAGTCCATGCTAYTATGTGTCAGATGGCGTCTTCCAAAGTGCCTTGTTCGGATGGATGCACACCATCTTCTTTCAACGATGGCATATATTTGGTGACAATATCACCTCCATGGTACTAAATATCCTTAACTGTAGTGATGACATTATTTCTCTTAATGAAAACAACATTGTCTTATTCCCAAAATTAAAGTCCCCATCCATATATCTAACTTTTGCCCCATATCTCTTTGTAATGTACCTTATAAGCTCTTGTCCAAGATATTACCAATAGGTTAAAATCAGTGATGGAGACTGTTATTGACAAGGCCGAAAGTGAATTCCTTAATAGCAAGTAGATTATGGATAATGCTATCACCGCCTTTGAGTTTTCTATTGCCTCTAAGTGAAACATGGGCCTAATGAACACTATATATCTTTAATTGGGTAAAGCTTTTGATAAAGTCAAATGGAATTACCTGGAGGCAATAATACATGCAATTAGATTCTCGAATTGTCTAATTGCTCTTTTTATTCACTGTGTGCGGACAATTCCCTCTCTGTGCTAGTTAATGGGGCTATAACTTGGTTTTTTAAGCGATCTATGGCATTTGGCAATGCGATCCACTCTCACCCTATCTCTTATCCTTTCTTTTGAGGGTTTCTCTACATGCTTGGAAATTCGAGAGAGAAGGGCAGCTCTCAAGGTTCTCTTTTGGCCCTAACAGACCAAGTGTCACACACCTCCTCTTTATGGACGATGATATTCTCTTCACAAAAGTTGATCGTAGTTATATGGAAGCTATCAATAGTGTTCTTCATGCTTATGAACAATATTCGGGGTAGTACATCAATTTCACTAAGTCATTCGTCTTTTTCAGTGAGTCTACTCTAGTGAGCACAAAAAATGCCATTCTYGCTTCTTTCACCGTGGCAGAAAACAATGGTAAAGGGGAAATACCTTGCTATGCCATATAATGTAGGGCAACGCAAAAAAGATGTTTTTTAATTTAAATCTGCTACAGTAGAAAACAAGTAAATGGATGGAAGGAAAAGTTCCTTTCTCCTGTTGGAAGGGAAACTCTCACTAAATCTATTATATAGGCAATACCGACATATATTACCACTTTCTGTTAGGGACTCTATCAATTACGAGAAGCTTATGGTGGGGAGTACCTGAGGGGCAAAGATTTTTTGAAAATCATGGAGAGATATATGTCGCCCTAAGAGTGGAAGGGGATTAGGGTTTTGAGAGCCATACCTTTGCAATTAAACTATTCCATACATATAAAGGAAGAGGACCTACACTTGCATCTAGRGAGGAGGTTGAGGGATGATATTTGCTGCGCAAAATCCTTTTTACATGYGATGATGGTTGCTGCAAAAAATGTCAACCTTGCTTGGAAAGCAAAGTAATGTCTGCATGGGCGCCCTCATTTAAGATTCACACTTCTCCTCCACTATCTAAAATTCTACATGACACGAAGGTCTCAACCCTAATTCATAGAGGCATGACTACATGGGATGTTGCAAGGCTTTCTCATTTCCTTTGTGCTACAGATATAGTGGAAATTCAGGCTCTACCCCTCAACAATACTCACCCTCCAAATCGACTAATTTGAGCGCACACAAGTATAGGAGTTTACAATGTTAAATCGGGTTATAAATTGCATCTAGAGGCTAATCTTCAAGCATCTGTTGTCTCTAAATCCTCGGCTAATGTGGAAACCAAGATTTCGACAAATATTTGGGGCCTGTGTACCACCAAAAATCCACTTCTTTCTATAACGGTGCTACCTGGGCATTCTTTAGTCAAAGGTAAATCTAGCAAGCATAATTCTTGGCACTATACCTAGCCGCCTTCCTATGACATCTGGAATTAAATTGACTAGTATATCATCTTCAAGTGCCTTACTCTATTGAGGTATGGGATCTAATGGACAATATTCAAACTTGGCTCTCTTATCCAGCAGCAAACTTCAAGAATTTTTTGAGTGATTTCAGGGAAGCCATGGGCGAGGATGATAGCAACTTAATGGGTTTCACATTGGTCGACTATTTGGCTATAGAGAAATACCAATATTTTCTGCCAAAATATCACGGATTTAATTGAATTTGTTGCATAGATTCATGCCATTGTTTCGGTATTCCCAGCTAAGTTCTATGGACAATAAGCTAGCCTTAATTCAGTGCAATCATGGCTGGATGCCACCACCAACTTCTAAATGCAAGCTCAATCTTGATGTAGCTTGGGCTTCTACCTCAACGGGGATAGGAGCTATTATTCTAAATGAAAAATGTGAAGTAGTTGCTTCAATGGCAGCGAGAGGACCTAAGTGCCACGCTTCAAGCAGAGGCATATGTCGGCTTAGAAGGGGGTCAAATATGCACGAGACTTTGTTAATCGATGTTTACTATTGAGAGGATGCTCTTGAGGTTATCAATAAGCTCCGTGCTCATGGGGAAGATCTTTCTATAATAGGAAATATTAGCTATGGGATTTGTTTTGATCACTTTGCGCATTATGAGCTCCCACATGTTAGGCGAACTAGAAACCGCATAGCTCATGAGCTTGCACGTGCATTTTTTGAAACAAGATAATCCATTAGTTTTGATTGAAAGTGTACCTCCTATTCTCTAGGCTGCCATTCAGGAAGACCTTTGCTAGATGAATCTTCTTATTCACAAAAAAAAAAAAAAACACAATCTTGCACTTATTTTAAATTAAATAATTAAAAAGATTACACTTCTCTCCTATTATTATCTAAAAAAAGAAACACTATTATTTTATAAAAAATTAAAATGAATACGAGAAATAATTTTATTAACTAAAAGATTCAAATATTAATACAATTTAATAAGATTCTAACATGTGCCTGATGCTTTTCTTTTTTTTTTTTTTTTTGGAGGGGGTGAGGGAACCTGTRCATGATGCTAGTATACAAAAGAACCATGGGAACTAATCATGAATCTATATAGATGCGATAGGTGACTATGCTTCAATGGTTTACATAAACTGTACTATTTATTTAAAAAATAAATTTAATTTTTTCCATCTAAACTTAAATTCAAGGGATAATAAGTTTCACTAATATATGTGGAGTCTCGTAACTAGCCTCTCAACTAGTATTAGAATTAAAAGTTGTATATATTCAAACATTTTTTTATTCTAAATTCTTGTGCTAAGTCAAATATAAACTTATATATTGTAATATCCGAGATTTCTTTTTATGAATTTTTGGTTGATCATGTGAATTTGTGTGCCAACTAGGGTTGGAAATTTCTATGTGGTTAATGTTTTAATTGCACGTTAATGAGTGCGAAATTGTTGTATTTGTTCGATTAGGGCCGTTGGTTGGTTAGAGGCCCGACTTGTTGGGCTTATTCGTTTTCTGTCGGAAACTATAATTTTATTAAAAGAAAAGCCCGTTGAATTTAATTTAAGGATTTGGGTTAATTATGGATGGGAAGGCCCGAAGGATTTGGGTTACGGCTCAAGTTAAAAAAAAATAGGAAAAATAGAAGAAACCCTAAACCATCTTCATCTTCCTCCCCTTTATGCCACCATCGCCCACTCCTAAACCCTACTCGCCTCTTTTTTCTTCTCTTCTCGCCGTTGCCACTGCCCTTCCTCCTTTGCCTACCCAACGTCGATCATCGTGGCCTTTCCTTTCTCTTTCTCTTCTCTCCCTCTTCTCTCCCCTTCTCCCACTGCTGACACTTGAAGTGGCCGCTGCTCGCTACTGCTTGCGATCGGCAGGYCGCTCGCAGTAGCAGATTCCCTCGCCAGATCCGAACCAATCTTCATCAGCTGATTCATACCAGCCACTAGATCTGCCATTTGGAGGCTGCTGCGTGACGCTGCCTCCCACCCTGMGTTACTACTGCTCGACGAGAACGAGATAGGACTCTTGGTCTCATCGGGAACTAACTAGATCTGCGCATCCTGTTGTCGGACTCCATTACAGACGGCAACATTGACCTGGTCTCGCCCTCCGAAACGCCGAGCAATCAATCGATCCAAACCAGAAGYGGAGGTTCTGGAAAGCGATCACTGTGTCATCTTYCTTGCTTGCCGATCGCGATCGGAGTCTGCCATAGCCACTCTAGATGAAACGGTCCGGCCAAATCTGCCTTCATCTTCTTTTTCTTCTCCTCTGCTCAACTGGATCTCCTCTGTCCATCGATTGCGACGTTTCGATCACCATCCATATAAGCTTGATCAGTCCAACAACAGCACGGAGGTTGAGTCCTCAGCTAGCTGTCAYCGGTTCCTTCATCTTACTAGCCAGATCCGCCAAGTCGGACCAGATGCCTTAGCTGTTCTACTCGTCATYGAAGTTCGCCGAAAAATCGAACCCTTGCTGGCTGTTTGCTAACTTCCAAAAACAGTGAGCACCCAGGCGCTCCTCACCCAAGTGCCAGCGCCAGTGCTAGCGAGCGCCCAAACGCCTCGACACCGAGATGCCCAGGGCTGTTACGCGCGCCGCTTGGGCTCACGCCCGAGAATCCAATACCTTTTCCCGAGACACTTGGACTTTGTGGACTTAAAAGGTTAAAACATTATTAATTAATATTAAAATTTGTGACCTATGAAATTATATCCTAAAGTAAAATTGTGGAAGAACATAGACTAGGTTTAATACCYGAGCGAAGGAGTTTAAATTGTACCCTTAAAAGGCATGATAATTAGTAATGTTGGAACTAAGTATGGATTAATAATTGGCAAATGACATTGTTGAAATAAACCTTGAATATCTAAGTTGGGACAGTTGTACTAAAGAGACTTTCTTTCTGTAATCACAATTAAGTCGTTTTGAGTGCCTTAACGTTGAGAATAGTCGAGGGATTTCATTTCGCAATTCAAATAAGAACCTTTAATGTAATGGACTCCGGGTAAGTAAATTCTCACATTGTCATTAACGTATATGTGTGATTGTTATTGAATTTGAGTTCTAGGTAAGTAAATTCTCACATCTCATTAATGCTTATGAATGGATGTAATTGAATTCTTTTAGATGGTTTAAWGTGCTGTGTATGGGATAGATGGTTTAATGTGTTGTGCATAGGATTGTATTATGAGGTGTGTTAATTATGTGGAATGTTTCATGTGTTTCATATTCTGTATCATTTTTATGTCGAATGATATGTTATCTACAGTGGTATGCATTTCATGTCATGGGCATGTAGTTAGTGTTCTACTTCATTCCTGGCATGAGCCATTCATACATTTAGATGTGAATGCTTTAGGAAATGAAATTTTAAAGGAAAATGTTAAAGTTTTCGGAAAGGAGTGTAAACCTAGCCACGAAAGATGTGAGTGGAAAATGGGGCGTGGGGGACCAGTGCACTCGACCCTACCCTCTTGGAGGGTAGGGAAGAATGTAATGTTCACCTCTTTGAAGGTGAAAAGATGGAAGGAAAAGAAATGTGATATTAACCGCTTTGCAATTTTACCGGTAGGAATGTAATTGAGTTCCAAATAAGAATTGCCCACTGCAGAGCTTAGTGGCTAGGCGTTAACTCAGTGAGCTCACGAATGTAAGGAAATGAAAGGTTTTTGCAAAGTTCTTGCATTTTGAAAGGAAAGATTTTATGGAAAGGTTACATAAGAAAATGATTTGAAAGTTTTCATTGAGAAAGTGAGATTTTATAATTCATGACATGTAGGGCATGTTCATGCATTCATGTATGAGATTTACTTACTGGGCTTTATAGTTCATTCCATTTCTCTCATTTGCATCTCAAGTGATGTGTGGCCAGATGGTGCGAGGAGGTCACTTGTGAGCAAACCATGATACCCTGAAGTTAATTTAAATGAATGTTATGTACTAAGATAGTTGTTGACTAGAATSGTTTTTTGTTAATTATTAAGTATTTCTTATTTGCTTTAAATTCTTTTGAGTTTTCACAAATTCGTGTCAGTGAGTAAATGGTGRCATCCCCGAGTTAGGATAAAGTTTCTTAATCTGGGGATGTTACATATATTCATTGTATGAATGATGAATTTTCTATTTTTACAATGAATGTTAGAATTCTTTATTACTTTCCTCTCACTTTAGCATATGTTATTTAACACAGCTTGTTCAAGAACTTGTAATCACAAAATAGATGAAGATCACAATTTCCTCTTTTTTTTTTTTTGATCAAAACACAAAGAAACTTTTATATCATTTCCTTAGGCTTGTCTGCCTGAGCAGCCATAAGAACATCTAGTGGCTCATAAGCAACCCATGTAATGTTAGAATATTTCATGCAACAATGCTTAGCAAGCAAGTGAGCTGGTATATTTGCCTTCCTTGAAATAAAAGTAAAGCTAGTAGATTCTAATAACCTGACCTTAGATTTAACGATTTGCATAAGATATCCCTTTGGTGATAAGTCTTCTTGTAGCCGCTGAATTTTCTAAACGGCTTGAAGGCAATCCAATACAATTGAGAAGTTGTCCATTTCAAGCTCAACAACACACTCCAAGCCTTTTAGTATTCCAACTAACTCAACATGTTCCAGGGGTAACACCATTCCAGATTCTTGCAGCCATCATTGCACCTTGTTATCCTCATAATAACTCCTATCTCAGCTATCCCATCCTTCCAGGTGCCATCCATGTTTAGTTTAATACTATCAGATCTCGGTGGGCACTATCTTGGTTGCTTTACAGACAACATATCCTTATTTAACTCCAGAGAGCTCATGGCATCTCTATACTCCTTGGGAAACTTCTCTACAAATTCAATTTTATCCTCTTCATTGACCAAAATATTCCCAAACAATTGTTGAAATTTTTTATCCAAGAAGACAACAATAATATGAATAACAAAATTTAATTAGAAAACCTCTGCGTCGTGCAAATAGGTAGCACGGTTCTTAAAGGATCATTCCAAAAAGGCTCTGGAATACCCTACYAGGATTAAAGGAAGGCTTCCTCTAATATAGAGGGTGACAAAAACAATAATAATAAGTGAAGCAGAAATAATGCACTAGAATGCATTAGTGTAAAATAGATTGTTTATGGTGGTTTTTCTCTTGAAAAAGACTCATAAGAGGTCCTCCYATTAATAGGATCACATGTTTAAATTATGGGGAGAATCTGATGTAATATTTAGTAAAGTTACTTCCAGATTTTGTAAATATTAGCTAGATAGACACTTGAGATAAAATAGGTAAATGATATTAGGTTGTTTAGAAAAAGTATGGAAAGATAAAGATAATATAGATAAAGTCAACCATGATCCTTTTAATTAAAATAAAAATAAGTAAATAATACTCTATTTAAATTAAATTCCGTTTGAAATATTCTCTGATGCCAACAATCCCCTAYGTATTTCAAAAGGTAAAGTCAAGAAAGAAGAAATGTGTTGGTTTTAACATACAAGTGTAATGCATCGAATCTAGTATCTTGCTACTATGAATCAGATTTTAGAAAAGTAAAATATAACCTAAATAGTTATTAGTGAAGCTTATAACCTCGATGAACCAACAATCTCTATGTTCTAAGTTAGGGATTTTACTAATCTACTCCACTTAAATTATTGTTGTTTAACGTAGTTTTGTGAAAAATTAGCCTCACACACATCTGGGAGTTCATGAGTGCTTTAGAAACTTTTACCATGATCTCATAGTAGCGGCCCCACTCCATATTCATATAGGTGAGTCATCAAGTTTATATTGCTATTGATATACCATCCATAAGGACTATGACTAACTAAGAGCATCTAGCTCAACCTTTCAAATAATATTCAACAATAAGCACTATACACACACCATAGGAAGGAATCTATTTAGTACGTCATAGTCGATATTGATTCTTTATTACCCATATGAACCTATGTCATGGGATCTCCAATCACATCAGGTGGGTTACCATCTTTATTGACTTTCAGTTAGATTGAGTCAATTCCTCTCGACTTTTCAGAAATCATCTTTCTACCCATGGCTTTAGTTAGGGGATTAGCTAAATTCACTTCTAACTTAATATAATCAATAAATATTACTCAATCTCTTAGAAGCTGCTTTACAATATCATTTCTCAATCTCATGTGTTGATTTTTTTCTATTGAAGGGATTATTCTTAGTAATATGTATTCCTACCTGACATTCACAGTGCATAGATATAGAAGGTATTGCTTTCTTACTAAAAGCAATATCAATTAATAAATTCCTTAACCATTCAACTTCAATACCTACTAGTTCTAGAGCTATGAACTCTAACTCCATGATAGACCTTACAATAATTATTTGCAATGCCAATTTCAATGGAATTAAACTCCCACCAAGGGAGAATATATAGCCACTAGTGAATTTTGACTCACTTGAATAAAAAATTCAATTAGCATCACTGTATCCCTCTAATACAATGGGAATCACTATAAAAGATACCATAGTTGATGGTTCCTCTCAAATATTTTATTATTCCAATGTAGACCAATGCTAATGATTTGGGTTGTGATCATATCTACTCAGTCTATTATACTTGTGCATAAGAATTCATGTTCTCACACTTTTAGGTAGTATAGTAAATCCTATCTCAAACAAGCATTTCATATGCCATGTCCACAATTGGGATGGGAATCCCTGTTCCACGTGTCATCTTGGCACAAATTTCAGTCCACCCACAAGGCACTATTAATCTCAAAGAAGAACCTACAATGCCTGCCTCAGTCAAGGATGCCATGCCAAGATCAATGAGAAAATAGAATCTATTCAAGTATTTCCTTACAAAGATCAAGAAAACTGAATTTGGACCTAATCCAACAAGAGATACATTTAACCCTTTTTTCCCCTCTTTTAAACTAAATGAAAGGTATTCTTGTCATTCCATATTTCTCCAAGAACATGCAGGCAAAATCAACATTTTTCCTTAGTGCACCCACCAACATTTAGACATTTGCTTAATAAATAAAGACAAATCCTTCAATTTCACCACACATAATTTCTCAAGCAATTTACTATTGGACATCAATCTTATTGATACTCTATCTCAGCCAAAACACCAGAGGTGGACTAAAATTACCATCCAACCAAATAAGAAAATCACAAAGAAGTAGAAAGAAAACATATAAATGAAAAACAAGACAAGTTTCGAGAAAGGCAATGCAGGCTACACGTCATGCACGTGAATGGAACAATAAAAGTCAACAAGCAATTAAGAACAAACTGGAAGAAGAAAAGGTAAATGAAAGTACAAGTACCAAAGCAATTAAATGAAAGGGAAAAAAAAAAGATAAGAGCTTATCTATAGAAAAGATGAATTTAATCTCTCATGCAACAATTCAAGCTTCTTGAAGAAACCTTCGARGACTTTCAAACGGATAAAATTTTGTGCAGAAGCTTTGATTGTCATTTAGATTAACTAAATTTTAGTTTGATAGCAGAACGAATAAGAGAAAGAAGAAGGCCTGGAAGAATCCACAATATTGAAACACGGTAACAAGTATAAAAATGTTATATAATAAATATTTCTTGCTCTATATAGAGCAAAGCTCAACCCATTAACAATAAGTTCTTGAAAGTAAGGCCCTAAATACGCAACATATTCTAAGTTAAAGCACTAGTTATGAAAATCATGGCTCTAAATTTACATCAAATCCTAATTATAATTAACACAACGGACTAGTATCTATTCATCATTTATGTTACTACAACAATAGTCATCATTTATTTAAATACTTTAGCACATACTCTTGATGGTTCTTTCAACAAATCTTTCTTCAATCTTCATGCAGTGGGTTCATAAGCAATCAAAACTACCAAAGCGCTCATGTTAAATATAATATTTAAACAAACTACAAAATTATGTGTTTCAATAGAAACAACAAGAAGAAATTATGATTAAAATTMAAAAAGGGGTTAAATTAAGAAAGCATATAAATACCATCTAACCTCACATCAATGTCCTATTTCTCTCTTATGGTTGCTTAAGTCGATCTCTTATGAGAAAACATTCAAGCAAGTTCCACACTTACGCTTCCAACCACGATGGACATGGGAATTTTGCTTCACGGACCCATGCCATTCCCATCAAACTAAGGCCCTAAACACACTGCATATTATAATTTAAAACACTTGATTGAAAATCATGGCCCTAAATTTACATCAAATCCTAATCAAAGTATAATTAACACAAGAAACTAGTTTTTATTCATCATTTATGCTACTATTAGTGATATTCATCATTTATTAAATACTTCAGTACATARTCTCAGTAGGTCTCTCAACAAGTCATTCTTCAATCTTTATTAAGCAAGTTCATAACCTGCCAAAGAGCTAAGGTTAAATATAGTTTTAAACAAATAAAATCACATGCTTCTATAGAAGCAATAAGAAGGAAGTGTGATTAAAATTCAAAAAGGGGKTAAATTAAGAAAGCATATAAATACCACCTAACCTCACATCAACATCTTGTTTCTGTCTTGTGGTTGTTTAGTCAAGCTCCCACCAAATAACGTTCAAACATGTTTCACACTTGTGCTTCAAACCACAATGGACATGGACGATGTGCTTCACAAACCATGCAATTCCAATCAAACTAAGGCCTTAAACACAAACATATTATAATTTAAAGCACTTAATGTGAAATCATGGTCCTAAATTTACATCAAATCCTAATCAAAATTATAATTACAAAATAAACTAGTAGTTATTGATGATTTATGTTACTATTAGTGATAGTCATCATTTATTTAAATATTTAACACATACTCTGAGCAGGTCTCTCACAAAGTCATTCTTCAATCTTCATGCAAGAGGTTCATAAGCTGCCAAAGCTGCAAAAGAGTTAAGGTTAAAAATAGTATTTAAACAAACTGCGAAATCACATGCTTCAATAGGAATAACAAGAAGGAAGTGTGATGAAAATTAAAAAATGGCTGAAATTAAGAAGAATACAAATACCATCTAACCTCACATCAATGTCTTGTTTCTGTCGTGTGGTTGCTTAAGTCAAGCTCCCACGGGAATACGTTCAAACATGTTTCACATTCGTGCTTCTAACCATGATGGACAACCCATGCCATTCTCATCAAAGTAAGGTCCTAAATACACAACATATTATAATTTAAAGCATTTGATGTGAAAATCACGGCCCTAAATTTACATCAAATCCTAATCAAATTATAATTAACACAATAAACTAGTATCAATTCATGATTTATGTTACTATTAGTGATAGTCATCATTTATTTAAATATTTAGCACATACTYCTAGTACATCTCTCAGCAAATCATTCTTCAATCTTCATGCAACATGTGCATAAGCTGCCAAAGTTAAAAAAAGCTAAGGTTAAATATAGTATTTAAACGAACTCCAAAATCACGTGATTGAATAGGAACAACAAGAAGGAAGTGTGATTAAACTTAAAAAAGGGGTTAAATTAAGAAAGCGTACAAATATCACCAAACCTCACATCAACGTCTTGTTTTTGTCTTGTGGTTGCTTAAGTCAAGCTCCTACTGGAAAACATTCAAACAATGTTCACACTTATGCTTCCAACCATGATAGATACGGCCATTATGCTTCAAGAACCCATGCCATTCTCATCAAAGTAAGTCCCTAAACATACTACATATTATAATTTAAAACACTTGATGTGAAAATCATGACTCTAAAAGTTTACATCAAATCCAAATCATATTATAATTAACACAATAAACTAGTATATGCTTATCATTTATGCTACTATTAGTGATAGTCATCATTTACTTAAATACTTCAGCACATAGTCTTAGCAGGTCTCTTAGCAGGTCATTCTTCAATCTTCATGCAGCAAGTTCGTAAGTTGTCAAAGAGCTAAGGTTAAATATAGTATTTCAGCAAATGACAAAATCATGTGATTTAATAGGAGCAACAAGAAGAAATTGTAATTAAGATTTAGAATTTAGTTAAATTAAGAAAGCCTACAAATACCACCTAGCCTCACATTAATGTCATGTTTCTGTCTTGTGGTTGCTTAAGTCAAGCTTCCTTAAGAAAATATTCAAGCAAGTTCCACACTTATGCTTCCAACCACAATGGACAAGGGCATTGTGCTTCACAAACTCATGCCATTCCCATCAAACTAAGGCCCTAAACACGCTACATATTATAATTTAAAGAACTTAACAAAAAAAAATGCTAGCCCTAAATTTACATCGAATTCTAATCAAATTATAATTTGCTTAATAAACTAGTATCTATTTATGATTTATGTTAGTATTAGTGATCGTCATCATTCTTTCAAATATTTAGCACAAACTCTCAACAGGTCTCTCAGCAAGTCATTCTTCAATTTTCATACAACAGATTTATAAGCTGCCAAAGCTGTAAAAGAGCTAAGGTTAAATATAGTATTTAAACAAACTACAAGTCACGTGCTTCAATAGGAACAAAAAGAAGAAAGTATGATTAAAATTAAATAATATGTTTAATTAAGAAGAATACAAATACCACCTAACCTCACATCAATGCCATGTTTCTCTCTTGTGGTTGCTTAACTCAAGCTCCCATCAGAAAACATTCAAACATGTCTCATACTTGTGCTTCCAACCACGATGGACATAAGCATTGTGCTTCGAAAATCCATGCCATTCTCATCAAAGTAAGGCCCTAAATACACAATATATTATAATTTAAACCACTTGGTGTGAAAATCAAAGGCCCTAAATTTATATCATATCCTAATTAAATTATAATTAGCACAATAAACTAGTATCTAATCATACTATTAGTGATAGTCATTCTTTATTTAAATATTTAGCACATACTCTCAGCACGTCTCTCAGCAAGTCATTCTTCAATCTTCATGAAATAGGTGCATAAGCTACCAAAGCTGCAAAAAAGCTAAAGTTAAATATAGTATGTAAATAAACTACAAAATCACGTGCTTCAATACGAACAACAAGAAGGAAGTATGATTAAAATTATACAAGGGTATAAATTACAAAGCATACAAATACCATATAACCTCACATCAATGTCCATTTTTTTGTCTTATGATTGCTTAAGTCAAGCTCCCACCTAAAAACATTCAAACATATTTCACACTTTGTGTTTCCAACTATGATGGACATGGGCATTATGCTTCACCAACCCATTCTATTCTCATCAAAGTAAGGCCCTAAACAGACAACATAATATAATTTATAGCACTTGATGTGTAAATCATGACCTTAAATTTACATCAAATCCTAATTAAATTATAATTAATATAATAAACTAGAATCTACTAATTTTTTATGCTATTATTAGTGATAGTCATCATTTATTTAAATATTTTAGCACATACTCTCAACAGGTCTCTCAACAAGTCATTCTTCAATCTTCATGTAGCAGGTTCATGAGCAGCCAAAGAGCTAAGGTTAAAAATAATATTTAAACATACTACACAATTACATGCTTCAATAGGAGCAACAAGAAGGAAGTGGGATTAAAATTAAAAAATGGATTAAATTAAAAAAGCATACAAATACCACCTAACCTCATAGCAACATCTTGTTTCTGTCTTGTGGTTATTTATTTAAGCCGCCATTGGAAAATGTTCAAACATGTTTCATACTTATGCTTCCAATCACGATGGACACAGGCATTGTGCTTCACAAACCCATACCATTTCAATCAAAGTAAGGCCTTAAACACACAACAAATTATAATTTAAAGCATTTGATGTGAAAATTATGGCCCTAAATTTACATCAAATCCTAATTAAAATTATTATTACAAAATAAACTAGTATCTATTAATGATTTATGTTACTGTTAGTGATAGTCATCATTTATTTAAACATTTAGCACATACTCTCAACAAGTCATTCTTCAACCTTCATGCAACTGGTTCATAAGCTGGCCAAGTTGCCAAAGAGCTAAGGTTAAAAATAGTATTTAAACAAACTACAAAAAACACATGCTTTAATATGAACAATAGGAAAGAAGTGTGATTAAAAGTAATAAATGGGTTAAATTAAGAAAGCATACAAATATCACCTAACCTCACATTAACGTCCTTTTCTGTCTTGTAAGTTCTTAAGTCGAGCTCCCATTAGAAAACATGCAAGCAAATTTCACATTTGTGCTTCCCACCATGATGGACATGAGCATTGTGCTTCACCAARTCATGCCAATCTCATCAAAGACTTTTCTCTGGCAGGAGTAACAAATCCTACCAGGTAGTGGGGCTGATCGGTGCTCTGGCAATGTATGCTATATCAAGTCTAGAAAAATTCATCAAATTCATCAAAGTCCCAATAATCAAAGTATACCTTGATTGAACCACATAATCTTCTCTATTCTTTTTCAATTSAGTATTTGCATCATAAGGAGTGTCACTTTCTCAAACTTCTTATAGAGTTTCTCGACATAATTTTCTTGTGACAACAAAAAGCCATTGCCTCTGTTTATGACTTTAATACCCAATACTATACTCGCTTCACCTAAATATTTCATGTCAAGTTTCAAAGCTAAAAATGCTTTAATACCGTTCACAATATTCAAACTAGTACCAAATATAAAGATGTAATACACATACAAGCTAATGATTATATATTCATCACWTGCGATTTTAGTATAAACGCATTTATCCATCCCAACACAAGAAAAATCATCACTCAACAATACCTAATCAAATTTCTCATTCCACTATTTAGGAGCTTACTTTAAATCATAAAAATATGTAAAAAAATTTACAAACTCTATTTTCTTGCCCAGGTACTACACAACATTCAGGTTCCACCATATAAATTTCTTCTTCTAAATCTTAATTTAAAAATGCAATTTTGACATCCATTTAATGAACAAAAATTTTATAGATAGAGGCCAAAGCAAATAAAATATGAATCGAAGAAATTCTAATCATTGGATCAAATGTATCAAAATAATCTACATTTTATTTATACCCTGTAGCTGCTAAATGAGTTCTGTATTTATCAATCGAGCCATCAGGCTTCAAATTTCTTCCATAAATCTATTTACACCCAATTAGCTTGCTCCAGGAGTCAGTCAACTCCAATCCAAATTTTGGTTTCCAAAATTCAATCAAAATCAGATTTAATGGCTTCTTTCCATAAAGATGCATCAGTAGAAGAAATGGCTTTAGAAAATGCCAACGATTCATTATTATCAATAAGATATGTACAAAAATAATTTCGTAAAGAAAATTATTTCCTAGGCCTCTTGCTTCTTCTCAATTCTTCATCAGAGTCCTCTAGAACTCTATTAGTAGATGAATGAGATAGATAGAGGAAAGATGTGCTCAAAGATTTAAACATTTTTAGTCTCTACGAAGTGCTGCTATCAAGTACATTCCTCTGTAAAATGATATCAACACTATTTACAGCATAACCGATGACATACAGTCAATAGAACCTATTCTCCTCTTTTTAGACTCATTAGCATTACTTTAGCAAGATACCTTCACACTTTCAAATATTTTAAGTTAGATGTATAACCTTTCCATAATTCATAAGGTTTTTTACCACTTTTCTTATGTGAAATTCTATTTTGCAAGTGACATGCAAATAAAATAGTTTCCTCACAAATTATTAGGTGCATATGAGCTGACTAGCCTAGAATTCATCATTTTTTTGAGTTCTCTATATTTTCTTTCAGCTACTCCATTGGACTCACGTCAATAAGGAGGAGTTATTTCATGAATAATACTTTCTTTTTCACAAAATTTATTCAAGGTTAACTAGTCTTCACGTCTATCTAATCTAGTTCTTTTAATTCTCTTACTGAGTTGATTTTCAACTTCTAATTTATAAGAAATAAAGGCTTCAAAAGCATCATCTTTATTTCTAAGTAAATAAAACTTAGTGTATCTAGAAAAATCATCTATTAAATTCACATAATATCATTTACCACCTCTAGTCCTGGTTTATTTTAGATCACCTAATTATTTATGAATTAAACTTAATAATTCAGTTTCTCTAATTACACTTATKCAGGTTTTCTTAGTGATCTTAGTTTGAGAACAAACACCTCGATATTTGAAACCTTTGGGAATGGTTTAGCATGTGTGATTGAAATGGGTACGGTGTTAAGAAGAGTTTTTGTAACATTTGTAGTAAGGATGGAGGGATTTTCAGTAGCGTATGTGCCTTAATACTAAGATCTTTGAAAAATTGATACAAGAAGGCAATAATAATATGAATAATAAAATATAATTAGAAAATCTTTGAGTCGTGCAATTAGGTAGTACTATCCTAAAAGGATTATTCCAATGACTTTGGAATACTCTCTTAGGATTAAACGAGGCTTTCTCTAATATAAAGGGTGATAGAAACAACAATAATATGTTACTAGTGGAGGAGATGGAGAAGAAGTGAGACAAAAATAATGCAGTAGTATAAAATAGAGCTTGTTTATGGTGATTTTTGAACTCCCTAAGAGGTGTGCGAATTAAGTATTTACGAAGATTTCTACCCTCAATGGATCTTGTTAAGCAATCTAATCCCAAAAGGCAACTAATGTAGTCAATGGGTAATATAAGAAATGGAATAACTACTCAAAATCTAAGCAAGAGAGATAATCAATGTAATACTATAAGATAAATGTTCAAGTATGCTACAATATATGAGATTAATATTCACATAGCTCAAGTGGTACTCTTATCACCGAGAATAACAATCAATATATATTTCAATGGAAAGGTGAACAATTAAAGGCAAAGATAAGTAAAGATAAGACACAAGGATTTATAGTGGTTTTACTCTCCAAAGTCTACATCTACTACCTAGGATCATTCCTAAGATTTTAAACTTTCACTAATTTGTGTAATTACATGAAGTTTACGCAATCTAGGTTGGTATCACACATCCAACCTTTTTCCAATCCAAGAGATGCACCCTTCCTAGGCTTTTCCACAAGTAACCTCTCAATCACCACAAAGATAAATAAGCAAGTAGTAACTCACCTTTGTAGGATGAGTTTTATAATAGAAGCTCAATAAGAAAGCCTTGAATAATGGATATACAATTTCCAGCTCTAATCACACCTTTGAGAGAATTTCAATAAAGAAAATAAATCTCAAGTGTTGTATCTTCTAAAAATGTAAATATTTAGTTTAATATATGATGTTTGCAATATTGATAGCTCAAAGATATTGTTCTTATGTTTATAGCTTCGATTCTCATCTTTTGTAGGTCTAAAAACTAGGTTATATAGTGAGAAAAAAAGAGTTTTGTCAAATAGCTGTTGAACTAGCCGTTAAAACTATTTTTAAAAATCTACATTTGCACGGACACACCTATGTGTCCTTGGTATAGTTTGTGACATCGTTCTTAGGATTTTTGAACCCTGTGGACACTCACGAACGAAGGCATGGATGGTGCATACCATCCGTGACCAAGGCCTRTGGTTAAGGACGGTGCAACCGTCTATGGCATGTGCCACTACCCATAATACATGTAAAAAATCAATCTTTTCAAGATAATAGTGCAATATAAATAAGGCTAATGTTTTCTAAAATTTCTTTTGTGATGTAAAATGACTTGTGTGAAGTTTTGTAGAAATATTTATAAGTTTTATGAATTTCAAGGAATTCTCAAAGGGGATTAATTACATAATAAAGCTTAACTCTATACCTCACTTGACTAATCATTATTAATCTATGATCTTCAAGTCTTCAAATCTTCTAGAAGCTTCAATGTATATTAGATTTGCGATCTTTAACTTGTCCTTGTGAGTTGTGTTTCTTTGAAGTCCATCTCAAACTTTGAACTTCTTAACTATATGATAAACTCACACAATCATTAGTAATACTTAATATTTTATTATTCTCAAAATATGGATTTATAATGAATAGATTTAACCCTAACAATTTCTCTTGAAAAAGACTCATAAGAGGTTCTCCTATTTATAGGAGGGTACTACATGCTTAAATTATGAGGAGAATCTGATGTAACGTTGGACTAAGGATAATTCAAAAATTGTGAATATCAAGTAGATGTCCAATTGAGATAAAATAGGAAAATAATATTAGGTTGTTTTAAAAAATAGGAAAAAATAAAGTTAATATGGATAAAGTCAATAATGATCCCTTTAATTACAAAATATTCTATCTAAATTAAATTCCTTTTGAGATATTATCTGATGCCAACAACACCCACTTATTTCTAGCATAGCATATTGCCACAGGTAGATGACAAACTACTCCAAGCATTCTTTGGAAAACAACCTCCCATTCAGCATCGAGCTTGTGAGGAGTTCCCTCATATTCCTTACACCAATAAGAGCCCAATGAAAATTTAAAGCAGAACTCTTCCACACAAGCTGAGCATAATCACAGAACATAAAACAAAAAATGTATCTAATGCRCCTCTTCAGAATGGACAGGCTTCACGACCTAGAGTGAAACGTTCAGTAAATTTTCCCTCAAGGCAAAATACTTTGACAAAGCCTTCACAACCAAACTCCCATTTTAGGCGGAATCTTTAGTCTCCATAATTCCTTCTAGAATGAGCCCATTTCATTGTCCGATGTCGAAAAGTAGGTAGAATTTTCCTTACATCTCTCTAGGAATTRCATACCTAAACGATATGTCCACTTTACTGAATCCACCCCAAGACATCATTTCCAGAGTTATCTTGCAAGGGAAATTTTAAAATTTCCTCAAATCTATTTGAAGGAAAAATCCTTTCATCAGATCCTMGTTCCATCTTGAAGGGTTTTGCAAGATCAAATTGCTAACCCTTAGGTTGGATGGCAAAAACAAATTCCTGGAGATCACATGAAAGTCAWATAGTATGGAAAGCTATGGGTGATTCCAAATGGAAAAAATTTTGCCCTCTTCCAATCCTCCATTGAAGACCGTAAATTAATAATACTTTTCCCTCCCATATGCTTTTCCAAATAATAGAAGGTACATGACCAAGCTTAGCATGCAAAAAGTTCATCCTAGGGAAAGACAATGCCTCAAGTATCTTCCCCACCAAAGAATCTGGTCTTTTCAGAATCCTCCACCCTTACTTAGCTAAAAGCTATACGAAAAGCTTCAATGTTTTCAAACCCCATACCTGAATTTGCTTTCCTTTGACAAAGCATCTCCAAATTCCTCCAATATATACCCCTTCCATCCTCCTCTTTTCCCCACCAGAATTTTCTTATGAGTGAAGAAATTTTTTCACAAAATTTATCCAGCAAGAGGAAACATGACATTATGTAGGTTGGAATGGCTTGTAACACGGCTTTAATAAGCGTTTCCTTGGCCGCCTGTGATAAAAGTTTTTTCGACCCCCTTCACCTTCCTCCACATTCTCTCCTTTATATAAGCAAAATTCTCCTTTTTTTATCTACTAATCATCAATAGTTGCCCCATGTACTTATCTCCACTTTAGTTTGCTTAGATGCCAAACTCAAAACAAAGAGAGTCCCTCAATGGTAACCCTAACCTTTAATCAAAGTGATGGCCGAATTTTGAAGATTAATTGCTTGAATCGATGCAACCTCATATAAATTTAGAATCTCCTTTGTCACTCGTACAATCTCCATGTCTACCTGTAATAAACGAAGATTGGCTTTATTTAATCGGGAAGAAAACCCTTGCATACAAAAAACAAAAAGTAGAGGAGATAAGGGTCCTCCTGTCTAATACCGTACTCGAAGAAACACCCTAGTTGCCTCGCTATTAACCAAAACCTGAAACAAAATTGACCTAACATCATTTATGATCATTGAAGTTAGTCTGTCTGGGACACCTAATTTCCTAGAATCAGTTCCATATAATTTCACTCCACCTAATTTCCTTAGAAGTTTCAAGGCCATATGGGGTTTCTTCCCTTGCCCGTTTACTTTGCCGATGAAAAGTTTCAAAGGCAATAATCATATAGTCTGTAATCAATCTATCCCTAAATAAATGCACTTTGATTCTCATCTATCATGGTAGGAAGAACATTCCTCAAAAGATTGGCAATATTTGCAATGATCTTGTACAAGACATTGTAAAGTCTGGAAGGCCTATAATCTGTCATTTTTCTAGGATCTTTAATCTTTGTGATAAGAACCAAATTTTTTTTTGTCTAGATCTCCTAACTACCCATTACCATTCAAGATATCCAAAACCAAACTCTCCACATCTTTACCAATATGACCCCAGATATTTTTATAGAAAATGGCATGCATTCCGTTCCGGCCTGAAGCCTTGGTAGGATGCACGTCCTTTAGAGCTTTTGTGATTTCTTCCACTACAAAGGTGCCATTCAAATAAGAGATATCAACTTCATCCAATATACTCCAATCATGCCACCAAACATCTTATCAAGCATATGGGCTTCTTGTCCTATGGTGAATAATTTCTGAAAATACCCAACAGCAACTTTGAGAATCTCTTCATCTTTAAGATAAACCCATCCAACATCATCTATGATACTACAAACATGGTTCTACATTTATCGTTGATTGAAATGGTGATGAAAATATGTAATATTTTGGTCACCATTTTTCAACCAATTAGACCTTGATCTGATATGCGAGAACTTCTCTTGTAAGTGGAGTAAGTGATCAAGGTTGTGCCTAGCCAAATGGATATCAACTTTAGTACCTCGTGTTTCCATAAGCTTTTGGAACTTCAGTTCATATTCCTTTGCCTTCTCAGGTTGGCACCCAAACTTTCCCTACCCTAGCCACTTAAACCAACTCTAACTTGCTTAATTTTATTAAGATTGCCACTCATGTCAACCTTATATCCCGTCCTCCAGTGCGCTTGAGCACATTTATTGTCTCGTTGCTTAGTTACCATACCATATACGCAAGGGTGCAACGATCATTATTTTCATGTGTCTTAAGTCACTACATATTAGATATTATAGTCATCATTTTCTTTTTAACCGGATAATACATTTTGACCAGTACCGAACGAGATATATAATTACAAATTTGTCGACCCTCAAAATTTATTTTAGGAAAATTGATATCATGTTTTCTTTGTGTTTTAATTCTCTATTTTCAATTTTGAAATTTTTTATTTTAAGCCTATGTTTTAAGATCACTAAAAATGCGTTCTTTTTTCATCGTGAAAAAAATCTTTCTAAACAAGGAAAAAATAGAAAACTCTTTTACTTTGAACTCTTTAGAAGATCATTTTATAAATATTTTTATTCAAAAGATTTAATAATTAGATATGAAAATTTTAATTATGAATATTCAATTTTAAATAATTTATATATTTTGAAGTTGGTGATTCTTCTAATAAGTTTTCCATTTACTTCAAAAATTATATATAATTATACAATTTACATAATTGATTGTCAATGACAAATATATTTTTTTAATGAATTTCTCTTTTTATGAATTTATCTAGGATAATAAAAAGTCAATTAAATGGTAAAAGTCATGAATTCACAAATAAGATGCTCAGTCCGTTATTGAAAATTTGTCATATTAGGGCCTTTTTTCTTAATATTGCTTTTAAGTTTGTCACATGTTAAATATCAATGAACAATTTAAATTTTTTAATTTTATCCTTATTCAAYAAAATCATATTAAACATTTAAGTAGTTTTTAATTTCCATACATTTCTAATTTTTTCTATTAATCATTTAATTGGTTTTCAACTTTACATAGCCAGTTTTCTTCTTTTCAAAACAAGTCTTCTTGTCTTTGTTTAATTATTGTTTAATTAATGGAGTACGAAATAATTTCCAATGTAAAATCGTAATTAGGGCGTCTTTTTTAATTATAACCAATGCAATAAAGTTACATAGTGTTTATTTATCTTTGATAAAGAGTATTTCCATGGGTTTACCTTGGTATCATGTTCATACCGTTGTGTTGAATGATCCYAGCCGGTTGCTTTCTATTCATATAATGCATATAGCTTTGGTTGCTGATTGGGCTGGTTCGATGGCTCTATATGAATTACCAATTTTTAATCATTCTGATCCTGTTCTTGATCCAATATGGAGACAGGGTATGTTCGTTATACCCTTCATGACTCGTTTAGGAATAACCAATTCATGGGACAGTTGGTGTATCACAGGAGGGACTGTAACAAATTCGGGTATTTGGAGTTACGAAGTTGTAGCTGGGGCACATATTGTGTTTTCAGATTTATTCTATTTGATAGCTATCTAGCATTGGGTGTATTAGGATCTAGAAATTTTTTGTTATGAACGTACAGGAAAATCGTCTTAGGATTTGCCTAAGATCTTTAGAATTCATTTATTTCTTTCRGGAGTGGTTTGCTTTGGTTTTKKTKSMWTT
>MEJB01000020.1:1117243-1180131 GCA_001752375.1 Rhazya stricta | reverse complement strand
GKYCYWWWAWWWKGGKKKCCAATCCTTATGGACTAACAGGAAAAGTACAACCTGTAAATCCAGCATGGGGCGTGGAAGGTTTTGATCCTTTTGTTTCGGGAGGAATAGCCTCTCATAATATTGCAGTAGAGATGTTGTGCATATTAGCGGGTCTATTCCATCTTAGTGTYCGCCCACCACAACGTCTATACAAAGGATTGCGTATGGGAAATATTGAAACCGTCCTTTCTAGTAGTATCACTGTTGTCTTTTTTGTAGCTTTTGTTGTTGCCGGAACTATGGCGTATTGTTCAACAACTATTCTGATCAAATTATTTGGGCCCACTCATTATCAATGGGATCAGGGATACTTCCAGCAAGAGATATATCGGAGAGTTAGTGCTGGGCTAGCAGAAAATCAAAGTTTATCAGAAGCCTGGTCTAAAATTCATGAAAAATTAGCTTTTTATTATTACATCAGAAATAATCCAGCTAAAGGGGGATTATTCAGGGCAGGCTCGATGAATAATGGGGATGGAATAGCAGTTGGATGGTTAGAACACCCCATCTTTAGAGATAAAGAAKGACGTGAACTTTTTGTACGTCGTATGCCTACCTTTTTTGAAACATTTGCAGTAATTTTGGTAGACGGGGATGGAATTGTTAGAGCGGATGTTCCTTTTCGAAGAGCAGAATCTAAGTATAATGTTGAACATGTAGGTGTAACTATTGAGTTCTATGGTGGCGAACTCAACAGAGTGAGTTATAGTGATGTTGCTACTTTGAAAAAATATGCTAGACGTGCTCAATTGGGTGAAATTTTTTGAATTAGATCGTGCCACTTTGAAATCCGATGGTGTTTTTCATAGCAGCCCAAGGGGTTGGTTTACTTCTGGACATGCTTCATTTGCTTTGCTCTTCTTCTTCGGACACATTTGACATAGTGCTAGAACCTTGTTCAAAGATGTTTTTACCGGTATTGACCCGAATTTGGATGCTCAGGTAGAATTTGGAGCATTCCAAAAACTTGGGGATCCAACTACAGGAAGACAAGCAGTCTGATACAACACTGCTTTGATATCTTTTGTCTCTATTCTCTTTTTAGAATTTGTCATAGGGTACCAGAGAAATCTTGATTTGAATCATCACTTTTTTACTCTTATTTTTTCTTTATCTGCGAGCTGGTCCCCAAGAAAATAAACAAACATCTACGAAAGCTATATTGTAAACTGTGATTGAATCTATGGAAGCAGTAGTTTATACATTCCTTTTAGTCTCGATTTTGAAAATAATTTTTTTTTTGCTATCTTTTTTCGAGAACCACCTAAAGTTCCAACTAAAAAGGTGAAATTATTTTTTATTACTTCAACTAGTCCCCATGTTATACAATGTCAACAGATCTCAATGAATACAATAGGATTTATGGCTACACAAACTGTTGAGAACAATTCTAGATTTGGTCCAAGACGAACTAATATAGGGAGTTTATTAAAACCATTGAATTCGGAATATGGTAAAGTAGCTCCTGGGTGGGGAACAACTCCTTTGATGGATATCGCAATGGCTCTATTTGAGGTATTTCTATCTTTTATTTTAGAAATTTATAATTCTTCTATTTTATTGGACGGATTTCAATGACTTAGATATATAAGAACCGCAAAGTTCTACAAAATGAATCATTTAGAGCTCGGATTTCGAGCCCATTCTATTTTGGGAGTTCGATGGCGAAATTTTTTTGTTTTTTATTTCCGAAATATGATTGTGTGACTTGTTATAATCAATCCTATTGATAGTACAAAGAATGGGTTTGTCATCTTGATAGAGATGGCTCTACTTCTCGCATATTTATTCTAATATTTGGAACACGAAATATATAAAATAGATTAAGAAATATTTGCACTATGATTCATACTTAATGTTCGGTCCTCATATCCGGACTCCAAAAAAATTTTCAAAGAATTTGAATTTTAAAATCGAAAGATTTTTCTTCTATTTCGATTTTGACAAAAAGAAAAATATTTCTTTGAATTTTGAGTYWGTCTAGCTATTCATGAAATAAGTGATGGTCCAAAGGTTCTTGCTCGAAGAATCTTTAGGATTTTTTTATTGAATCATCGTGGTTCTAGTATGAATCTGAGGTTTCAAAATCAATTCGTATTCATAGGGTTCTTGACAAGAGAATTCTTATCAATATAATAAGAAATAAATTAGGAATTTTAGGTAAATTCTCATTTTGATTAAAATATGAAGAATTCCAAGCAATGTCGGTAAAAAAATTACTTTATCATAATTTCAGAACAATGTATTATCTTCCATAATCTGTGTGGTTTAACTTAATGTAGTAAATTTCAAAAAATGAATATAAAGATAGATTTCATATATTAGCTACACTTAAATAATTACTATTTTGACATAGACTCAGACATTTTTAAATGCACTTAAATATGTTAAAATATTTTGAAAAGGATTGCATGTTTATATTATAATGACATACATAAATAAAAAAATGAATTCGGTAGAAAAAGTGGTCAGCGCTAGAGAGGATTAAGAGAAAAAATATATATATATTTTTTTTTGTTTTGGCGTTTTTTTCTAACTTTATTTTCGTTGAGAACACTCAAAACCAACTTTTTGTTGTTTTTAAAATTCATTTTGTAAAATATGTAAGTAAATATATTTTTAGTGTTCGTAAAAATTGAAAATAGAAAATAGTCTGAMGAYAATAAAGAGAACAGACAGCCTTCATAAATGTCTTTATAAATTTTACATTTTTCCCTTACAAAAATATTTTATGGGTGATGATAAATTAGTCTCTGAAATATGAAATTGTGCTAATTTCATGTTTGAAAATAAAAATACGTCAATTTAGTTGTTGAAAATATAATGATTATCTCAATGACATCCTTGGAAAATTATGTTAATTTAATCCCTGAAAAATGGAAATTCGTCCTGATGTTTTCCTTTTATCATAAGTACTTGGTAGAACAATCCGAGTATGGATCTTAAACTGCCCATATCCAGACTACTTTGTAGCACCACATATAGGCTATTCTTTTGCTATTTTTCTTCAAATAATGTTTAGATAGGAATTTTTCTAATTAAATGATTTGTTGTGTTTAAGAACTTGCAAAGAAGCCTCAATTTTTTTGATATTTTAACGGTTAAATTACAAATAGTTCCAAATATAGGGACTAAATTTACATGTGTTTTTTTCAATTTTAAAGGATTAAATTGACATTTTTTATTTTTAAGGACCTTTTTTTTTGAGATCTTATTTTTAAGGACTTAATTGATACATATTGGCATATAGCAAAGGACTAAGTTGACATTTTTTTTTTTTTTTCAAGTATCAAATTGGCACAAACATTATATTTTTAAAGACTAAATTGTTATTAACAGAATTGCTACAAATTTTATAATATTGTCGTATCATATTTTGTCATATGACCTGCCTCTTCATTTTCGAGTATTTCGCTTCATCTCTATTTATAATTATAGTCTCCTCAGATGTGACCATGTATAATAATTTTACTAACTCTGATGCAGCTTATATTCATATATGATTTGATTGTATAGCATCACATAAGCATTTTAAAAAATGAGTAGATTTTAGAATCAAGTAGCTAAATTTTATTTTAATAAAGTATTGAATTATTTCAAATCAAAATTTAAATCTTTTTGGAAGAGATAAATATTAATCAACTTGCCAATATCAACAATTTTGAATTGTAAAAGGCAAGTCAAGTTGACCTTGAGCTCAATTATGAGTAAACAAATTTAATCTAAATTAAACTCGACTCAGCTATAGTCATAATTATCACTATTGGACGAACTAAACGGTACGTAAATCCATAAGATGAGGAGCTTTACTGTAAAAGCACTTTTTCAAACGGAAGTCAAAGCGACTCTACCTTGAGACAAACAGCCCAAGTCCAAACTCAACTTAAATGAGCCTCAAAAGAGAAAAAAAAAAAAAAAACTCAAATTAGCCGCTAAAATTCGACAAGTCGTTCACGCTACTGCAGTTCTACTTTCTCTCAGTTTCCTCCATTTTCATTCATGAAGCAATTCTTGAAACGCCATTACAGCTCCTTTCTCTTCCACACTTCCGAAGCCATCAAGAATCCACATTCTTCACACTCCCAAGTAATTCAATTTTGCAGGTCCGGTTTGCTTTCGGATGCAATTCACCTCCTAAACTCCGATCATTCGATCAAATCGAATAAAACATCCTCTGAAACCACCTTCTTATATGCTACTTTAATTCAAGCATGCACCAGAGGTCTTTATTTCAGTCAGGGCCTTCAATTCCATGCCCATACCATTAAAACAGGCCTTGAAGCAGACCGTTTTATTGGCAATAGCCTGCTGGCTTTATACTTCAAACTCTGTCCTAACTTTTGGGATACTCGAAAAGTGTTTGATGGGTTGTCTTATAAAGATGTTGTATCTTGGAGTTCCACGATCTCGGGGTATGTTCGACTGAAAAAGCCTCACCTTTCAATTGATTTGTACACGAAAATGGTGGGTTTAGGTGTTGAGCCAAATGCTTTCACTTTGTCTGCTGTTATTAAGGCGTGTTCAGATCTTGGGGAGCTCAGATTGGGGAAATCCTTCCATGCTGTTGTAATAGGATGCGGGTTTGAGTTCAATCATGTGATTTCAAGTGCATTAATTGATATGTACGGGAGGAATAATGAATCTGGCGATTCACGAAAACTGTTTGATGAGTTGCTCGAACCAGACTCTATTTGTTGGACTTCGGTTATTTCAGCATACACAAGGAATGATTTGTATAAGGAAGCATTGGGATTTTTCTATCAGATGCATATGAATACTGGGTTTCTCCCGGATGGGTTTACATTTGGGAGTCTTTTGAGTGCTTTGGCGAATTTAGGTTGGTTGAGGCTAGGCAAACAAGTTCATTCTAAGGTTGTTACTAGTGGGTATGGAGGAAATGTGTATGTTGAAAGTAGCTTGGTGGATATGTATGCAAAGTGTGGATTCGTTAAGGAATCTCAGGGTGTTTTTGATGGAATGGAGGAGAAGAATGCAGTTACATGGTGTGCATTGCTTGGTGGATATTGTCAAAATGGTAATTTTGAGGCTGTTGTTGAGCTTTTCAGGCAGATGGAAGATGTCGATCTTTATAGTTTTGGAACTGTTCTTCGTGCTTGTGCAGGTTTGGCTGCTGTCCGGCCTGGGAAAGAGGTTCATTGCCAGTATTTGAGGAGGGGTTGTTGGAAAGATGTTATTGTAGAATCAGCATTAGTTGATTTGTATGCAAAATGTGGCTGTGTTGATTTTGCTTATAGGCTTTTTATGCAGATGTCTGTTAAGAACTTGATAACTTGGAATTCAATGATTTCTGGATTTGCTCAGAATGGAAGGGGAGTCGAAGCTATTAGAATTTTTGATGAGATGAATAAGTGTGGAGTCAAGCCTGATTCTATTAGTTTCATCGGAGTTCTATTTGCCTGTAGCCATGGTGGTTTAATAGATCAAGGTCGCAAATATTTCATCTTGATGACTGCAGATTATGGGATCAAAGCTTCAATTGAACATTACAGTTGYATGGTTGATCTCCTAGGCAGGGCAGGTGAAGTACAAGAAGCTGAAAGCTTGATAAATAGTTCAGTATTTAGTGATGATTCATCTCTTTGGGCAGCTCTTCTTGGTTCTTGTACGACAGGTACAAATCCTATTGTTGCTGAGCGCATTGCTAAGAAAATGATGGAACTGAAACCTGATTATCATCTAAGTTATGTTCTTCTAGCAAATGTATACAAAGAAGTAGGCCGTTGGAATGATGCCCTCGAGATAAGGAGGCAAATGCAGAATAAGAATGTTAAGAAAATGCCCGGGAGCAGCTGGATTGAAACTTATACCAGCACTAGTTTAGCACCTTATGTTAATTCAGGAGCACTTGCAAGGAATTTTATTGAGGAGGACTCAGATTCCATTTTGTTGAAGGTGGAATCAGAGATTAATAGTGTTGCCAGTTGTTAAGATGAGGTGTTTCTGTGGTTGTGGAGGCATTTTCGGGTCATGCATTGGTGGTTCCTTGGTGATATTCCTCAATTCTGAATTGTGTTTCATTCAGTTTCTGTTTCTTATTAAACTGGGTCAGGGTTGGCCTGTCAAATGTTTGAATGCCTAAGGAGTAAATTCTTCTTGGGGGCAATGTGATATGTGGAAGCATTCTGTCACGTTTTGAATAAGAAGTCATGCCTGCTTGTGGGACCTGAGACATGCTTAAGAGTTGGTTGGGTTTATGAAACTGTACAGCAGGAACAAGACTGAGACTCCAAGGAACTTTAAATTCAAATAGTAGTCGTTCTTGCACTGGGAAGGAGTATTAAGGACTTAAATACCACCAAGCCATCTAAGATGATTGTTTTTCAACATCTTTAGGTGCCAGTAATGCATATCCTTTAACCAGAATTTGTTCTTACAGGCATAGCAGCTGATAATGGAGTTCAAGGCGTATTTTGTGTCTGTGACTTGGTAAATAAAATGATTTTGCTATTGCAGAGGCGTCATATTATCCAGAATTTAATCTGTCGATCAGCGTTTGACAACCATTGCGGGATATCGTGAACATATCCAAAGTATCACTTTGATGGCTTTTACCGTATGGTGTTCTACGCTGGAAATTTCCGTCTTCCTCTCTGTGGACAGATTTTCACCTTCCTCGAATAGCTACTTCTGCAATATACAGGCTGSCATCAGATGAAATGGAGGCGTTCGGAAGAGAATCTTCTTGGAAATGGAACAGTTATTGCTCACTCATTGTTAGGAGGGATAAAGTTCCTTTAAGACAGCTCCACTAAAGTTAAAGTCGAGCATCCAAAAGTTCCAGTGATTCAGAAATGTAGAAGTTTGAGGAGAATTTTTCTGATATTTTCATTGGTATTAAATCATGTACATATATAAAGAAAGGAGCCTCAATCTAATCTTTGAAATTAGGAGTTCGTAATTAGGGATTAGTATCATTATCAGCTAACTAAGGTAAGATATCCTAGGATAATTTTAACTGTAGATACACCTCATATCACTCCTAAAAATTAGCTACACAAATCATGAAGTCCTAATTTACAGGAAGTACATAATTTCCTAATGGCTAGATTGAATTTCTATACTCCCTCGCAAGCTAGACGATATATGCTTGTCAAATCAAGTTTGCAACTCACTTGAAGTTAGAACAATGAAGAGCTTTGGTTAATATATCAGCTGTTTGGAATCAAGAAGGAACATGTCTTAGAGAAATTACTTTGCTTTCGATCTTCTTGTTGATGAAGTCCAGGTTTATCTCAACATGCTTTGTTCGATCACAGTGGATTGGGTTCTTAGCAATAGCTATTGCTGGTTGGTTATCACGTAGTATCTCTATAGGCCAATCCATATTCATTTTGAGTTTAGCTACTAATCGTTTCAACCAAATCCCTTTACAAATCCCATGAGCTAAGACTCGGAATTCAGCCTCAGCACTGTTGTACGCAACAACTTATTGCTTCTTAGGGTGCCATGTGAATATATTACCCTATACATATGTGCATAAGTTGATTTGATTTTCAATCAGCTGAGACCAGCCCAATCTACATCCATGTAGACTTCAAGAGATCTGTTGAGTGTTTATCTGAACATTAGTCCCTTTCCACGATCTTTCTTGAGATATGTTGGGATTCTATACACTGCTTGCATATGCTTCTTGGAGGTATTGTTCAAGAATTTGCTGACAACTCCAATAGGAAAGCTTATGTCTGGACCAGTGTGAATTAAATAGATTAACTACCCACCAACCGCTGTCCTTTTGTCAATGGCTATTTGTTTCTGGTTGAGTTCCCAATTTGGAGTTAGGATCCCTAGGTGTTTCAACTGATTTACRCCCAATCATCTCAGTTTCCTTTCGAAGTTCGAGAATATTTTTCCTTTGAGAGACTGAGATGAGATGCTTGATCTAGCTATTTCCATTCCCAGAAAATAGCTTAAGTGTCCTAGGTCCTTGATTTCAAACTCTTTAGACAGTAAGTGGTTAAGTACTATGTCATCCACATACACAATCAAAACCCATGATCCTACCATTAGTTGAATTCTTTACAAAAAGTGTGGGATCAACATGACAATGAAAATAGCCATCTCGTTTTAGTTCCTTTTTACATCTATCAAATTAGGCCCAAGGTGATTGTTTAAGCCCATATGGTGATTTGCAGAATTTTCCCACTTTGTTCTTTATGAAATCACTCTCAAGATTAGGGGGTATATCCATGTATACTTCTTCTACGAGGTCCCCATTCAAAAATTGCATTCTTCACATCAAGCTGGAATAATGGTCTGTTCTGATTTATAGCAATAGATAAGAGCACCTGAACAATGTTTAACTTGGCCACTAGAGCAAAGATGAGCACAGGTCTCCTGGTAGTCAAATCCATAGGATTGAGTAAAACCCTGGATTACCAACCGAGTCTTGAACCTTTCAATACTACTATCAGTTTTGTGTTTGACAGAAAATATCTACTTGCACCGAATAGCATGTTTTCCAGGTGGAAGAGTGGTGAGGGTCCATGTTCCTATTTTCTCAAGAGCCTGGATTTCGTCTAAGGTGGCTACTTTTCGTTCCGGCACTTGTAGAGCTTCATGTACAGAGTTAGCCATCTGAATTTGATCCAGGGATAAGACAAAAGCTTTAAAATTAGCAGGCAGATTTCCATGTCATGTAGGTAAGAAGAGGGTGTTGGGTATATGGGCGAACTCCTTTCATTTTAGCAATAGGTATATCAAGATCTAAGTCACCATCTGTCACCTTCTCAACAAAAAATTCGGGATTAAGTTATGCCTTACCTTGTGGTTCTTCAAGACTGATTATGGTTCAGCCTCTTGGTTCTGCTGATTTTGTATAGTCTGTTGTTGAGGAGTTTCTGGATTTTGCTTTCTCCTAGAATAGACCTTAAGTTCTTTATTCGAAACATAAGTGKGATGCAATGTACTTGACTCAGGAATAGTAAGTGTGTATGTTTAAATTCAATTTGTGAGTGTTCTGGTGATGTTAAGACTGATGTCTAGATTATATTAGAACTTGGGATAGGTTTGTGACCAGCATTGGGAGGAGGTAATAATGGAGTAGAGGGACTATGGAAGTGGGATTGTTAGTGAGAGAGGATTAGTCCCAATTCTATTATTAATGAAAAAAATTTCTGGTATGGGGACAATAGAATTTATATCCTTTCCTGTTAGAAAAGYAGCCAAGAAGGATGCATTTTGTCGATCTGGCATCTAGTTTACCTTAATGTTATGAGTGTACATGGACAAAGGCAGTGCAACCAAAGATCTTGGTGGGATTTGAGACACAAGCTGTGAGTAAAGGTAGATATCAAGAAGGGTGTTCAATGGAGTTTTAAAATTCAAGATACGAGAAGGCATTCYATTTATGAGGTAGGTTGCAGCGAGTATAGCTTCACTCCAAAATCTTTTGGGGACATTAGATGTGTATAACAAGGAACAAGCAACCTCAAGTATATGTCAATCTTTGTGTTCTGCCACACCATTTTGTTGTGGTGTGTCTATGCGTGAACTTTGATGGACAATTCCATGGGACTCTAGTAAGGAACCAAGAATAGAGTTAAAGAAGTGTCTTGTATTATCGGTTTTAAGAACTTGAATATTGGCTTGGAATTGGTCTTAGATCATAGTATGAAAGTTTTGGAAAATTTTACTTGTTTTAGATTTATCCTTCATAAGAAATCTCCAACTTAACCTTGTATGATCATCAACTAATAACAAGAACCACCTAGTCCCTATGATATTTGGAATTTTTGGTGGCCCCTAGATATCTCCATGAATGAGAGAAAAAGGGTGAGATGGTGTATATGATCATGGTGAATACACATCTCGAGTATGTTTWRATAATTGGCAGACTACACACCTAAAAAACTTGGAAGTTTTATTGTGAGTAATGATGGAAACAAACGTTCAAGGTACATGAAATTTGGATGACCTAATCTGTGCTGCCAAAACATTACTGCACTATCCTGATTAGACTAGCTAAAGGACTTATTATTACTAATGAGATGATATTGAGGACTAACACGAGGAGCACTATGTCTCAAATTTACTGGAGTTTTATTGACTTTGAGAAGATATAAGCCTACACAAACTTCAGCAGTTCCAATTGTCTTCCCCGAATCCAAGTGCTGAAATACATATTATTTAGCCAAAAACTTAGTTTCACAATTATGATCTCTATTCAACTTGCTCACATATAATAACTTGCAATCAAGATTAGGCACAAATAGGGCTAATTTGAGAGTAATGTTTTGTGAGAGACGTATAGTGCCAGCTCTAGCCAGTTTAAGTATGTTCCATCAGCTATACGAACAGTATGGTAATCTTGGCATTGGTTGTAAGAAGGAAACAGGGAAATATTTACCTCAATGTGCTACTCCTCCTGTGCTAATTACTGAAGGAGTGGTAGATTAATGGGCCTTGCTGATCAGGTTTTGAAGCATCTCAAGTTGATCCTTGATGAATGGAACTTGATTTGAAGTCCCTTCTGTGGAGGCAATATTTCCTCGACTTTCACGATCACCTAGTGTGCAGCTGGGCTCCCAAACTGATGGTTTTCTATGCAGTTTCCAACAGTTTCTTTAACATTGTTGGGGTCCAGCACAATTTAGGCCAACTTGACTTTATAACTTAGGACTTCACTATCCTAGGGTTATATATATGGGGGCAAATATGAGTTGTATTATATAGCACACATAAGAGAGTCACTAGATTAATACAAGAGAGARGGGAAAAAGAGTTCTTGAGAGAGTAGTGTAATTTTCAAATTTCTTAGTGCAGCGCCACAATCAAAAGGTTCGATCGAGGATCAAATGGTGTCCATTTTTGCTGATTTTTGGATAGTGTGTTCGGGACATCTAGGGCTTTAATATGGACGGTTGGATTGTAATTTGGGAGAAATCACTGCTGAACAAAACTGCATTTTTGGTGATATTCTTCACCTTTTGTTTCTCTTGTTATTGATCTATTATGTATGGAATTGTTCGGGGATTGTAGATCTTTATGAGATTGATTTGGATGTACTTGTACCCTCAAATTATCATTATAATAGAAGTGTTTAGGATGGACTCCTCATAAGTCTTGTGATTTTTACTCTTCATATCGAAGGGGTTTTTCACGTAAAATAAATCTCGTGTGTTGATTTAATTTACGTTGATTATATTTCACTGATTAGCTTTGTGGTTTAGTTGGTTAATTAATTGGTGAATCATTGGTGGTGAATTTGGGAAGTATTATTTGGTTGATTGTCTTGGTGTTGATCTTGTGGGTGGTTGATATACTACTCGTTGGGTCCTACAGTTGGTATCAGAACTTGTGGTTTGTTTAGTCGTTGAATATGGAGTCTAGTAGTGGTAGCTCCATGGTTAAGTTGACATCAACTAATTATTTCATTTGGAGACCGACGATGGAGGATTTGTTGTATTGCAAAGATGTGTTTGATCCTATTAAGCTAGTTAAAGATGGTAGTGGTAATTCTACTAGACCTATAAAACCAAACGATAAGGAAGAAAAAGATTGGGAGAAGTTGAAAAGAAAGACTTTGGGGACTATTCGACAATGGGTTGATATTAGCATCTTCCACCATGTTTCTCAAGAGTCCAACCTTTATGATCTTTGGAAGAAATTAGAAGGTTTTTATGAAAGGAAGTTTTTATGAAAGGAAGACCGCTCATAACAAAGCTTTGTTGATTAAGAAACTTGTTAATTTGAAACTAAAAAGTGGGAAGTTAGTTTCTGAGCATCTTAGTGACTTCCAGGATATTATTAACAAGTTGACTACTATGAAGATTGCTCTTGATGATGAATTCCAGGCTTTGTTCTTGTTGAGTTCTTTACCAGATAGTTAGGAGACCTTGGTTGTGACTACTAGTAACTCTGCTCGGAATGGTGTTCTATCTTTGGATGTGATCAAAGAAAGCATGTTCAATGAAGAAATTAGAAGAAAGGAGATGGGAGTTGACAATTCACAGGCTCTTATTATCGAGAGTAAAGGAAGAGGCAAGAGTAGAGGTCCTAAATTTCGTGGTAACTCAAAAGGGAGATCCAAGTCTAGAGATGGGAAAAAGACTAGGACATGTCACTATTGCAACGAGCCTGGTCATATCAAAAAGTACTGTTATTGATGGAAGAAAGAAAAGGGTAACAAGCAGGATTCACAAAATGGAGGAGATACTGCAGCAATCGTTTTTGCTGGTAATGATGATTAGTCTTTGATTTGTGCTATTGGTGAGTGTCATCATGTTGAAGGTTCAGATTCAGAGTGGCTTGTAGATACAGAAGCTTCATATCATTGTGTTCCTAATAGGAAATATTTCTTGAACTGCAAAAGTTGTGATTTTGGTACTATTAAGATGGGAAATCAGAGCTCAGCTAGCATTGTTGGGTTCGGTGATATTCGTGTGAAGACATGTGTTGGGTGCATACTTACATTGAAGGATGTGCGTCATATTCCCGATCTACGTCTGAATTTGCTGTCTGCAAATATCTTTGATCAAGAAGGTTTTTGACATACCTTTGGTGATGGTAAGTGGAAATTATCCAAAAGTTCAATGATAGTTGCTCGAGGTGATTTATGTTGCTCTTTGTATAAGACATATTTTGGTATATGTTCTAGTGAGCTAAATGCAATTGAGGAAAAGAATTCTCCTAACTTGTGGTGTCGAAGAATAGGATCATGAATGACAAGAAGATGAAAACCTTGACAGTTAAGTCACTYGTTCCTGTCGATAAAGCTATTATTATTGACCTTTGTGAACGTTGTTTGGTAGAAAAGTAACATAGAGCTTCCTTTTCTAAGAAGTCTACTAGAAGGCAAGGAAAGTTGGAGTTAGTATACTCTGATGTTTGTGGTCCTATGGAAGTGGAGTCTATTGGTAGAAGCAAGTATTTTGTTACATTTATTGATGATGCTACTTGGAAAACTTAGATATACATGCTGAAGCCAAAAGGCCAAGTGTCCGAGATTTTTCAGAAATTTCACGCCATGATAGAAAGGAAGACTGAGAGAAGTTGAAGTGTCTTCGATCTGACAATRGTGGTGAGTATACTTCGAATGAGTTCAAGAATTATAACTCACAATATGGCATTAGACATGAGAGGACAACACTAGGTACACCACAACACAATGGAGTTGTTGAGAGAATGAACCGAACCATTGTAGAAAATGTGAGATGTATGCAAGAAATGTCTAAGCTTCCAAAGACATTTTGGCTGAAGCAGTTAATTATGCTGTATACTTAATCAATCGAGCTCCATCAACCGCTCTTGATTTTGATATTCATGAGAGAGCATGRAAGGGAAAGGATCCTATATTTCACATATTAGAGTTTTTTTAGTGCAAGGCATACATGCATGTTCTAAAAGAACAGAGATCCAAACTTGATTCGAAGAATAATCCATGTGTCTTTGTTGGGTATGGTGATGAAGAGTATGGCTTCAGACTTTATGATCCAGAAAAGAAGAAGGTAGTGAGAAGTGGAGATGTAGTATTCTTTGAGCACGAGAAGGATGCTAAGCTTTTGAGTACAAGGTACACTTCTACCTTTGATGTACCTTTTAATACTACTGATGATATTTCTTCTTCTACTATTCCTTATATAAATCAGCTAGTAAATGAGAATGCTGCAGTGGTTCCTGATGATATCGAGAATGTTTCACCCAATGGTCATTTACAAGATCATGTTGATGATGATGATGATGATCTTGATGAGACTGTATTTGAAGAGGAAGTTTATAAGCAGGGGGAGCAGTCTACCCCTCAAGTGGAGGATACACAGGTTCGAAGATCAACTAGAGAGAGAAAACCTTCAACAAGGTATCCAAGCTCGGAGTCTATTCTAGTCACTGAAGATGGAAAGCCAGAGAATTATCAAAAAGTGTTATCTCACGGGGAGAAGAACCTTTGGCTTGATGCTATGAAGGAAGAGATGAATTCCTTGAAAAAGAATGAAACTTATGAGCTTATAAAACCTCCCARTGGATAGAAAGTCTTCAAAAACAGATGGGTCTTCAAGAACAAGAGAGATGGCAAGAAGATTGTCAAGCGGAAAGCTAGATTGGTAGTAAAGGAATGCAACAAGAAAAAGGGCATTGATTTTGATGAGATTTTTTCTCTTGATGCCAAGATGACTTCTATCAGAACTGTGTTGGGCTTAGCTACAAGTCTTAATCTTGAGTTGGAACAACTTGGTGTAAAAACTATTTTTTCACATAGTGACTTGCATGAAGAGATCTACATGGAGCAACCTGAAGGTTTTGAAGAGAAAGGGAAAGAAAAGTTTGTTTGTAAGCTGAAGAACATTCTTTATGGGCTTAAACAAGCGCCAAGGAAGTAGTACTGGAAATTTGACTCATTTATGACAAATAATGATTATAAACGAACTCATACGGATCCTTGTGTCTATTTTAGAAAGTTCTCTGGAGGTAACTTTATCATTCTTCTTTTATATGTAAATGATATGTTGATAGTTGRGCAAGATGCTGAGATGATTAACAGCTTGAAGAAAGACTTTGTCAAATCATTTGACATGAAAAATTTGGGTCCAACAAAGCAAATATTAGGCATGGAGATTGCTCGTGATAGAAAAGCTGAAAAGTTATGACTATCACAAAAGAAGTATACTGAATGGGTACTTAAAAGGTTCAATATGAAGAATGCCAAGCCAGTTAATACACCATTAGCTACACACTTCAAACTAAGCAAGAGAGCGTGTCCTACAACAGAGAAAGAGAAAGAAAGTATGTCAACTATTCCTTACTCTTCTGCTGTTGGTTCTTTGATGTATGCTATGGTGTGTACAAGACTAGATATTGCACATGCTGTCGGTTCAGTGAGTAAGTATTTATCCAATCCAGGTAAAGTTCATTGGGAAGCAATGAAGTGGATCTTCAGATACTTGCGAGGCACTTCCACGTTGAGTTTGTGTTATGGAGGTGGCAAACCTATACTTGAAGGATATACAGATGTTGACATGGCAGGTGATCTTGATAACCGAAAGTCTACATCAAGTCATGTGTTTACATTTTCAAGGGGAGCCATTTCATGGCAATCCAAGCTATAGAAATGTGTAGCATTATCAACAACTGAGGCAGAGTATATTGCAACAGTGGAAGCAAGCAAAGAGATGCTTTGGCTTAARAGGTTCCTTCGAGAGTTGGGGTTGAAACAAGATGAGTATGTAGTGCTCCGTGATAATTAGAGTGCTATGGATTTGAGCAAGAATGCAATGTATCATTCACGCAGCAAGCATATTGATGTGAGATATCATTGGTTGCGGGATGTGATCGAGGCAAAAGAAATGAAGCTAAAAGTTTACACCGACAAGAGTAGTGCAGACATGTTGACTAAGGTCATTCCAGGAAGCAAGGTCGAGCTTTGTAGTAAGCTCAGTGGGATGAGGTTCAAATGATCGCTTCATGATTGTATCTTCCCCGTTATGAGCTGGAGGGGGAGATTGTTGAGGTCCAACCCAATTTAGGCCCACTTGACTTTATAACTTAAGGCTTCACTACCCTAAGCTTATATAAATGGGGGCAAATATGAGTTGTGTTATATAGCACACATAAGAGAGGCACTAAATTAATACAAGAGAGAAGGAAAAAAATAGTTTCTGAGAGAGTAGTATAATTTTCGGATTTCTTGGTGCAGCAGCCAAAATCAAAAGGTCCGATCGAAAGTCAAACAGTGTCCATTTGTGCAGATTTTTGGACAGCGTGTTCGGGATATCTAGGGCTTTAATATGGACGGTTGGATTGTAATTTGGTGCCACGGTTTGGAAGAAATCGCTGCTGGATAGAACTGCATTTTATTGATATTCTTCAACTTTTGCTTTTCTTGTTATTGATCTATTATGTATGGAATTGTTGGTGGATTGTAGATCTTTGTGAGATTGATTTGGATGTAATTGTAACCTCAACTTATCATAATAATAGAAATGTTTAGGGTGGACTCCTCATAAGTGCTGTGGTTTTTACTCTTCACATCGAAGGGATTTTTCACGTAAAATAAATCTCGTGTGTTGATTTAATTTACTTTGATTATATTTCAGTGATTAGCTTTGTGGTTTAGTTGGTAAATTAATTGATGAATCATTTGTGGTGAATTTAAAAATTATTATTTGATTGATTATCTTGATATTGATCTTATGGATGATTGATATACTACTCGTTGAGTCCTACAAACTTGACCTGACTTTTGGCAATCGTAACACCAGGATCTTCCTCTACGATGCTTGTTGTCTTGATGACTTTGAGGAGTACCACGAGCAGCATAGGCTGTTGGATTAGGAGTTATATAGGGCATCCTTGGGCGGCAAAAGCTGAGTCTTCGGCAGTAGAGAGCCCTTCTGATTTTCTCATTATAACGCGTTTTCTACTCTTTTCTCTATGAAATTCAGAAAATGCCTCTCGAAAGCTGGTAGATTTTGGCAGCGAGGATTCAGCCACGTACCTCATCAAGAGATTCATTGAGGCCCATAAGAAATTTTGAAAACACGTTCAGACTCTACAATTTTCCTAAAATAGGCACAGGTCATTAGAGCACTTCCATTTATGTGCTTCAAAAAGATCCAATGGTTTGCCAATAGCGAGTGAGGGTTGTGAAGTAAGTGGTAACTGGGTTCTTGCCTTTTCTGAGATCAAGCAGGATGCTTTCAACCTAGAAGAGTTCAGCAGTACTTTCGTTGTTAGAGAATGTGTCACTAGTTGCATCTCAGATTTCTTTTGCACTAGTATAAAGTAGGAACTTTTCATCAATTTCTAGAGTCATGGAGTTGATTAGCCAGGACATTACCACATTATTTTTAGCTTTGCGGACTTTAAAGTTGGGATCACATCATGATAGATTGGGACCATTGGAGATAATTGTGACCAATGAGTTTATGTCTGGTCGTGGGAATGATGTTGTTCTCAGTAGGGATCTGGTTGTTTAAGGTCGGAGAAGGAGTGGATGCAGTTCCACCGACTGAAGAAGTTTGTTTAGAATCTACCGTTGAGGACAGGGAAGAGAATTCCTAAGCATCTGGAAAATGGAGAAGAGGCCCTGAAATGTAGACATGGTGATGGACTATAGAGGCAACGGCAGAGCTATGTCTCAGAGTTCTGGTCTGAAGAATTTTTTTGATATTCTCATCGGTAGTAGACCATGTACATATATACAAAAGGAGCTTCAATCTAATCCTCGAAATTAGCAATTAGTATCAGCTGACTAAGGTAAGATATCCTAGGATAATTACTGCTGTAGATACACCTCATATCACTCCTAAAAATTAGCTATACAAATTATCAATCCGTATTTTAGGAGAAGTACATAATTTCCTAGTCGTCTAGCTTGATTTTCTATAAGAAGTACACTTTATAGCAGAGTACATCAGCATGGTTAATTTGCTTGGTGAACCTAGTGGAACAAAGTCTGCAGGTTCCATCTTCACAAGAAGGATGGGAGCTAAACCAAGAKGTCTGGCTGATTGAATTAGGAAGACTCAGATAATGGTACGCAAGTATGTACCAGATCAGTCAGAAGTAACAAGGTTTTTTAGAAATTTCTTCTTGAACTAGCTTACTCTTGATACTGCTATTACCTTGTACAATCACTTCTCCTAGTTGAGACATTCCTGGGATGTGCAGTATCTTCAGGCGTTCGATATGTGGAAAAATAAATTCCCCCCCCCCACACTTAAATTTGTTATTGTTTATGTCTTTGGAAGATGTATATGTTAAGAATGTAACATGCCTTAGTTTTTCTTTCTGTAAGTCGTGATAGACACTTCTTTTGGTGTCCACATGAGATGATTACTTTATGACCAATTATCATAACTCCTCTGTTTCAGTTGAGCTGGTCCTTCAAGTATCTAGGTTAATCATAAAACAATTTCTTGTGATTATTCCAACAGGTAAACCTAGTAAAATTAGTAATAGACTGCCTATATAACAAAACATTTCGACCCATCTTAGGACATGGGACAAGTTACCAACAATGGATTTCTGAAAGTCAGGTGCCTAAGTAATCGAAATGCAGAAATATTTGCAACCTGGAAGTTCAAATCCACAGTTTCTCAGTAAGTTTTGTGCATCTTTTATTCTTAATGCATGAAATTCCTTTAAAATGGAAATTTGATTAATTGAGGATCTCTTGTAATAATACCATTAGATCTACATTGACTACTTTTGGGATAATATTTTACAGAGTTCTCTGCTCATACAACAGGCAGTTGCTCAGAAGTAAGAGCTCATCACACGTGATAATTGGAAGTAGATGTAGAACCTTGCACTTAGACAATACACAGGTGATAAAAGACTGTATCCAGTACATGAAGTTGCTTCTACTCAAGGGTGTGCGAAATTTGTTCGCTCATATTCAAATGATGATAACAGGAATTACCTGCAGATTCTTAGTTCAATTTAACCTTATAAACTCTATCTTTTTCAAACTTTTACGATAAAACTTTTCATGGTCTATGATCTTATGTTGGTAGGAATTTCCATGGCTTCATTTTATGCTACTGATTCAAATCATCCTAAGTTACATTAGTCTTTGCCTAAGGCGTCCAAAGTTGTTATCTGATACAGCAAAAATAATACATGAAAGACTTGCATTCTAGGTTACCTAAAATGCCCTCTTTGGACATGAATCTTGCCTCTCTTGTTCTTAAATTTTATAGGAGCAACTATTAAGTTGATCTAAACTGGCACTTTCTCCTGTTTTGACAGTTTCAATATGTTATTCATGGTAAAAGTTTCAGTTTCGTTTTGTAGTTCTAACACTATTTTGGGCCGTGCAGTTGAAATTCTAGTATGTGCTTAAGTTACATCTAATGTTCTGCTGTGCCTTCTTGGCTATATTTGGTAGAAAGACTTATCCTGGATGGGTTCTTATTTTAGCATCCAAATTTTCAGGATTACTCGTATGGATGACAAATAGAGTAAGTTGCAGTTGCCTTAAAGGACCCAGTTTCCCAGAAAGAGCAAGTCCTGCACTCTTCAAGTTCTGTGACATAAAATCTGTCAGTTTTCCAAGTGCAGCAAGTTAACAGCAAATGCAAAAACTTTGAAGTTATATTTTACTCCGCAGAAGAACTTCATATTGGAACATTCTTCATTTCTTTCTTTTTCCTTGTTTGTTTGTTTGTTTGTTTGTTTGTTTGTTGGGGTGGGGAGGTTGGTTGGTGGTTAGGAGGCCCTAAGAGCCTTGATCATTCGGATTTGATGTCGTTCCATCATTTCGTCATCAAGCATCAAACGACATTGGAGGCTTTTGCGCTCTATCAAAGTTCTATCCCCTCTAGCTCCTTTTTTTCGTTTTTTGAGGTTAATTAGAGTTGCTAGATACACACATGAGAAGAGTGTTAGTGTATATATATATATATATATTAATATATAATTAGTCTACAAACACACCCCTTCCTTTTAACCAGAAGACAGCAAAAGCAGGCAGGTACAGGAACAAAGTGCACAGAATATAGATGACAAATTTTCTTCCCATGGCCAGTGGATCACAGTCTAGTCCATTTCTAAAGGAAAAGGAGAAAGAAGTTCTGCTTAATTCACAATTCAGTCTCCTCTCAGAGTGTGAATAAAGAGGAAGACAAATAGTGTACATATATAATTTTTTTTTCCATGTCCCTTCGTGAAATTGAAATTCATTAAAAAAAAAGCAACAAGAACAAAATGAAGAAGAATTGGAAAAACTGAATAGCACAAGAACGGAAAGAAAGCTCTTTTTGCTTCTGGAAAATTTTCAGCTACATATGCAGAGTTCTCCAATCAGAACAAAAAATCCTGTGGTTTATGTATGCAGCATCTGTTGGACTAATCAATAAACGTATAACTACTAGCTGAAATGCTATTTACACATGGTACAACAATTGGAGCACGTCTGTGGTGTAGAATTTCTGTATCTTAAGGCCTTTGAACATCTTCAAAAACATCTGAGTTCTTGTCAAGATGTTTCAACATCTGAGAGAGATTCATTTGAGAGATCCTCAGTTTCAGAATCAGAAGGCTGTTGTGCATCAAAGGCGAATTTCATCTCTTGATTTACCAACTCAGCGAGATCATGCCTGTTGACAATTCTATAGGCATCTATAAGAGCATTATATAGTGATTCATTGGGCTCAATTACTCTATGTTTCAGTTGGCTGTAGATCCTATTTATGCCTTCAATCATGCCAGCTTTTCCGTAACAACTCACAAGATGAATGAGTGTGACAATGTCAGGTTCTAGTCCAGCATCTTGCATTCTCATGAAGATGTTCAAAACCTCGCTAGTTCTTCCTGAAGCTCCATAAGCATATATTGCAGCATTATATGCAAAAGAACCTAAACCCATCTCTGCTTTTACAAGGATTTCACAAGATTCGAGTGCAAATGCATGTAAACCCAGTACAGAGAAAACAGAGGTTATCACAGCTTGCCTTGCGTAAGGTTTACCTTCCTGATAAGATGACTCAAGCTGTCTAACTGCTTCAGAAGGAAAACCTCCCTTCTTCAGAACTGTAAATAATACCTTGAAGGTACCACGATCAGGCAAAAGCTTCTGATCGATCATCTCCTGCAACAACTCACCACAAGCAACTAGCTCGTTATTTGTGGCATAACATGCCATCACTTTGTTAAATGCAACACAATCCTTTAACAGACCTGAAGCTTTCATTTCCTTGGCAACAGCAATGGCTTCATCAAGCATGCCCATGTTCTTATACACATACATCATGGTTGCAAATGTTACTCCATCGGCCCAACCTTTCTGTTTCAGATTCTCAAATATCAATTTTGCTTCAGACACCATTCCTGATTCTGCATATAGATTGAGCATGCTGTTGGATGCCACTATATCAGGACCTCCCTTCAAATGCTTCATCTTCTCATAAAGTTGGTTTGCTCCGTGAACAGATCCAAGCTTACCATAAGCCTTGATCAAAGAAGTCAAAACTATTTGGTTCCCAGGAATACCAGACTTTTCCATCTCATGGAAATAGCGAACAGCTTCATCGAAATTTCCAGCTTCTGCGAATCCATTTATCAAAGATCCATAAACAGCTTCATTAGGTTTTACACCTGCTTTTGACATTTGTTGTAAGATATTGGTTGCATCAGAAAGCCTACCAATTCGAGAATAATTTGCAATTACTGCAGAGAAAGATTGACATGTGGGTTTAAAGCCTACTTCTTGCATTTCAGCTAACAAGTCCCATGCTTGGTCCACTAAATCGCTTCCAGCAAACATTTGAATAAGAGAATTGTAAGTACATTCATCAGGCCATGTCCCATGATTCTTCATGCCCTTGAAGAGTGAGAAGGCCTTATCATAGAGCCTTGCCTTGCCATATGCCTTGATCATGACATTGTATTCCACCACTTCCTTTTTCTGTCCAAATGAATCCCTCTTGCTTAAAAACACAGTCTCAGCTTCAGCCCAAAGTCCCTTGTCTGCATACAAGTCTATGATAGCAGCATATGTCCTTGATGACAACTTACCAGTCGATTGGCACTTCCTGAACAAGACATTTGCCTGTTCATTCAATCCCTCGTTGACATACATCTTCATGACAACAGGAAGAGAGTGCTCATCAACATGAATACCTGATTTCTCCATTTCTTCAATAACGGCATCCACCTCTTGAACCATTTTCCTCTCTGACAGTAAATGAAGAACAGCTCTACGGGTTACATCATCAGGAAAAAGACCAACCTCCCTTATCTTCTGATACCACTGAAGAGCAGCATCTATGTTGCCTGCATCTGCATACAAGGATAGGAAGATATTATAGGTCTTTGTATCAGGATTTATTCTCCTCTCCTCCATCTTATCAAACAATGATTCAGCCTCAGACAAATGACCATGACTTCCACATATGAAGATCATAGTATTGAAGGTTATAGTATCCATCGCTACCCCAGAACTTAACATTTCAGCAAACACATCTGCAGCATCCTTCAAACGCCCTGCCTTTCCATACAAATCAATCAAGATATTATAAGTGGTTGTAAGACAGGGTTTCCTAACAGAGGTACCTCCATCTGCAGAATCCCAACCAGGGGAAGAATTATTCCTACTGCCTGTCCTGAAAAGCTCAGTCAACAAAAAATGCCTCAAATTAATGGGTTCCAGTCCTGTCTTAGATTTCATATCATCCATTGAATCCAGAGAAAGATCATCCAATTCAATTCTCCCGGCACACCAGTCCTTATAAAACCTGTCTGCTCTTTTATATTCCTGAGCATCCTTCAAAACCTTTACAACTGTACTCATAGTGACTTCATCTGGGATAATTCCCCTTAACTTCATATGCTTAATCCACAAAAGTGCCTCCTTCAAGAGCCCTGCTTTGCCATACACATCAACGAGCATACTGTATGTATTATTTGTTGGCAGGACGCCTCTTTTTGCCATGTCAATCCAACAAAGCCTCAACTCGTCCCATTTTTTTGCCCTACCCAGTGCCCGAAGCACAACATTATAGTGAATTACATTGGGTACATACTCTTCCTGTGACTTAATCCACTCAAACACCCTCAGAACTTTCTCCCAACTACGCTGCTCTTTGAGAATCACAGTGAGCTCCTTAGGATTAAGTTTCCCATAATAAAATTGAAGGGCTTTCTCAACATCATTTTCACTCTCTAATGACCGTAAAATCGAGGGCAAAACTCCTCCATAGTTCTTCCTCTTTTTACCATTAATTACATTTCTTGTAGACAAAGTTACTTTCTTTGCATAACACTGAAGCTTAAACCCTACAGAGCTCCTATTTCCTTTAAAATTTTGCTTCTGGGTAATTGCTTTTTTCACAGTTGTATAAAAACTCTGTGTCTTTTGCGAAATAGAGTTCAACAGGAACTCTTGTCTTTTTCCCAAAGAGGGGTGTGATACTAAGTTAAACCCTAGAAAAACCCTGGAACAGAAAGGAGAGTGAAAGAATTGAAACTTACTTGGGGAGACAAAAATAGAAGTTTGACATGGATTTTGAAGATTGCCATGGCATCCCACGGGTGCAAGCTCTCTGTAAGAGCATGACTGTAGCATCATCACTGATTCTGCGCTCTTCTCTGTTTCTTAGGGAGCCYACGTTAGAAACTGAGACAACTTCAACTCGGGTTGGCATCCGGGCCGGGCTTCAATAGTCCCGACCCGTTATGGCCCGATCAAGATTTAAAGACCGGGATTGGGCCCACCACGCACCAAATTCTTGATATAATAGTTCTATTTTTTGCTTTAAATGCACTTTAATATATTACTTGAAGTGCAAATAAGAGCAAAGAGATGTTTACTCAAAACCCTTACAATATCTTCGGTTGTGTCATGATAAAGCCAATTGCGGTGTTTAAATCTTGATCGGGCCGTAACTGGCCAGGTCTATTGAAGCACCACGCACCTAATTCTTGATATAATTGTTTTATTTTTTACTTTAAATGCACTTTAATATATTACTTGAAGTGCAAATTCTAAAATTTGCACTTCATAGTTTATAAAAGGAAAAAATGAAATGTAAAAAGATCAAAAAGCTCCCATACGGCTATATTATTCCTTCTCCTATAAATATTYCCTAAATGACTAATTTTTTCCACGCAAACCTCTCAACTCTCTCAATCCCTCTCAATTGCAATTCTCAAACTTTCAAGCTCTCAATCTCTCTTTCCTTTGTGCAAACTTACATTACTACATTATATCTCTTTGAAGTAAAAAGAAAATTTTTGAAGTTGAAGTTGAAGTTTGATTCAAAGTTTCAAGTCACATTACTAGTTTTAGTTATTCCTACTATTATTTCTCTTAGATATAATAATTTGGGTTTATTACTATTTACACAGAACTCTCGTCTGCAAAATAATATAAGAAACAAGAGAAATATGAAAATAATTGTATATTGATCTTATAAATTTAATAAGATTTGTGTTATTATTTTGTGAAATATTCTCGTGGTAAGAATTTGATCCATTGATTCTTCTCTTTGAAATTTGTCGAGGGCCTCATGGCTTGATCTCCGGGATTTCAAAGGGATTTGATGCTCTTTCTTCTGAATTTCTCTCAATGTTGGACCTTGATATAAAATTATGAACCTTTTCCTCTTCTGCTTTGGCCTCTATTTATAGACAAAGTAAATTGATTTGATTAGTCGAGGTGACACTTAAGAGTGACATGGCATCGCCTAATTCCCTAAGTTTTCCTTGATTTCCATTGATAGGACTTTATCATCACTGACACATGTCAATCTTTCATTGGTTGACATGCCACATACTTCCAAATTTAATGAGAATATTTAAAATTATTTTTAATTAGATAATTAGATTATGAAAATTTAATTTAGCAAAATTTTCATATTTATAAATTGTCTCCTGAAACTTGGCTACAAGTACAACTCGAATGTGGGCTGTGAGTGAATAAGTTCTAACCCAATTTACGCTATTTGGGTCAATATTACAAGTCAAATAACTTGGGTATATACTTTTTCTTCGGACCGTATTTGAGATGTTTGGGCTTCCTTTATTCTTCAAATAGTAGGCCCTTTTCCTTGGATTTGTGAGCTTGCCCCATTTCCTTTAATTCATTGGGCTTACTTTAATTCACCAAACCCATTCTTCTTCCTCCATCTTCTTGGAGATGTGATATACCTCAACACTCATACATATTAGAAGTAATGATACATCTATCAGTTGTGATATATCTCATATATCTAACATGCAGATAGACATTAGAGTTGGGATGAGACTTATACTCCCAATCCCAATCCAACTCCCTTCTTCCTTTGCCTATATATATATACACCTCCCAGTCATATGGATCTCTCAATTTTATTTTCTTTGCATCACTAACATTGACGCTTTGGTATTTTTTTTTCTCTTAGTTGGTTAACCTATTATTACTTACACAAGTTCCTTATATTGATGTAACTCTTATCCTTATACTTGAGGAATTTTGAGAGGGACTTTAACAAGAGGTGTCGAGAGAAAAAGACAACAAAAGGTATACTCTCCCATCATTTTCTTCATTATGAACATCTTTTTTCTTTTTTTTTTATGTGCACTTTGTTTTGTTATTATATTTTTGGTTTGGAAGACACGATTTTGTTTTGCTGGCTGTCTCTCTTTTTCATTTTTTTTTTTTTTTGGTTCTCTTATATGTGTGTGTGTATATATATATATTTGTTTGGCCCAAACCGTGTTATTTTCTTCTCCTTTTTTTTTTTTTTTTGGTTGGCCCATTCCCTTTTTATTTTTTTCTCCACGAGCCAGCTGAGGACAGTCAACCTAAATCATGTGGCGGCCCAATCTTTCTGGTCCCTTTTTACTTCTCGACCCAAGTGAAGAAAGCCCAAACTCGGCCCTGGCCCAAGGCATTGGCACCAAATCATTCAGCCTATCCGACAACCCATCCTAGAGCCCATCAGACAGCCCATCTGGCCCAGACGATAGCCCATCCCACAGGCCATCCAATGGCCCAGGTGATAGCCCATCGGACAACCCATTGAATAGCCCATCCAACAGCCTATTCCCTTTGTGGGCCAAGACTAGAAGCCTAAGACCAGAAGCGACCAGAAGACCCAAGACCCGAGGTTGGACCAATCCGACGGCTCAGAACCTATGGCCCAAAATGGGCGGCCCAGCTCCAAGTGACCTGCCCGTGTGACAGGCCCGTTTTCTTTTCTCTCTGCCCGCGTCGTCTTCATCGCTAATTTCGTCGATTTGCAGCGGTGGCCTTCGATCCTTTCCCTTGGCCAGGTGGCCGGACACACAGCAACGGCAACAGACTACTTCGCCGGTGGGACTGCGGCGAAGAAATCCCGATTTCCTCTCTTTTCGTCGATTTGCAGCAGTGACAAGGCGCCCTTTCTACCTTTTGATTTGGGACCCACTACAGCAGCGGCTGCCGAGGATATGCTTCTGCCCTTTGTTTCCGGCGACGATGGCTTTTCCAGGCATTGCTGCAGCGGCATGGACGGACCTCTCTGCCTTCTGGTTGTGCTCGATCTGCAGCGGTGGCCTTTATGCCTTCTATTCTTAGCGTTTTTGGATCTTGTTTGCAGCGACCACCGACGCGGCGAGCAGCTGTAGCAACCTTTGGTGTAGCAGCAGGCTTGGACTTGGTCGTCGTTCGACTTTAGCTTCGACTTTGCGACGATGAGCCTCTTTCCTGCCTTCTCCTTCTGTTTCATCTGAAAAAGACTCACTTTGAGCTGGACTCCAGGCATTGTCAGAAGGATCATCTTCACCTTTGGATTTCCTTACCAAATCCTCAAAAGAGACTGCAAAATTCAAGCCCTCAAAACCTCCAAACGCTTATGAGTAGTCAAGCCTGGAGCTTTACACTTCTTCCACGATGGGAAGATCCAGAATCGAAATAGATGAGCCTCTCAACCAGTGAAATCCTTCAAAAATCTCAGTATGATCCTCAAACATCGACGCTRGAGTCGGCGTATCAAAATTCGACGGTCCTTCAAAGACATCATCGTACACAGACTTATGAGCCGTCATTCCAAAGCCATTTCCGCTGTAACTTCTCTTGGACAGTAAATGCGTTAGATTATACATGAAAAAAAATTGCAACCGGCACCGCCGTTGTAATACGTCTGGTGAATTTTCTCTGTTGGCTGCTACCATGGCTAAGGGTCGAATTTCTGGGAAACTTGACTTTTTTTTTTTTTTTTAATCTGCCTTTTTTGATTTCCTTTGTTTTTTGCATTTTTTTTTTGGCATTTCTCTCTTTTTTGAACTTTCTTTTTTTTTCTTTTTTTTGGCACACAGTTTTTTTTTTGAAGGCTCAACATAATCAGCTTTTTTTTTTTTTTTGGGAGGATTGTGCACTTCGAAAATTCTTTAGCAAAATGGAGATCAAGGATTTTGAGAAGTCAAAGTCACATATCTTCATCTCAGATAATAGAAGGGAATATCATTTTAAACACATGTCTTTGGACGTTCTTCTGGCGGCATCAAGATACCTAAATGCGAACCAATCTTCCAATCATGCAAACTTTTACACTGGTAATTGGTCGTTAACATGCTCCAAGGAAGTAGTTGATTCATCCTCCATCTCATCAACCCCAAAAGTTTTGATGTTGTTGTCTTCAACACATTATGCCAACAAAAGCTCCAGAAATTTCTATCTTCCTTTTGCCAATTGTAATCTCGACAAGACTTCTTGGAATGCTCCAATCTCAAACTTTGGCGAGACTAGCTTTACATGGAATTACTAGTAGTGGTTGGAAACTATTCTCGTAAAATATAAGGAGCTTCTTCGTAAGATGAAGATATACGATGCCATCTATGCTTCGTTGTGTACATATGATTGCTATAACCATGTCATGCATGCCTTTTGCGAGCTTTGGTGTCCATCAACGAACACATTAGACACTTCAATTGGCGAATTATCTAGCTCACTTTGGGACTTGAGGAGTCGTGATGGTCTTCCAATACAAGGTTCATATTGTGACGAGGTAATTCCTTCCGCCAAAGAGCTTTACGAGGTTGATACTGAAGGAAACCCCTTACTTCCTAAAAGTTGTAAGTTTCTCTTTTTCGCTTTTGAAAGACTTGGAAAYGGTGACTGATATGGAGTTTTACTTGACGATTGGAGCGAGTTTTAGTTTAAAGGGCCAAATAGGTATGCACGACCTCCCCCAAGACTRTATAACCAACGAACTACCGCAAAGCTAAGGACGTTGAATAACCCTACAAGTGTAGTRGATAGGACTTGTTTGACCACTGTGAAAGGAAAAAACGTACCATTCGATGTACTTGACATCCCAAAGTCTTTGAGAGATGATGTGAACTTGGCTGCATTTTTTTCTTGCTAGCTATGTAAATTTGTTCTTCCGAGCAGAGAGATCAATTTCACGCGTCCTGGTGTCTTTGAGGTGGCTAGTCTCATGGCTTCAGGGTGGAGCTTCTCACTAGCTATACCAGTTTTGGCAAGTATCTATAATGGTTTGAGTAAGGTCTCCCAGTCTCCGTTTCTGAAGAAGTGTCATGCAACATTCTCAATTCATTACGTGTATGCATGGATTGCTCAGTACTTTGACACCCATCATGAGAGTAATAATTGTGTTTCGACTGCAAGGATGATCAAGTTCCATGGGAAGAAGATGGCTAAATATTTCACTCTTCCGACTGCATAAGCGATTTTCAAACGTATAGATCCTTCTTTCATTATGTGTAATTACATGACTGGCGACTTCGAGCGACCTTTGCCGGATGATTGAACTTTATCATCAACTTAGTTTGGTTACTTTGTTAATTTATGCTCCAACTTCTTGACCCTTCAACAAGATTCTATGTATGTGATAGAACCTAATAATCCGTACAAATTATGCAGGCAATTTAGATTTTGTCAAGACATTCCTGGTAACTTAAGGGAGAAGCCTTACTGGCACACATTAGAGGATGTTGTTCGACTTTGGAAATCATCTATTCGCCTTAAGACACGCGCCCTTGTTATACTTTCTGCAAAGACATCAAACCCACTTGCTACAAAGAAGTATAATACTTGGTGAGATTCTCGCTCAAGTGGTATTACCAGAATTTCTTCTAAGAGAAAGGGCGTAGCAATCTCCAGTCCTCCAAGACCTTCTTCTACTTCTAAAAAAGCTACAATTCCCTGAACAAACAAGATACTGCTGCGCATCCCCGGAGCGAAATATCAATTTGGAGTTGCGGGTTCTTCTATAGTTGGCAGGCAAGTCAATACCCTTTCTAGTGAGAGTGGGACAGTGAGTGATATTGAGGAAGATCGGCCATGGAGTCATCCTTTAAAGAGGAAGAAGAAGACGTTAGGTGATGCTACTACCTCTTTTGGTTTTTTGCAAGGAGCACCTAATTTGACTATGTCTTCTCAGACTTTAACACTTCATGTAAGTCCATCAGTCTCAACATGAATGCATTTTCTTTTAGGCTTTCTAACTCTTTGATTTTTTTTTTTTTTGGGTGCAGTTAGGGGCACTTGAAGGTCATTTGAATGCGAATGAAATTCTCCTTCTTACGGACGGAACTGAGAGTGTCCTGCCTCAAGTTAACTTGTACGAGAATGATGATCAGACTGCTCAATCTCCCATGATTGCTGAACCATTGACTAGCATTTCTTTGGAGATAGATGGCTCACCTTTTTCTTCGCGCAACGAGAGAGCATGGTCTTCTCAAAGGCAATTTGTTGCTGGCCCCATTTCTAATTTCCATGGAGTTGACATTATAAAGAATGTTCAACTTTTGTGGCGCCAAGTTGCTGAGAAGCTTACTCGAACACCAATTGATCCATTTTGGCTGTTGAAGAATAAGTATGGATAGTACTCAAAGAGATGACGAAGATGAGCCCTATTGAACTTCCTACTTTTAAGAAGTATTTAGTTGACCTCTTTGGAAGGCTTGGAAATATGTCTCTTTGAGATCCTCCGCATGTGACTTGAGGTTGAGGAGGTGCATTTTAAGTCTCTTTCTAGAGCCAAAGCGCAATTTGCGGAGTTTGAGAAGAGTCACCAGACAACTTCTATGAAGATTGACAAACTACGAGGGGAACTTGACGCTCTTGAGAAGAAGAAGAAGGAGCTCCAAGCTGCACTTGAGGAGAGTTGCAAAGAGTTGAGGAATGTAGAGGTTGCTTGTTCTGCCAAGAGAGATGAAGTCGTCGTCATTGGAAACACTCCCTTTCAATCTGACAAGGCCATGAAGAATTTGGAAGATATGAAAAGGGTAATTTGCAATTCAATGTTTGAATAGACTTTTTTTCATGCCCCGCCATTCAAACACTTGTTTTTTAAGTAGTAAATGAACAAAATTTGCATTTGATCTTCCATTTTGTCTATTATATTTTTTTATTTACAAATTGTTTACTCGTTTATGTTATGACTGTAGTTAGAAATTGTTTCCAAASTACCTACGTATCCCTTTAAAAGGAATCAAGTCAAAACGTAGTTCAAAAATGTAAAAGAATTTAGGGAAAGCCGTACACAGTTTAAACTCTTAGGACCAAGGAGTATCCATTTTTACCAACTTGGACCTGTTGGAGTGCTTTAGCAGTTTCACCACATACAACACTTTTGGTGAGTGTTTTCCATAGTTTTAGCTCATGCAGGTTATGTAACACCCAGAATTTTTCCTTTATTAAATTTGTTTGATTTTACGCGAAATTGTGTGCCCACTAGGGTTAGACATTTTATATGATTAATATTTTTCTAAATCGCACGTTTAGTAGGTGTGAAAATATTATCTGTGTCGATAACGAGTTACCGATTGGTTAGAAGGCTCGACTCGTGACTTATTTTATTGTTGTTTAGTCGGTAAGTTGGGGCTTCCCTTATGCAAAAGGAAGCCCACTTACGTTTAATTTATGCGGGTTTTTGGGTTAGATTTGGATGGGAAGGACCGACAGCCTGAGTTTACGGCCCAAAAAATATAAATTATCATAATATACAAAGTAAATAAAAAAGAAAGAAAAGAAAAAAAAGGAAAGAAAAGAAAAAGAAAACCTAAAGAAATCCATCTTCTTCCCCCGTGTAACCCTAAGTCGCCACTGCCGCCGTCGTGCCGCTTCTCCCTCTCTTCTCTTCGTTCCTYTACCGACGCAGCAACCGATCGCAGTCTGATCGGTGGTACCCCGTCGCGCCATCGATCTACCGTCACTACTCATCTGGAGACTTTGYCGTCACTCGTGTATTCACAGTGCCATTCCAAAACCATCGCTGTGTGCCGCTCAGGAGCAACCACGCCTACCAAATCCGGTAAGCTATCTTCCTTCTCTCCTTCTCTGTACGAGCGACTGGATCTGTGCGACACCGTCGCCAGATCTGCCATCGTTACCTTTCTCCTTCCCTGTAGGAGCGACTGGTTTGTGTGACATCGTCGCCAGATCTGCCGTCGTTACCTTTTTTTCTTCTCTGTACGAGCGATCAGATCTGTGCCACACCGTCGCTAGACCTGCTGTCGTTACCCTTTTTCCTTCTCRGTGCAACCAGATCTGAGCGAGCCGTCGCCAAATCTGCCGCCACTATTTTTTCTTCCTCTGCTTAACGGATTTTCCCTTCGAACTGAAGCCAAAACCTTTGCAGTTGGCTATTGTTTTGGCTCGCTGTCCTTGCTGCTCGAGTCACCGGTTGTCCTTCRCCGTCAACCAGTCGCCGGGAGCTTGAGCAAAAACTGACTTTTTGCCAAGACAGTGTCGGAGCAAAGCTTAGCAGTTATCAATGCCARTAGGTGCTCTGATCGTGCGTCAAGGATTAGCACCAGGTGCAACCCAACAGTGCCTAGTGCCAGGCTTGCCCAACAGCACCAAGCGCCCAATGCCAGTGCCAGTGCCCAACGCCCAGACGCCTAGGGCCTTTGTGCGCGTCRCTTGAACGCATGTTGGGGAATCCAATACYGCTCCCGCAACATTTGGATATCGTGAATTTTAAGGTGAAAACGCTAACACTTAATATTGAAATTATATGAATTGTAAATAATTATGCCCTGAAGTAAATTTATGAGAGAACATAGTTAGGTTTATACCCGAGCTAAGGAGTCGAATTGTACCCTTGAAACGTGATATTTGATAATATGAGAACTGAATATAGATTTATAAATTTATAAAGGATATTTTTTGATTGAACACATAATACCTAAGTTAAAACGATCGAACTAAGTAGACCCTCATTCTGTAATCAACTAGGTCATTTCGAGGCCTTACATTGAGATTAATTGAAGGAGTTCACTTCGAAACTTAAGTAAGAACCCGTTTACATACAGGACTCCCAGTAAGTAATCCTCCCATCTCATTAACGTTATAAATGAATGAAATTGAACGCTTTTAATCGTTCTAATATGTTGTGTATGAGATTATATGTTGATGTTGTAATTGTGAGGAATGTTAATGTGTTCATATCCTGTATCACTGTTATGTCAAATGATATGCTATTATGTTTTATATCTTGTACTATTCATCGAATGTTATATTATATAAGGTTGTATGTGTTTCATGTCATGAGCATGTAATTAGAATTCTATATCAAATTTGGCATGAGCTTTCACACACTTAGAAGGTGAAGGGATTAGGAAATGGAAATTTTTGGGAAATGTTAAGTTTTGAAAATGTTAAAATTTTCGGAAAGGAGTGTAAACCTAGCCACAAAAGATGTGAGTGGAAAATGGGGCCTGGGAGACTGGCACACCTGACCCTACCCTCTTGGAGGGTAGGTAAGAATGGACTGTTCACCTCCTTGGATGTGAAAGTATGAAAGTTAAAAGAATGTAATTTTAACCGCTTTGTAGTTCTGCCGGTAGGAATGGAACGGGCTCCAAATAAGATGGCTCACTGCAGAGCTTAGTGGCTAGGCGTTATACTCTAGTGAGCTCACGAAGGGAATGTTTTTACTATAAGTGAATTTTGAAGGGAATGTTTTTGTAAAGAAATTTTGAAAAGGGAATGTTTGGACAGTTTTTTATTTAAAAGGCGAAACCTTAAAATTTCATGACATATAGGACATGTTCATGCATTCATGCATGAGGTTACTTACTGGGCTTTTTAGCTCACTTCTTTTCTTATGTTTCATTTCCGATGATATGTAACCAGATGGGGCGAGGAGGTTGCTTGTGGGCGACCTATGATACCCGGAAACTTGTTTCAAACTTATTTTATGTAATAGGATGATTAAATATTTTGAATGGTTTTAATTCTTGAGGCTTCCGCTATTTTTGTTTTGAATAAAAGTTGGGATAGTGAGGATTTGTTAAAATACATTTTTTGACTCTTTTGGGTATTGTTGACTTTTAAATGGATGGYTGATTATTTGCAAGTGATTGATGTGACATTCTTAGCTTAGGACAGTTTCTAATCTGGGGGTGTTATAGTTTTGGTATCAGAGCTTAGGATTTTTAAAAACGATTCTGTAGACTTCATAAGAAAACGTATCTATGAAATTTTTGAAAAGTATATGGGTATCGAGCCATGCCACAAGCTTCCCTCTCTGGACGATTGGTAAGTTCTATTTTGATTCAGATTCTCGAATGAGTTGTATGTTAAGTGTTAAATTTGTATTTTGACTTAAATTTTTGAATGAGTTAAATGTTAAGTGTTGTGGAATATTTTGATTTTGCTTTGAATTTGGAGTAAAGTGAAATGTTTGATTTTGTAATCAAGCTCTACGTCTGTGTATAAGTTCTTACACGATAAATTTTTCGATTTAGTAATAGTTCGTACTACACGTTCTCAAGCCCAAGAAGGGGCGGTTCAGCCCCAAGACGATGGGGCAGGTAGTACCCGTGCCTCACAAGGGATTCCAATGACCATAGAGGCCTTTATGCAGGCAATGACTGCCTTCGGATAGGCTAGTCAGTCGAGGAGGAGCGATACACGGGAGTATGGGAAGATCTCGAAGTTTAAGAGGCTCGCCCCACCACCATTCTCGGGTACCATTGATCCTGTGGAAGCGGAGAATTGGCTGACTGAGATACAGACCTTCTCTGTCATGCGATGCTCAAGCAAAGTGAATGTCGATTTCGCTGCGTACATGCTCCAAGAGAAGCGTATGACTGGTGGCTGATGGTTCAGCGCCAGCACGAGAAGGATACTAGTCCCTTCACTTGGGAAATGTTTATTGAGGCCTTCAATGATAAATACTTTCCCAAGACCGTATGGCAGCAGAAGGAGCGCAAATTTGTGAGGTTGGAGCAGGGAAGCTGATCTGTTGGCGAGTATGAAGCTGAGTTTGCGCGATTAGCCAAATTTATGCCTGATTTAGTTGCTACGGAGGAAAGAAGAGCGAGGCAATTTGAAAAGGGGCTAAGGCCTTAGATTAAGCTGGCAGTAATCCCATTTGAGCTTTCTTCGTACCGAGAGGTTGTTAATAAATCCCTCTTAGTAGAGAGGGCTCAAATGTTGAGTAAGGAGGAGTTTAGAAGTCCACCCACGAATCAGAGATTTAGAGGTGAAAATCCTAAGAGTGGCCAGAAGAGGAGGTACGACCAAGGGAATAGGCAGGGAAATCAGCAAGGCAAACAGCAAAAGAAAGCTTGCCCCAAATATGGCAATGAACATATGGGTGAGTGCCTCTTCGGCAAGGGGGTGTGCTACAAGTGTGGGAAGACAGGGCATTTTATTAGGGAATGTCCTGGTGAAAGTGGTGGAGTGCGCTTCAACTGTGGAAAGCGCGGACACCTGGCCAAGAACTGTAGAGTGGCGAAGTCAGCTACTCAGGCACGCATCTTCACCATGACGAGAAAGGAGGCCGATGAAGCACCGATCGTAGTGTCGGGTACCTATAGCTTTAAAATTTCATTAATTAAATTAATATGAATGATTACATGAATTTAAGATTACCTGTTATGGAGGCACTTTATCTGTGTGTAATACACCTGCCAATATACTATTTGATTTGGGAGCTACCCACTCCTTTGTCCACCCTACTTTTGCTGAGAGATTTCGAACCTCGTGTACACGTATGGATACACCGCTTGGTGTGTCCATACCTTCTAGGGAAATCATGAATTCAAAGTATGTGTTGAAGAATTGCACAATAGCACTGGATGGGAATGAGCTGATGGCAGAGCTTGTGGTGTTGGACATTCAGGAGTTTGATGTCATTTTAGGCATGGATTGGCTGTCAAAGCATCATGCCACARTTGACTGCCGCAAGAAGAAGGTTATGTTTGGTCCGCCTGGCGAGCTACAGTTCTGCTTTGTCGGGTCGAGGGTGAAACCGTCCATCCCGATAATATCTGCTATGAAGGCCTGTCAAATGATGAAGAAGGGTTGCACTGGCTACCTGGCTTTATTAGGGGAGATTCCCGAAACGGAGCTCTCGATCGAATAGATTTCTGTTGTTCGAGAGTTTGTAGATGTATTTTCGGATGACGTTCAAGGTTTAACACCAACAAGGGAGATCGACTTTGCCATTGATTTGCTGCTTGGAACAGCACCGATCTCCAGGGCACCCTATCGAATCGCTCCTGCAAAACTTAAGGAGTTGAAGGAGCTATTACAGGACCTCATGGATAAGGGTTTCATCYGACCTAGTTTCTCGCTATGGGGTGCACCTGTGCTATTTGTGATGAAGAAGGATGGATCGATGAGGTTATGCATAGACTACAAAGAGTTGAACAAGGTGACGATAAGAAATAGATACCCGTTGCCAAGGATCGATGATTTATTTGATCAACTCCAAGGGGCGGGATATTTCTCCAAGATTGACCTGAGGTCTAGCTACCATCAATTGAGGGTTCAAAATGAGGACATTCCTCAGATTGCATTTCGAACTCAGTATGGGCACTACGAAATTCTGATGATGCCATTCGGGTTGACCAATGCACCTACTGTATTTATGGATTTTATGAATCGAATCTTCAAGGAGTATTTGGACCGATTCGTCATAGTGTTCATCGACGATATATTGGTGTACTCTCGATCTAAGGAAAAGCATGAGGAGCATTTGAGGAAGGTACTCTAGGTACTTCGAGTCAAGAAACTCTTTGCAAAGTTTAAGAAGTGTGAATTCTGGCTTGATAGCGTGCGATTTCTATGACATATTGTGTCCAAGGAGAGTATTGTGGTGGACCCGAGTAAGATTGAAACGGTCTGACGATGGCCGGCACCTATCAATGTTAGGGAGGTTCGTAGTTTCCTTGGGTTAGCTAGTTACTAGAGGAGATTTGTGGAAGGATTTTCCAAAATTGCCTCTCCTATGAACCAGTTGACCAAGAAGAACACAAAATATCTGTGGAATACAGATTGTGAGCTCAGTTTCGAAGAGTTGAAGAGACGACGGACATCCGCTCCAATCTTGACAATTCCACAAGGTTGTGAAGGATTCGTGATTTATAGTGATGCCTCAATAAAGGGTTTAGGTTATCTCTTGATGCAACATGGTAAGGTGATTGCTTATGCCTCAAGGCAATTGACGGAGTATGAGAAGAACTACCCAACGCATGATCTGGAGTTGGCTACCGTTGTGTTTGCGTTGAAGATCTAGAGGCATTATCTGTATGGGACAGGGTGCGAGATTTTCACCGACTATAAGAGTCTCAAATACTTCTTCACCTAGAAGGAGTTAAATATGAGGCAACGAYGATGGTTGGAACTCGTAAAGGACTATGATTGCATGATAAACTACTACCCGGTTAAGGCTAATGTAGTGGCTGATGCGCTTAGCAGGATGAATCATGAAGCTATAGCCACTTTATGAGTCCGTCAGAAACCGTTGATGGCAGAGATTTGGAAGCTCGACTTGGAAATGGTGTCGCAAGACTTATCAGGCTACTTCGCGAATATGACTCTTACACCCACTCTCCTTGAGAGGATAAGGGATGTGCAGATGGATGACCCCCTGGTGTTGAAATGGCGAACAGAAGTTGCAGACGGGAAACGTTCGMACTTCGTAATCATAGTTGATGGAGCTCTGCGGTATGGCGACAGACTTGTGGTTCCGAACGATAAGGGTTTGAAGGAGGAAATCTTGAGAGAAGCTCATAGTACACCCTATTCGGTTCACCCAGGAAGTACAAAGATGTATCGAGATCTGAAGAAATATTTCTGGTGGGTTAGCATGAGCCGTGACGTAGCGGAGTTTTGTTCAACGTACCTGCCAACAGGTGAAGGCTGAACATCAACGACCCTCTGGTCTCCTGCAATCCTTATGATTCTAGAATGGAAGTGGGAATGCATTGGTATGGATTTCATAGTTAGGCTACCTAGGACAAAGAAGGGATATAATGCTATCTGAGTAATTGTGGATCATTTTACGAAGTCGGCACACTTTCTGCCGATTAAGACCACCTATAGCATGGAGAAATATGCAAAATTGTATGTGGCTGAGATCGTCAGGCTGCACGGTGTCCCATTATCCATTGTGTCTAATCATGACCTAAGGTTTACTTCTGCAGTCTGGAAGAGCTTGCATAAGGCTATGGGTACACGATTAAATTTTAGTACCGTTTTTCACCCACAAACAGATGGACAGACTGAGAGGACAAATCAGATCCTAAAGGACATGCTGAGGGCTTGTGTAATTGACTTCCGAGGAACTTGGGATGAACTCCTTCCGTTGGTAGAATTTTCGTACAATAACAGCTATCAGGCTACCATCCGTATGGCCCCTTATGAAGCACTTTATGGAAGGAAGTGTAGGTCGCCAGTTCATTGGGATGATGTGGGTAAGAGGAAATTGYTGGGTCCCGAGATACTGCAACACACCGCAGAGGCAGTTGAGAGGATTCATCAACGGATGAGAACTGCTCAGAGTAGAAAGAAGAGTTATGCGGATAGGAGGAGGAAGCAGTCGGAATTTGATGTTGGGGACAAGGTCTTCCTAAAGGTGGCACCTATGAAGAGAATTATGAGGTTTGGGAAGAAAGGGAAGTTGAGCCCTCATTTCGTTGGACCTTTTGAGATCCTCAAAAGGGTGGGTGACTTAGCCTATCGGGCTGCTTTGCCACCGACCCTATCAGGTGTACATGATGTATTTCATATTTCCATGCTAAGGAAATATGTTCCGGATCCTTCCCACATTCTCAGTTATGAAGCATTGGATCTTCGCGAGAACCTGTCTTACGAAGAGACGCYTGTGGAAATACTGGAAAGGGAGGAAAAAGTATTGAGGAGGAAGGCAATACCGTTAGTGAAWGTCCTCTGGAGGAATCATGCAATTAAGGAGGCTACTTGGGAATGAGAAGAGGAAACACTTTGATAAGTAGCCACACTTGTTCGATAAGTCCTAAATTTCAAGGACGAAATTTGTTTTATGGGGTGGGGTATTGTAACACCCAGAATTTTTYCTTTATTAAATTTATTTGATTTTACGTGAAATTGTGTGCCAACTAGGGTTGGACATTTTATATGATTAATATTTTTCTAAATTGCACGTCTAGTAGGTGCGAAAATATTGTCTATGTAGAATAAGAGTTATCGTTGATTAAAGGCTCGACTCATGGGCCTATTTATTTGTTAGTCAGAAGTTAGACTTCTTATCGAAAGGAAGCTCGTTAAATTTAATTTACGGGTTTTGGGCTAGATTTGGATGGAAAGGACCGATGGGTTTGAGTTACGGCCCAAAAATATAAATTAAAAAAAATTATATATTATATATAATATATAAGAATAAATGAAAGAAAGAAAAGAAAAGAAAAGAGAACTAAAGAAATCCATCTTCTTCCCCCGTGTAACCCTAAGTCGCTGCCGCCACCGCCGYCGTCGCCACAGTACCACTTCTCCCTCTGCCTGACCCGATGCCGCTCGTCGCAACTTTTCCTAGCTTTTCCTTCTCTTTTCTCTTCGTTCCTCTACCGATGCCGCAATCGATCACAGTCTGATAAGTAGTACCCGTCGCGCCATCGATCTACCGACGCTGCTCATCTGAAGACGTTGCCATCTCTCGTGTATTCGCAGTGCCAATCCAAAATTGTCACTATATGCCGCTCAGCTGGCTCGCGAACGTTTGGCCAGGAGCAACCATGCCTACCAAATCCGGTAAGCCATCTTCCTCCTCTCTTTCTCTGTACGAGTGACCGGATCTGTGCGACACCATCGCCAGATCTGCCGTCGTTACCCTTTTTTCCTTTCTGTACGAGCGACCGAATTTGTGCAACACCGTTGGCAGACCTGCCGTTGTTACTTTTTTTCCTTCTCGGTGCAACCAGATCTGAGCAACGCAGTCGCTAATTCTGCCGCCGCTATTTTTCTTCCTCTGCTCAATAGATTTTTCCTTCGAATTGAAGCCAAAACCTTTGCAGTTAGCCGTTGTTTTGGTCTCTGTCCTTGCTGCTCGCGTCGCATATCACCCACTTGAAAAGAACGAGGATGAACATTTTTGTTGAAGGCTCTAGAGATGCAAGCTTGATAACATTCCAAATGTTGTTGCACTTTCAACCTTCTTTCTTCAAGTGCTTCTAACTTTTCAAGATGTAAACGCACATTTTTTTCTTTTGTGAGCCCTTCTTAGATAGCTATCCTTAACAAAGGTAATTGATGCTCAAGAGGAAGAACTGTTTCGGCACCATAAACCAAGAGTTCAAAATGTTGTTCAATATGCCCATAGAGCTTCTCCAATTTTTAGATGCCAATCCCTTTTTGATATATCGATAACTTTCTTCAACAGATTGCAAAGAGTCTTGTTAAAGGCTTYCGCTAATCCATTAGCAGCTGTATAATACATCGAAGAGTTGTATTACTTGAAGTTGAACTTTTCACATAATCTTGTCATTGCACTATTGCAAAAAGACCTTCCATTGTAAGTGATGATATATCTTGGGACTCCATAGCGATATATGATGTTTGTGCAAAATGAAGTCAATAGCATTTTGCTTTTTAACATCTCTTACTGCTACAACTTCAGCCCATTTCAAGAAGTAATCCGTTGCTGATGAACACATGTCCAACAGATGACTTTGGCAACAGCCCGACTATATCAAGCCCCCATGCATCGAATGGCCAAGATGCGCCTGTTGGATGCAATGATTCTGGTGTCTGATGGATGTAACTGCCATGGATTTGACAAGCTTGACATTTGTTGGCATATTCCAAGCAATTCTTAACCATTATAGGCCAGCAATATCCCAACCTTTTGATATGAAAATACAGCTCGAGTCCGGATTGATGAGCTCCCCATACACCTTAATGAACTTCTGAATTGCAAAGATGAGAGCCAAACATAACTTTTCTATTGGCGAATACTTCAATTCATTTGGAGTCTTCATTCTGCTCAAGTAATACAAGGCATTTTCCTTCCCTTCCTCATTTTCTTGAGCAAGCAAGGCTTTGATAGAACTTTCTTGTGTGGAGATATAGAGCAACAAAGTGTTCCCTTGGATTGGCGCAGCTAGGACGGGAGATTTCACCAGGTATRCTTTTATACTTTTGAATGCATTGCTATAAGTTTCATCCCATTCAAAAAGTACTTCTTTTCGCATCAATCGACTGAATGGTTTACATTTGCTAGCAAGATTTGAAATAAATCTTCTCAAATAAGCCAACTTCCCTTGTAAGCTTCAAATGTCATGCACGTTCCTAGGCTTTTGCATTCTCAATATGGCATCCACTTTAGCTTGATCAATCTCAATGCCCCATTGTTGCACAATAAATCCCAAAAATTTTCCTGAAGCGACTCCAAATGCGCATTTCAAAGGATTCATTTTCAATTGATGACGGTGTAGTCATTCAGAAACTTTCCTCAGGTCTTCTAAGTGATCATCCCTTTTGTAACTTCACGACTAGATCATCCACATAACATTCAACATATTTGTGGAGCACGTCATCAAAGATTTTCTGCATTGCTAGTTGGTATGTTGCTCCTACATTTTTCAGACCGAACGGCATCACCTTGTAGCAATAAATGCCCTTGGAAGTGTGAAAAGCAGCCATTTCTTCATCTCTCAGCACCATTTGTATTTGATTATAGCCGGATGATCCATCCATGAAAGACAGTGCCTTGTGTCTAGTGGTTGTATCGATCATGAGTTTAGTGACAGTGACGGGAAAATTATTTTTCAGACATGCATTGTTTAGATCTCTGAAGTCAACGTATACTCGAATTTGACYATTCTTCTTTCTTACAGGCACAATGCTTGAGATCCACGTGGGATATTTGACATCTCGGATGAATCCTACCTCAATGAGCTTGTTAACTTCTGCCTCGATTGAAGGGATCAAGTCAGGGCAAAAATGCCTTTATCCCTGTTTTACTGGTCTAGCCCCTCATTTGATGGCTAGATGGTGTACTGCAATCTTTGGGTGTTAACTTGGCATTTCTTTATACATCCAAGTGAAGACGTCTTTGAATTCCTGCAGGAGTTGGGTGTACACTTCACTCTCTTTTGGAGATTGGGCGTCAATCTTCTTCAATGCCCAAGTTGATTTCTTTCAACTCATCTACAGTAGCTTTCGCGCCTTCTTCAAGTTCAGGAGGTGCTTCTTCGACATCTTCTTCCTCATTATGTTCATCAATAATGTTGATATGGTAAGAAGAAACAACACTCTCTTTATCTTCCTCCGTTGGCATTGTATGAATTATGGTTTTCAGTTTATCCTTGAAAATGTTGTTGCAGTTCACAAGAAGTATACTTTTCCCCTCATCCGAGAAGGTATTCCGCTTCGACATTCATTTGCATCGATCTTTGCATATGAGGGCTTTTCAACTTTCTGAATTATCCTGAATTCTTTGTTTATTCCCAGTGTTTTGAAGGCGAAATTTCTATTTAATCTTCTTCCTTGGGGTCCCCACTGCTCAAAAACTGAGGCATGAGAGTTTACTTTCCCTAATCGGTCGAAGAGTAACTTGTGACCCAGCACAGAACATTCATCTTCCACTGAGGTATAGCAATTTCTTACTCGCTTTATTGCTATACGTACAGGTGGAGGTTGCTTGAATCCGATGACCGCACTCAAATTTTCCACATAATACTTATTTTGCTTTAGCATCTTCTGTGTCTCGTTTAGGCCATGATCTTTTGACTTAGGAATAAGTCTTCCTAATGTATTCTAACTTCGTGGGTCATATCTAACTTTAGCAAGGAGTTTGTATGCGTTAGATTGAAGCCCTCTTCAATTCTTTTGGATGGTAATGAACCATTCTCCACTATTGGCCTCGCCTCAGGTCGTGCAAAACCCTTTMAAATAGGCTTCGATTGCTTCAACACTTCAATCTTGTCAAAGGCACGATAAATCCCTGTAAAGATTTGACTTCAGAAAAGGGAGATTGGCCTTCCTTCCTTATTGATTTTGGAGTATAACGGAGGAYGGTAGGTGCTTGAATATGTTGCTTTTTTAACTTATTGCTTTTCGCATTGCTAATGAATTTTGCAAGATGATGAGGTTCTTCCTTAATAAAGATTTGAGATTTGGGAATGACATCACCTTTACCTTGAATTGTTTTCTCTGGGGCTATCTGATCTTCATCAAACGATATGTTTTTCCCACCAAGATAAAATTTAGCATGTGCAATATATGCTTCTGCCTTCATAAAGGGTTTGTCATCAGCAATTACCTTATTCACAGCACTATTATCGATGTACTTGAAGCATTGGTGGAGTGTTGAGGGCACAACCCCATTGTCATGAAGCCAAGGTCTTCCCAGCAATATATTATAGGAGGTTTTGGAATCGATCACATGGAGTAGAGCGCTCAAGGACATCTCATCAATTAGTAAGTCTAATCGAATGGTGCTCAATGCCCTTTGACCTCCTTGATTAAATCCCCGGATCATGAGGTGACTTTGAGAAAGTTCTTGAGAGGAAATTCCAAGTTCTTTTAGCATGYGCACAAGAAGAATATTGACTGCTGAGCCCCCGTCCAACAATATCCGATTTATCTTCTTTTCTTGTGCATAACCTGATACGAATAGAGGTCTGTTGTGGGGTTTCGAGCTAAGCGACAAATCATAATCATTGAAGACTATAGCCGTCATACATGTAACTGCATTTGAAGAGCATCCCTTGGCTTCAACAAGACAATCTTTGTGAACTGAATCTTTTAGAGACGAAGGGCCGGAGTTACTTACTTCTATCTTATTTGTGACAGCACATGAGACAACTTCAAGATTGTCACTAAATGTTCTTGGAAAGAACTCTCCCAATGTAATCGACTATCGATACTTGGGTATGTATGACCCCTTTGATTTGTTGGCGGCCTTTTTAGGAATAACCTTATTTGGCTTAAGTAYATTCTTTTTTATTGTTTCGGTTCGCTGAATAAATTTCTTCTTTCCAAATTTCTTTTCATGATTCTTTCGGCGTTTTACAACTATCCGACCTTCGGAATCAAAATGATCAACTTTGCTACTTCAATGTATGGCTTTGCAACCATATCTATCACTTGGTTGACAAATTTACAAAAAAAATTTAAGTGAGGGCTTTGCATCGAACTTCATCACGTCGAACTGCCCAAATTTGATCTCAGCAAAGCATTCAGGAGATCATGAGACATTCGCAGCATTTGTATTAGTAGATCTAGAGGAGAAGATGTCAATATGATACTTATTTGATTAGCAGCCACTCTTTTTTCTTCTAGCRAAATGCATCCTTTACGAGCCAATTCCATGACTTTGTCTTAAAAATGAAGCATTTCTCAACCGGGTGGCCAAGAAGACRATGATATTTGCAATAGTTTAGGTCTCCCATCTGTCCTGCTTCTTCCGGTCGCTTCATCTCAGACAGTTCGATGATCCGAGCTTTCAGCATGTCATTAAACATTTCTAACATGTCGGAATCGAGAAATGGATACTCTTTGTTTTGCATATCTTTCAAAGTGATGTGTCTTCTTTCAAGATTTGGAGCAGTTACTTTCTCTGTAATCTTTCTGCTCACTTTGGTAGGTATTCTGACAGGTGCYGCAGTTGTCGTCATAGATATTTTCGCGTTAGATTTGGAAGATGGTTTGGTTGTTTTCTTGAAGTCAAATGTTTTCTTCTTTCATGGCTCAGGAACGGGAACTCCTTRACCGTCATACATGTAATGCTCAACTCCATATCATGAGCCCGGGTAGCCAATTCTTCGAAGATTCTTGGCTAGATGCCTTTCAAGATATATTGGAGGCCCCAATGCATACCTTGGATGCACATCTCGATTGTAGATTGTTCGGAGAGGCGACCTCTGCAATCTAGGCTCAAACTTTTCCATCGATTGATGTAATCAATGACGGGTTTATCTTTCTATTGCTTGGTATGGCTGAGTTCCAACATACTTACCATTCGACGGGTACTGTAGAAGCAGTTGAGGAATTCATGCTGTCAATGGATCCAGCTGTGAGGTTAATGTACCAGTCGAATGCATTTCATTTGAGAGATTGAACAAATTGCTTTCAAAATAGTCACCATATGTGCCAGCATTAGTGCAAGTCTTGATGAAATGTGCAATATGTTGTTTAGGATTTCCCTTACTATCAAATTGTTGAAATTTTGGAAGTTGATAGCCTATAGGCATCTTCAAGTTATCAATCCTCACGATGTATGGTTTAGTATATGTGAAGGAAGATTTAATACTCTTTTCATTTTTGTTTTTGGTGGCATCCATGATGAAATCTTTTAATTGGTCACAGGAATGAGTCCATCTGATAAGACTTGAATTATTGTGGCTTCTTTTGAAGGTCCTGCTTTTCTCATGTCTTCAGTCTTGAACTTGACTTAAGGTTGCTTGCCCAAAACTCTTGCAGATCCTGACATATTCGAAGGCTCGGGATGTTTTAAAGCAGATTGACTTCTTTCTCCAGCATTATCAAGTTGGTTCAAAAGTTGGGCAATTGTGAGATCTTGCTGTTGATTGTATTCTGCAAGATTTTTCATCAATTTCATCAGATTTGAGATATGTTCTTCAACGTTGAGATGTCCGCCATCATAACGGGCATAGCGAAYGAACTTGTGGTCAGATCTTCATGAGCCATCATATCGAGTTTCGGATCCTCTTAAGGAGTGGCTGGTGTCGAATCTAAAGTATATCCATCATCAACAATCATTAGACTTCTGGGGTTTGATTCCTGCATTCAATAAAGTCARAGTCRTTCTAATAGCAGATCTGACTCCCGCTTCTGAAGAAGGAACGTCATTGAACATGGGATTGAAGTATTCGTAGATCTGATCATACGAGAAGTACTCCACTTCTTTCCTAGCATTAGATGGAGCCCTGCTTCGTCACAGGTCCTGCATATGTGGTTGGCATAGTTGACTTGGCGACAGCACCATGTGTTGCAGATTTGGAAAGGGTAGCCTTTGAGATGTTATTTTTAGGAGCCATTGATGAATTTGACGTGATTTGTTTGGAAGAGAAGAGATGAACGGCGGAAATTGTCCCATTAGGCGTGCCAAAATGTTTTTACATGGAACTCTCATCTGTAAAATAATATAAGAAATAAGAGAAATGTGAAAAATAATTGTATACTGATCTTATAAATTTAATAAGATGTATGTTATAATTTTTGAAATGTTCTCGTGGTGAGAACTTGATCTATTGATTCTTCTCTTCGAAATTTACTGAAGGCCTTGTGGCTTGAACTCAGGGTTTGGGAGAGATTTGATGCTCTTTCTTCTAAACTTCTCTTGATGTTGGACCTTGATATGATATTTTGGACATCTTATTCTTATGCTTTGGCCTCTATTTATAGGCAAAGCGAATTAATTTGATTGGGCGAGGTGACACTTAGGAGTGACGTGACATCGCCTGATTCGCCAAGCTTTTCTTCATTCCCACTGGTAAGACTTTGTCATCACGGACACATGTTAACCTTTCATTGGTTGACATGTCACATACTTTCCAATTTAATGGGAATATTCAAAATTAGTTTTATTTAGATAATTAAATTATGAAAATTTAATTTAGTAAAATTTTCATATCTACAACTACAAGTCTATGATCTTATATTTCTTACTTTTATTTTCCCACATTTTGAGGCATTACTTTTAGTTTAATTATACTTACTTTTATTTATTCTTTTTAGTATACATATCTCTCTAGATATAATCATTTTAATTATTACATTACTACTTTTAGTATTTCCTACTATTATATCTCTTTAGAAGTAATATTTTGAGTTTACTACAAGCACAATCTTACATTTCTTACTTTATTATATTGCTTTATTACTATATTTTTCTTTTATTTTATTTCTAATTTTATTGCTGCTTTATTGCTACATTTCACTTTTACTTTATTACTAGTTTTTTACTTGATTTATTTAATTTTCATTTTGTTTACATTTATCATTACTTTATTCCTAGATTTGTCACTATTTTATTGCTTTATTACTACATTTTTCATTTATTTCATTATTAGTTTTGTTACTTTCTAGTTTGTAGTCTTAATACTTCTTTTTTTTTTTTTTGTGCATTCTGTTCACAATTATCATTACTTTATTCCTAGTTTTTTAAACTAATTTATTGCTTTATTTACATCTTGTTTGCATTTATCCTTACTTTGTTCCTAATCCTTTTTACTACTCTATTGATTTATTTACATTTTGTTTCCGTTTATCCTACTTAACTCCTATTTTTTACTACTTTATTGCTTTATTTACATTTGTCCCCACCTTATTCCTTAACTTTTTTTACTACTTTATTACTTAAGTTACATTTATTCTTACTTGCTTTATTCCTAGTTTACCCTTTTCATAGTTACCTTTGGATAATCAGAAAATGGAAAATCCTAATTGCAATCATGAAGAAATGGAAGCTTTTAATCCTTTTGAAAATATAGAACAACATCAAGATTTAGGAGGAGATTTAGATAGAGATATAAATGAAGACTTAGGTGAAACCATGCCAACCGTCAAACTAGTACAATGCCAACTCCCGRGCAAAARCAAACGAATGGAAAAAAGACGGAAAAATAATAGGCATTCTTTGAGGAAGATATGGTTGGAAATAAAGTCATATGTAAATTTTGCCAAATAGAGTTAAAATAAAAAAATTGGGGATGGAACGGTGAAAGTCTTCCACGCAAACGAAACTAGTCTTAGGAAAACACAAATTCAAATCACGAGCGGAATGATTAGTTATAGTTTTACCTATAATCTTGAACAAACTAGAAAAAGAATGATTAGATTTGTTGTTACAAGTAATACAACAATAGGTATGGACGAACATTTGAAATTTACTTTACTTGTTAATAATTTTTTAACTCCTAATTTTAAAATGATAMATAGATCAACACAAAGATCCAATCTTCTTTTGTCGTAGGATATATAGAGAAATGAAGGATGACATTATGTTCCTATGATTCTAAGAGTGCCTATTTCTCTTTCACGTGCAATACTTGGAAAAATAGTGCGGAAGAACATTATTTGTATTGTCATTTAACCGATGATGAATGGAATATACAAAAAGAAAAAAAAATTAGGATTCAAAGGTTTTGAATATCCAACAACCCTAGTAGTATTTCTAGAATAATTGTAGTTATTTGTCGTGAATTTAGAATATTAACTAAGATAATATGTATTTCTTTTGATAATACTAGAGATAATGAAGTTTCAATTCGTTTGCTTAAAATGTACGTGTCTAGATAGCAGAATTTTTCACAATAGGTGTGCAAGTCACGTATTAAATTTATGTGTTAACAATGGCTGTAAAATTGTAGAAGAGTTAGTGTTCATTATTAGACATATAGTTTTATTTATTGAAAATCCATGGAATTCAACTCATCACATGTTTGAGACCGTTATTCATTATCAAAACCAATTAATAGAATTTTGTTATATTAATGGTTTTGAAGCAAACCTACATTTTGAGGAAATCGTATTTGTTTCATCTTACCTACAAATGTGTAATGAAGCTATACTACTTATTTCCGACTCCGATATCCAACTATTCACCGCATGATTTGTACATTAATAAAAGTAATATTTATTTTTATAAATTATTTAGAACATGAAACGTTTGGAGAGTAGTTCTAAACTTTTTAACATGTTATAGTATTTTTTTAGAACCTTTTTAACATATTATTCATCATACCTCCAAACCTATCATGTGCTAAATAATTTACAAAAACAGAAACTATTCTTATTAAGTAGTAAAAAAGCTAAGAACAAAGTATGGATAAATGCAAATTAAATAAAACAAGTAGCAAAATTAGTAATAAAAGTGAAATGTAGCAATAAAGCAATAAAGTGATAAAAGATAAGAAATGTAAGATTATGAACTTGTAGTAAACTCTTGGATATAATAATAAGAATAATTAAATATAATAATGTAATAATAAACTCAAACTAGTATATGTAGAGAGATATATTAGAAAGAATAAATAAAAGTAAGAAATAATTAAACAAAAGCAAGGAACTCAACATGTAGGACAATAAAAATAAAGGTAAGAAATGTAAGAGTGTAGAGTTGTAGTGATTTTGAAGAAGATTACTTGGAAGATTGAGAGTTTGATAGTTTGAGAATTGAGATTGAGGGAGTTGAAAGGTTTGTGTGAAAAGATTTATTGATTTAGAGGTATTTATAGGAGAAAACATAACAGCTATTTGAGGGTTTTTTGATCTTTTTACATTTTTTTTATAAACTATCTAAATTTGAATTTCAAATTTTGAAGAAAAAGACAAAAATTCCATTTCAAGTAATATAACGATCAACCATTTAAAGAAAATATATAACAGTTATATCAAGAATTTGGAGTGTGGTGGGCTTGGGCTCACCAGTCTTGGATGGGTCTCGGTTTTTCAAGCGGACATAGGCCCACCTGTCTTTGAAAAAATAATTGTGCCAAGTCTGGACCAGTCCGTTTAGCTACACTGACATTGCAGTCTGGTCTTGGCCCGAATGCCTACTCTAACTCTTATTCACTGGGTTTTTTCTCAGTTTGCCTCCCTTTTCGGGACTCTATCCTCGTATACCCTACTTTGTTTTTGTGCGGCTCCTCTCGTCCTTCTCTGCTTCAGTTGTTTTCCTCTTAACTGAAGCCTTCTTCCTTAGCATCCTCACTTTCTGGTCCTTGTCAGTTTAGATGATGTACTGAACTTCCCCCATCCTCAGCGGTAGGCGGTCTAATTCAATACCAACGCCGGGATAAAAGTATTACTTTCTTCTTGAACAAATGCTGTTTTTATACTAAGCCATCTGGACATGTTCTTTCACGTGAATGATGAACGGATACTTGCTCTTTTGTGAGCATGGTATTTGTGATTCTTCCAAATAATTCGCAAAGGTAACATGAGTMGCCTACTGCATCTTTGGGACTTTCTTCCTAGCCAGACTCTACTATAATATAGACTTTTGCAACAAGAAGATCGAGAGAAGAATCCAAGCTCCTCCTCCGCCAGTTGCTATTCTGAGTCTCTGCTCTTTCCCTATCAGAGGCTGCATCTCCCCTCTCTGGATTGGGTCTTCCCGGAGAGAAGGAACAGAAAATTTATGCCTTAAATGCAGATCTGGAAACCCAGGTTTTTGTTCTCTCTGAAAAGCTCAACTGAGACGAAGACATCAATGAAAAACTCAGGTCTTCTATCAGTAGTGGAGTATCTGGAGGTTTGCGGTCGGCTTTTTCAATTGGTATGGGTGTCACATGGATCCTTGGTTTCTTTCTTGTGGATGATAATGCCTGAAAACGTCTTCCTAAAATAATAAGTGTTACTTAAAGTGTACATTAAAAGCGCGTTACACGCGAATAAAATTCTAAGAACCACTCATTCATTTTGTAAGCATTACTTTTTTTCTTTTCTTTTTTTGGGAAAAAATTGTAAAACCATTRTTTTTATTATTTTGTTTTAAATAAAGTATGTCCATTAAGTTATTAATAATATAAAATTCAAATTAAAATTTTTTTTTCCCCTTGTTCTCTTTTTAGATTAAAGAGATGTTTAAATACTTAACTCCTATCTTTTGAAAAGAGTAACATTTGATGCTCGGGTATAAAAAAGGATAAAAGAAGAGAAAGAAGATTAAAAAGTTAAAAGCAATAATATTATAAATCTTTTAATATTTCCATTTCTTACTTAATTTTTATTATTGTATTATTGTGATTACGAATGAAATTTACGTTGACAAAAACAAAATTGTATTGTCTTTAAAGCTTAACTTAGCTTGAATTCCATATTTACAAATTAGAATTTGAGTCATAATTTTATATTCGATATTTTATAAACTGAATTCAGATATTCAATTAAGAAACTTACTCACACATTCAATCTACCTACGTTTATATTTATTTAATTAAACCAATATATTTATTTTTTTAAGAATGTTCGAGTTCAAATACGATTTATTCAAACTTTAAATTGAGAATGAATTTGATCAACTTGAATTCAAACTCAACATTGAAACTAAAACATTGGACCCAAATTTATGTATACATAGCCCAAAAATGGTGGTTTTTAAGTATGTGACTTTCACTTGTAGTATCTCATAACATTTAGATTCAATAATTTTATATGAAAAACTACTGCTGCACTGGAACAATTTGCTGCCGTTACTCTTCAATCTTCTGTTGATGAAGACGAAAAGGATTCTGCAGCTTCAAAATAAGAATCAAAACAAGGGCTAAGAGCATCATTCTGCTTCCAAAATTAGCAGCAATAAGCCAAAGCAACAAACACAGTTGGCTCACTCACAATATCTATATAAGTTGCTCAATGCTAGGATACAAATTCTGAAAAACTAGTGGGATAACTGAGTATATATACTCAAACAAGCAAAATTCCAACAAAATCAGGATTAAAGACAAGTGCTAGATCCATCTGAAGTGATTTCATAAATACAAAAAACGCAGGAACATTCCTCTATCTACGTAGTAAAATCAGTATCGAGAAAATACAACCAAACTAGCGGGTGTGATATATCTACTGGATGGTGTAAGAGAATGGTAACCAAAGAATTCAAGATATATATATGTGAAGTTGTAGGAAGCAGTGAATGGAGCAGCACCCTTCTTAGTTATCATGTCACAAAGCTGACATCATAGTCGCTCTTGCAGCATCCCTTTTCATCTCTGCAGCTTTTCCGCTGCCTCGGAAATACATGTAAACTTGCTGCATAATACATACATAGTGAAGCAACAAATCACGTTCAATGAGACCAACAATAGATGAGAAACTATACTATGATGCTAACCTGAATAACCCATATGCTGATCACCGCCTCAATTGTGAAAAATGCAAATCCGATAAAGTAGAATATCTGCAAGTAAATCTCAAAGTCAACCTTTTCCCTTTTTCTTTTTTTTAAATAAAAGAAAATTAATTTATTAATAGGAAGAAGACATATAGGAAAGAAGATGAGGCATACTCAAAAGAGTAAAAAACTAGAAACAATGTCAATGCAGCTTTCCAATCTTTTTGTACATCTATCAATGCTTTGTTGCCAAAACACCTGAAGGTATTGCCCAAATAGATAGGAAAAAAACTGTCCCATAGCTCTATGCAAAAACTGATCTTTAAGATCCTTCTATTCCTTTCTGCCCATACCACCAAAAGAACAAATCAAGCACACCACAAAATTGTAGAATAATTGTAGTCTTGCCAAAACCACAAAATTTTATCTGCATGAATTCTAGAACAATGTTACAACACACCCACTTCTCATCCACCAAACTGAACAAATTCTCTGGAAACTTCTTTGATATGTGACAGAGAAGGAAAAGACGATTATTAATTTCATTGGTGGACTTACACATCAAACACACCACCCTGCCTTTTCACCTGCAGTAAATTGTTGATGTTGTTCCAATTAAGAACAGTTGTCCAAGCAAACCCTTTGATATTAAAGGGAACATTAACCTTCCAGATTACTTTCTCCAAGGGAAATGGAGGTCCACTGTCATTCAGTAAATGTGAAAGAAATGATTTAGAGGAAAAAAAAACTCCCTGAGTCATTGACCATCCATGTTTTGGACTCTAGGGCTGAGCATGGAAGGAAGAATATCAAAAGGGTCGATAAAAGGATTGAATAAGCTAATTCCCTAACTGCTAGATTTCGGTGTAAAAGTAAATCCCAGGAAATAGAATCATCATGTGGAGAACAGAAGGAAGATGTTGGAGCATTATAAAGGTAAGAAAGGCGAAACAGATTAGGAAAGGCAGTAGAAAAATATCCCTCCCCAACCTAATGATCTTCGCAAATATAAAAACCGTTCCAACCTTATAAAGAACCAGTGGAAAGAACAAACGAGATACAGGAGAAATGAACTTCCAGGGACTTGCATGTGTGACATAGATATTGCCTACAACATCCATCCATTTTATTGCAACCCAGTCTTACTCTTTGATAATCTTACCAAAGGGAATCAGACTCCAGAGGAAACAACCATAACCATTTACCAACCAGAGAAATGTTTCTAGACGTCAAATCATACTCCAGAAATGTTGTATAGATAAATAAGAACTAATGAGAGTAATAATACCCCAAAAGAAAAGTAGACCTGTTTCAAACCTCTAGATGCTTGCTCAACCTTTCCACCACTAGATCCCAAGAAGATCCAGACCTAGGATCACCTCCTAAAGGAAGACTTAGATAACTCAAAGGTAAAGCACAAGATGCAAGATTAGATAACTCAAGGAAGACTTAGATAACTCAAATCTCTGCACCCCCTCCCCCGCCCCCCACACCCCCCAAAAAAAAAATGAAAAAGGAAAAAATCCCCAACCCCCACCAAAATGAATGTTAATACCAGCAATACCACTTTCCTAAATTGGCAATGCAATAAGTGGGAAAAAAAAAATGCAGTGTTTCCGTCTTTATTATTAACTACAAATGAGCATTATCAGCAGTTCGCTGGTAGTACATATTCAAGAACATAAGCAAATAACAGCAGTATAGCCCATAACATACTTACCCCAACCATAGCATTTGAAGTTAAGAGATCAATAGCAGGCAAGATTCCACTGTGACGAGAAAAGATGCGAGACGTGTAAGAAGCAGAATTAAAAGTAAAAAGAACAATTAAGAAAGACAAATGACTATCAAGCATGTGAATCACTTCATCGTGGGTGGGCTCATTTTTGTAACCCTTGTCATTTATTTTTCCCCATCATCCCATCAGTCTGTTCATATGGTGGAAAACATAGGTCATAAACAACTACAAACCCAAATATGGCATATATACTTACGTCAAAGATTTCCCCTTGAAAAAGATTGGAGGTGCAACAGCAGCAATGATGCAGAAGCCAATGTGAACCTGAAACACAGGAAAAGAGAACACAACATGGAAGTAGATAACACTTCAGAACTTTAATTGTAGAAGTTAAAGTTTTGGAGTTGAACTAAAGTTTGTACCAGGTAAGACAAGAAAAACCACCCAAACTTCAGAGCACTATCAGTCCTACATAGAGAGAAAAGTATTTGTATAGAATATCATCAGCAGCTAAAAAGGAAGGTAGAGAAATTAATAGCAAAATAATTAACAATAAGCAGTATATGTAGCATTTCCATATGTCATTGGCCCAATCAATGTGCCACCTTAGAAAACCAGGCATGGTGGTGGCAAAAATAGTTGCAAGARATGTATCTTTTTGGCTTTACCAGAGCACTTATATGCTAAAACTTTCAGAAGAAAGACTTAACATAAAGGTGTCCTATGTACCTCATTGCACGATAGAGAGGACGATACCAGACTACATAGGCTCCTGGAACACCGGATATGAAGTAGATAATGGACAGAAACCAGATTGTTGGACCTACAAGACAGAGCAGTTAAAAAAGATTGTTCAGATTGTAAGCATGTTATCTCAAACCAGTAAATAGTAACTTTTTCCCAACCTTCGCCTTTAATCCAAGCACAGGTAACTGCCACAATATTCCAAAGAAGACAGAGAAACAAACCTGCAAAGGGAAAATTCCAACAACTGAGAAGTGTCTAACAACTTCCAGACCAATATCTTTTCAGTCAAAAACAGACAGAGAACCAACTCAATAAAGTACAGAAGCAGCATTAGCCAGATTGGAAACAAAAGTTGCTCAAAAAGATGGATTTAGTAATTGTTTTCACTGATCAGTCCTAAATGACATTAAATGCAAAGAGTATTCCAGTTCTTAATGAAAACTTAAAATTGATTTGCCAATATCTCCAGTCCTCTTCTATTAACTCCTCACTGCACAAGCTGAGATCTTTTACACATTGGACAAACAATGCACACCGTATATGGTCTATAAGCAGGACACCAAGACATGCTCAATTACATATCTGAAACTTATAATCACTATCACAAATATCATAAATTGCTTTAACTGCCATCTTTATGAAAGGTAATTTCTATGGCTTATTATACTTGGAATAAGGGGTGTACAAAAGAAAACCAAACCAATCAAACCAAATCAAATCGAAATTTTAATTTTTATTTTGATTTGGTTTTTGAGAAATTCCTCAAATCGAACCAAACCAAATTTAGTAAGTTACTTAATTTTCACTCTTTTGAATCATTGACCAACCCAACCCAAATATACATGCAATCTTCTCTCTGTTTTACTATGTTTTTTGTCAATAATTCAGGTGTTTGATATGTCTTTTCAATTCCTTTGGTAGGTTATTTGACCTATGTTAGTGTATGGTTTGAGTGTAACAACTTTCACATAAAATATTCCATCTTCGTACTTTTAAAAGTATTATTTTTCTTAGCATTATCTTTATGCATTTTTTAGTTTGTTTACTTGCATAAGAAATGATTAAGAAGCAAGAGCTTAACTGACTTGCTTTAGATATGAAACTTGATTGCCTGATTATTTAAATATGTTTTGAGCATTGTGTRGCCCGTTAGGCCCACTTTGACTGAGATCTTTGGGGAATTCATATCGGTCAATATTTATGGTCTTATATATCTAGTACCAGAGCACCTGTTGCACGAATAGGAAATTCTTTGGCTTTTTGTTTACATCTTAGAGGAATGAACACATATACAAAAYCGAATTTCAATAATAAAAAGGAAATGATAACTTTAAATTCACCGGAAAATGATCAAATTATATCGTGAATAATGCTTTTGTAAATAGAATAACGGTAAATTATTTCATTTGGGTTATGCATACTACACCAAAGTAGCTATATCAACATTACTCTTTTGTCCTTCTAATTGTCTTGTTTTTGGTGTTTTAAATTATAATATATGCATTTTCTTATTTTTCAAGCAAATAATGTTTCAAATATTGATTTAAATTATTTATATTGTTACTTGTTTATATGAAAAAAGTTCTCTAATAATTTCAGAACTATATTTTGGTACCAACCGGAACTAATCTGATGTAAAACCGAACTAACGGTTTAAAGTTTTAAATAGTTTGGTTTCAATTTTTAAAATTTCAAATCGAAACTCTTGATTTGGTTTTAAAAATGATGAAAACCGAACCAAACTAAACCATGTACACCCTTACTTGCCATATGCAATCAAAAAAAGGAAAGAAAAGAAGGGAAAAAAAAAAAAAAAAAAAAGGGTTCCTAGCCGTACTACCGTGTCTTAAGCCTCAAAGACAGCTACACACTTCTAATGTTGGCAAACCAAAGACAGTAAGAAATTTCTCCAAAATACTCAGGCCAGATTAGAATCCTCAGGCTTAAAATGCAAACTGTACTCTACTTAGGAAAAAGTGCAGCAAAACACTCATGCCTACAAAATCTATAGGAAGGACTTTTTTTTTTTTTTTTTAATATTGCTCGGAACAGAATAGCAAGAGAACACAAGTAATTCAGATCAAACAAGCAGGGTGAAACTTAAACGAAATCCTATGCTGCTTCCTCAATCTGCAGTCCTAGAGCATGCCTGCTTAATCCATAAGAATTTATAAATTGGCATGATAGTGCCTCATATTCTCCTAGGTGAAATGAACTAAACATTGAACTGTAAGCTTTTAGCATGCTTACATAATTTATGAGAACGGGCTTAGTGGTGAAATGGCATACAATGCTACAATGGTTGGATCAACTGACATTCCTGAAGACATGATAATGTACTATCTCATGCATGGATGGATGCAAAGCAAGGAAAAGACATTCAGGCAGGTAACCAAAATACTATGATAAGCAAACAAAGCRTGTGCTTATATTCGCCAAGGCATAGTAAACCAATATTTCATTTTAACCTCCCCTCCCTCCCTTAACCAACCCCAACCAACCGCAAAAAAAAAATAATAATAATAAATAAATTAAAAAATAAAAAAATAACCGGAATAAGAAGATAAGGTTTACGGGTAGCATCAGGTTGAAAGCCATAAATTTAGGTTTGGTTCTCATACCCAACAATGTGGTGAATGCAACATACTGGATTCTCTGCAGATGGATAGGAATTTCAGTTGCAATGTCATGGTGAATTATAGGGAAAAATGGCGGCCAATTCTTATCTTCAATAATAATTCCAGCTGCCAAAGGAAAATAAGTCAAATTAGATCATATCTAATGGCAAAATCAGCCAATCTTACTTTTCCATAAAGGTACAAATATATGATAAGAATTACCTCGAGCTATTGCATCTTCCTTCCTCTTCAGCTCCTATAGAGAACCAAAATATCTGATTTACTTATTATTATTATGATTGAAAAATCAAACGCATCAAACCATATCTCAGATGTTCACCGAAAACCTTCAGGTGATCTATATGAAAGTTATTTGGCACTCTAAAATTAAAGATCTTCATGCAGATAGTAAATTTTAAATTCAAATATTTCAGGCAAAGTAATCATATATAGTCAACAGATAATAAATTTTAGTTTATTTWTATAATCTAAATAATGTGACTCTAAATAGACATGAACATAATGCCCTACACATAATGAATAACTAAACACATCAAACCACTRATGCACAGAAGTCTTTAGTATTTCACAGGAATTAAAGGCAGACGAACTTTCACAAATGTAGAGTTTCCAAGTTCCTATATTTTGCACTCAATTGGAATGGATAACTAGAAGCCCAACCAGTACATGACATTCTTGCCATCTCAGGGTCTGAGGGAGGTTAGATATATGCAGCCTCAGGTTTGCTTGTTCAGAAACTACTTCAATATGTTAACCTGAGAATTGCCAGTTTAAAGTGAAGAAAACTTATTAACACAACAAAGCTCACAACCTTCAAAGGTTGTAAGTTGTCATACTTATTACGGCTTGCCATGCATCCAAGAACAGATTTTCTTGAAAATATAAGTTGCAGTCAATCTAAATAATTTTAAAGAAATTGATATGACAACAAATTAGAACAAGAGCATCATCATGACAAAATAATCGCTGTTTTCTCCGTATATCACCAAGTGGACTGATGCCCTTAAAAATATTTGGTAAAACTTTAAAATGTAGATTTCTCTGCTCGTCATCTTAAGCAAACATTCACAAAATACCACATCATAATACCTGTTCCCTTCTCTTCAATTCTGCCYCTTTAGCTTGGAGTTCCTTCTCTCTGTTTTTCAAATCCTGAATTCAGAGAACAGAAACGGATCAGACCAAACGTTGAAAGACACATAAATTACAGAATTGAAGAGGAAATAGAAGCTTATCCTGCACCTTGGAATTATCAAGTGGAATATCAACTGTTGCACCACGATCGTAGTCAGCAGGCTCATGAGGAAGTGGAGAAAGCCTTGAATTTGCTGGAGCAACACTTCCAGGATTCTGCAAATTTCAGCAATGAAAGAACACATAAATGGACAAGCAGATGACTATCTACCTATCCATAAACAATGGTCAATAGACAAACAAGAAATGAATTGCTAACAGTTCATCAATAAAATTAACTCGGGCATATAGCTTGTCTAATGATTCCATCATTATCACTCTTATCATCCTCAATCTGCTCCGGCACTTAATCTTGTTGTTATTATCTAGAATATGTCTTCCCTTACTGTACTATTTATCCTATATCCAAGCAATTTACTCTGTTTAAACATTATTTACGTGACTCTGCATTTACGTCTATATTCCACGATTGCAGGGGCTGCTTCTGGCTAACAGTTATTGATAAATGAAAATCTTACACAAGGGGACTGATCTGACATTGTGAGGAGGAGAGAAATTTTGATCTTTCAATTTTTATAGTTTACTTTTCACATCATTCCACACTTTAGCAAATTGGCGCTGAAACTTTTTAGTTTCTTAATTATTTGGAGTTTATTCAGCTTCTACTCCATTTATTTCTACAAGAACCAGTATTAGAGATGTATTGACAGGAATGAAGATCAGAGTTTGGACTTCTCCTGGATGTACTTGGTTCTAAAGTGTAATCAGTTAGTAGAAACTCGAATCAATCTGAATTTTTCTTCCTTTTAACAGTTGTACAAAACTTCAGTGGTGCTCAAGTAGATCTTCTAAAAGATTCTTCCTTAGCTTCCTTCAAACAAATCAAGGTATTTTCTTGACCTTTTGAACTCTCAAGTCTTATATATATCAGCTGGTATTGGATCAGAATATGATCCACAACAGGTTTATTATAAGAACTAAGCAAGTTGAAGAATAGGAATAAACAACCCAACTCGAGTCAACTCAACTGGCAAAAAGGTGCAACACCAACATTAAAGAAAGAGCGACAGTTCACCACAAAGACTCAAGATTCCAGTAACAAAACTGCAACCATATCAAGGATGGCGTAAAAAGGAAATGGATTCCTCGCTTGTGCTCCAGTACATTACTCTCAAATTCTCCGCCAATTTATAACAAATATCGTGGTTATATCAATGAGGAAGACTTCTGCTCTCTTATGCCATTGATAGTGTTGGTGAAGATTAAAATGTTAATTATATGTTCTAAAAAGAGAAGTCTTCCAAAGGAACGGGATTCAGCCCCATGTGTTGTTCTTACTGCATTTGTAACATCAGACATCATCAGGGATTGATATGTTACAAATCAACTATTGATACATCTATCAGGATTCTAGCAATTCATATATACTTTCTCTCTTGCTTTTGAAGATGAGAACAAATCTGATTATAGGATATCAGTTGCATGTTTCAAGGGAAGAAGAAGCTCACTGTCATATAAAATGCACCAACACCATAGTTTGCTTGACCCTTTCCTTGAGCTCCTTCCTGAATTTGAAGCATATAGTTAAATACAAACAAAGAGGAAATTTCAACAGGAGAAAACAATAAAATCGTGAAGAAGACAAGACAAAGCAAGAATACAACTGGTATTTCTAACCCAAAAGCATGATAGTTTATAGAGGTTAAAGATATATGCTAAAGATTTATTTCTCCAGTTACCACAACCACCATGATAAACTGCTAATTGATCGTAGTAATCATTATTTTTTTTTTTTTTTTTTTTTTCTCATGAAGGATCAAATGACGAAAAATTGACTAAGTTATAACAAAATAAGCAACAAAATTTTCTCCCGCGATAGAAAACCCAAAAAAGGCAAAAGCAACCAGCCTATATTACACAGGTTGAACATCTGACTATTTGAATGTTATACCTCATTTATTCATGGGTCAGGAAATTCTCCCAAGTTCCAGACTGTGATGCCGTCTAACTAATACTCCCTAGAAAGGTTAAGATCTAGGGATAAATCACTAGGCTAAAAAGTACTATACCTACAGAAGAAGAAAAGGAGAAGCATAGCAGAAAATAAGGGGCTGTATTTTGTTTCACTCCAATAATCAGACTGCTCGCCTTTCTTTACAATTTAATGTAAGTCTACAATAAAAATCTTCAGCAAAAATAGAAAACTTTACCATCACAAATCTTGATTTCCCACTAAAAGTTCCCTTTCCATTCCTTTTCCTTCCTTGACATAAGAACAAGGCTTCTCATTATACAGATGGATAGATGAAGCACATAGAAAATAACACATCCATCTAAAATAGAGCTTAACCCAATAGTGAAAGCAGATCAATTTGCAAATATATGAACATGAACATTTCCACTTATAGTTTCTCAGGTTCCAGATCAGACTAGACAAAGAAACATTGATGTTCCTATTACCATATGCCACAATGACTCACTCACAAAGCAAGAGCACTAACACCTATAAAATCAATCGAATTGCCGAGATCAGAAAATGATACATAGATCTGAAAAAGTCAACTAAAAGAGAATTTCAATCGGCATTATGCATTGAGCAATCACATTATCGAAACAATGAAGCCCATCATACATCCTATAATTCCAAGATTTCAAAACAAAAACACAAAGCCAGTAACAAAATTCACATTACCGTATCGGCCATTCAAGAAAAATCAGAACATGCAGATTCTCATACACATCAAAGACCAAAAGGACATACCGAAAATGGGTTCACTTCTTCTTCCTCAAAAGGATTGGACTCATAACGGCCAGCCATGAGAATTGAGAGAGAATCGGAAAGATTTTCAAAATGTCAATAAAGAAAATATATTTCCCAATAATTAAAAGGGAAAATTATACGGAAATTTTGCAGATCTGGGGAAACCAGTGTTCGAAGATTTCGCTTTTTTCACCCACTGACGATTGATGAGAATGTGCATTATACCAATGGCTTCTGCATGAAACGCGATTCTCTCTAACCTTTTTATCTATATAATATGTATTAATTAATGTGGGGAAAAGTCAGTTTCCTCTCCCGGGTGATCTTTTTATCACAGTGATTTTCGCGGTTTATATAGGTTGCGGTAATTCTAGGATATTGACTCCTCGAGTCGGGCTACTCGCGTTCATGGGATTTCATGACGACTCTGTTGAGTTGGTTGACTCGGGGTTTATTTATTATTTACTTATTTAAGCAAAATTTACATCTCTTTAACCCTTCAATTAATGAATATACATGATGTAGACGAGAGTAACCTCATCCTTAGTTAGACTTATAATTTAAGATATGATAAGATTATCTCTATCTAATGTTAATAGTAATCGTGATGTGATTGAGCCTCATCCTATTTCTATTTATCTAATTTGACTAAAATGAAAGAAAGGTGCCATATAGGACCATGATTTGACTTACGTACATTCATATTTCTTCCAGTCGTGGTACTACTACTGTTCTCTAGATGAACGCTAACGGAAACATCACTGAACCTGTGCCTCGCCAGAGAAACTGATCAGCTCCGGCGGAGCATCAAAAAATACAAGCGCCGTGTAGAACATCAACTATTCCTGGTGCACCCTTTGCTGCCGCAATTTCCTCCAAGAACCAAAGTAAATCCTTTGCCTCCGCTGTTGCCGCTGATTCATCCCATAACCAGAGTACATCTTTTGCTGCTGCTGTTGCCACTGATTCATTCATCCAATAACCAGAGTAAATCGTTTGATGCTGCTGTTCAAAAAACAACTAAGTTACCACCAATATACATGGGTGAGGAGAAGATGAAGACATGTTTCACCCCGATTTGCTCCAAGGATTTAGTACAGCTGAACAAATATCATCCGGATGGCCCCTTATGGATATATCACCAGAGGATTACAAAGAATTGTGGAAGCCACGGAGACGTGCTTTACTTATCAAAATTCTGGGACGGAACATATCCTATAAGATTCTTGAACAACGGATTCACTACCTCTGGAAATTCAAGTGGGGTTGTGAGATAATTGACCTCGAACGCAGTTACTTCGTCATTAGATTCTATTCGAAGGAGGATTACTACCATGTTCTGGACAACGGACCCTGGGTCATTCTCGGCCATTATCTGACCATCTCCAAGCGGAAACTGAATTTCAGACCATCAAATGGGCTATTGCCTCCACCCTATGCTGGGTTCCATTTCCAGAGATCCCCATAGAATTCTTTGACGAAAACACACTCCTTTGAATGGGAAGTCTAGTTGGCCGAGCTGTCAAGGTAGACCATACTACCATGGAAGTTTCTCGGGGAGGATTTGCCGGGTATTTGACGAATTGGATTTAAGCCATTGGTTCTATTCATCTCCTTACTCGGAACTTCCCAACCAATCGAATACGAAGGCCTTCACCTCATTGCTTTGGTTGTGGCTACGGTCATGCAAAATCAACTTGCGCATAACCAAACACACTGAGGAAGGATCAACAGATACAGATACTAGTCATGGTGCCCAGCCGGTTCAAGGATCAGCATCTATGGCTATAGTCTTAAATCCACAAGTTGAAGGTGATCATCCCCAAGAGAATGAGTTGGCGCTCAGCCAACAGAACGACAGAGCTGCCGCCACCAAATCGGAATCACAGCAGCCCGCCGGTGAATCTGACAGGTAACTCCAATAAGGAAAGGAACACAACTAAGGAAGGTAATCCGGGACCAGAAAATATGCGGATGGAGAAACAACAGCAGACAAGGTATTCGCCACCTCAATCAGAACGCAGTAAATCGTCGCAGGGTCAACAGGTTTCCTCATATTAGCAACCCTAAATCGCGTAAAAAGGAATATACTCTATTCTAACGGCTCTTGTTTTGCAGTTCTAGAACAATTTAAGTCTGAATCAAACTCAATAGAAATGAGTGCTGAAAAAGATCAGATCAGAAAAACGCCCAGGGCGCCATCTCGAAGTTTGTTTAACGGGTCGGCCCATGAACGAGGTGAATCCAGTGGACTGAAAAAAAGACTATATCTACACAATTCATACCCAAAACCCATTTGGCCCGATAACCTCTGGTGGAATAAAAAAGGTGGGCTACAAAACCCAGCAATCTCTTTTGCGCACAAAACAGTCAGCCCCAAAAGTGGACAAGAAAACTTCTAGCCCAATCCGTCACCCCAAACCTAACACAAAATCCCAGACCACCGCAAATCAAGCCAGGGATACAATATGTATTCCCACATCACCAATTGGGCCAACAAACACATCAACGAACCCAGTACTTACCGGGAACTACTAACCTACCAGTTCAAGTGCAGCTGGTACACCCCATACCGAAAATCAGATATTTAGTACGACTCCATTTTCGATTTAGTAATTTTTTAATTTATTTAATCAAAAAATTGAAATTATCTATATTTTTTTCAATAAAAAATGAAATAGATCAATTGAATTGGACTTGAACTTTCTGTGGGTTTTTCTTTACTCTTTAGCAGTTTAGACTATGAATACTAATGAAGTACGAATATCATATTTTCAAACTCTCTCCCTCTCCGTATCACTCACTCTATCACTCACGCTCACGCCTCACACACTGCACGACCCACGCTCACCTGCCACCAACTAGGCAGCCACCACCACGAACTGATTCAGTGATTCTCCTCGCCACTTGCCTTTCGCCTGAGCTACTGTGGCACTGCTGGTGATTTATTTCTGAAAAGCAGAAAACTCTCATCTCTGAGCAACTAATTTTCAGGGACTAAGGTAAGTTGTCTCATTAATTTTGTTGATTCGTCTGCGTAATTATTTAAAACGCTTGTYTTGGGGCTGTTTTCCAATTAATGAAATTATCTGCTTCTTGTGATTTTTGAGCAATTCTTAGTTCACTTCCCTTTAATTGCCACTATTTCGGTGTTCAGCTGGAAGGAAAAGATGATCTGTCAAAAAATGGGAGAAAGGGTGCAATATGAAGATAGCTATGAAATGCAAGGGTGTTAACCACCTATTATGTTTCAATTTGATAAGAAAAGGTAATTTTGAATCTTGAATTGGATTTCTTGCATAGAGAAT